>CM076737.1:1337340-1679498 GCA_038501795.1 Pseudopleuronectes americanus | reverse complement strand
CAATTCATTTTCCTGAATAATAATAATAAACTGAAAATCCACCAACCCTCTCAGTTTTTTTGTTCTATTGTCTCTCAGGACATACTTGCAATAATAGAGATGCTGATACATTCAAATCACTAAACACATAAACAAGAAACAAACAAAACTAAAATACAATTTCTAAAATTTCTAGGACTGCAAAGCAGTACTGAGCGGGCTTGAGCACATGCATTTTGAAGCAATGAAAACGTTTTTGCCTGAAAAAAGGGGGTCTCGGAGTCCCCATTTTCCGACGCCCATTGAAAATTCCTCCAGAATATGTACATTTTCACCACTTTCTAACTTTTGGTAAGAATTTGAGCATGTTGAAGCCCTCAAAAAGCAAATTAATTTGCCTGAATAATAATAATAATAATCATTACAATTTCAATAGGGCCTCCCACTGTCAGTGCTCGGGCCCTAATCATATGTATATAGATATTTATATATCTATATCAATATATAGATATATTGCAAATATCATCATTTTTCTGTCTCCACAGTGGATATAGGTCGACAAAAGCAGCTTCATACTGGCACAGATGAGACGACCCGAAGCCGAAGGTGGAAAAGTGTAGTTACCCCCCTTGTGTAGCTTGTCTGTCTTTTGACACCCACACACTGGCAGGCTCTTGCCGGGGTTAGCATTTTTCAGACATTGACAGATCATTCAAAGTCTATTTCTGCAGTACAGAAATCTGTATTGTCAGTTTTTTATAGATTTCAGTCAGTCAGCAAAACACGTCAAAAAACTATAGGCTAAACTGGAAAGGCACACAGCAAACGCCTGTCTTCGCATTATTGTCTTTTTTTTTAAATCAAAAATTGTACACACTCATAAATATCTGCCCAATACATTATATAACTCCCCTGAAAGGATAAAAAAACTGTTATAAAATGCGCTGTGTTGCAATGTTAAAGAAAGTAAAAAAAAATCCTGTATAAGCCTATTGAGTCGTTTTTAGCAGTCCCCTAATATTCAATCAAGCTGCACTAACTTTCACACACTTTATTCTGAATGTGCTAAATAATTCCCTGCATTATCCTATGGCTAAACAGGTTTAAGAAAGGGGAAAGGAAATCCTGGATCTGTGCCCTGATCCAAAAACTTTCAAGGAAGGTTCATAGCGCTTGCCAACAAGTTCGTGATAATCCCGCTACCCTTGGTGTTATACTGCTAACAAACAAACCAAAAAAAGGCAGATGTGAAAACATAACCTGATATAGAAATTAGAGATGAGCCGGATACTCGGCTGAAACGAGTATCCGGTACGGATAAAGCACTTTTGCCGAGCACGAGTATAATACGAGTAATACAAGTCAATATCTGTGCTCGGACTGAATGAAAATCCTCACACAGCGTCACAGCGCTCCTCCCCTTCACACACCGCTCTGCTCACTCACTCACAGAACAGCTCTCTGTCTCTCAGTCACTCAGGTTCGCAGGTCTTTCCCGTTAACGTTTAGGGTTTCTTCAGCTTGAAGTTTGTTTTTATTTCAGTTGTACTTACTTATTAACCAGTAGAGTTCCTTTAAACGTGGGTTCGTTCAGACGTGGTCACATCATCACATCACATTCATCGCCCACATCATCACATCAATCTGCGGCGCACAACACTGTGTGACGCACATCACCCTGCGGCACACATCAGCCTGCGGTGCACATCACCCTGCAGCGCATATCACCGTGTGGCGCACATCACCGTGCGGCGCATATCACCGTGTGGCGCACATCACCGTGCGGCGCATATCAGCCTGCGGCGCACATTACCCTGCGGCGCACATCATCAAAGGGCGCACATCACCGTGCGGCGCACATCATCACTGCGGCGCATATCACCGTGTGGCGCACATCAGCCTGCGGCGCATATCACCGTGCAGCGCACGACACCGTGTGACGCACATCACCGTGCGGCGCACATCATCAAGGGGCGCACATTATCCTTCAGGTCACATCATCACATCAACGGTGTGAGCCTGATGCCTTCGACGATGAAGGATACTGACTCCATATTAGTCATGTTAGACCTTAGACCTGAGGGAGTGGGTGTGTGTCTAGTGCAGGGGATCTATTTCGACCTCCCTCAGACCGTCACCACGGTCTTAACACGAATGATGTCCTCATCTCCCTATCCTCGAGACCAAATATCAACAATGTCATCTGAGTGACCTTAAGGGGGCTGGGCTCACCGCCCATAAAGCTCCCCGGTGAGCGCGGCCGCCTCCTCTTTTCTTCACTCGCCTCATCCGAGACCGACAGGTAAGTGATATATTTTGGGACTCCACTTTTATCAATCCGACACTTTTGTGCAGGCGCCTTGTGTCCCTGAGGATTGTTTGTGGTTTTCCCCTTCTCTAATAGCGAGGCAGAGGCTTACACTGCATGTGTTAAGCGCTGCTCTTTGTTTCAGGCAGCTTAATTGGCTGCACCTGGTACTAACTACTCTTGTTCACAGCTTTGGGTAAGTGTTGTTTATCTCATGCTGTTTGTGTCCATACAGAGTTTGCTCTCTTACAGGAGTGAGTAGAAAAGTTGGGAAGCTTAATCAATAAATAATCTATCCCTAAAAACTGATTTAGATCGGGGGGTGCCCCCCCCCCACCCCATAACTCGCTGTCCGCAGTGAGTGGGGTTTCTCCAACTCTCCCTCGTGCGTTCGCGCACAGTGAGTGGAGGTGAGTCTTAAGCCAACCTTTTCACGTTTATTTGCCTTTCAAAAATGAATAAATAAACCGTGTTTGAGGCCAGGTAGTTTCCCCTTTTCACCTCTGTGCGCAGCAGGTGGGATTGTTTACCTGTGCTCCCTGTATAAAATACAGTTGGTTCTTAGTTATCACCCTTTGTAGGTGCTATTTTTTTGTTTCCCTTAAAGCCCTGTTCGCAGGGGCTGGGATTTTGTTCTCTCTCCACCCCCCACCCCCCTTGTTTTCTGCCATTGCAGGCATACAGTGGGCCTTTTCAGGTGAATTAGTTATTTCACCCCTTCCTTCGTTTTATGTGATATTGGCCAGCTGTGATTAGCCTGTTTATTAGATCCCCTTTATCAGCTATCCGTAGCTGCTGGGCGCTATTGTTTATCTATTTATTCTTAAAACACAAAAGTGACACAGAAATGTCCTCACATTTGTGCCGTTATTGCCGGGGTAACATGGATCCCCGAGATGGCCACCGTGAATGCCCGACTTGTTTGGGCATGGCACATTTAATGGATGATATTGAGAACCCCTGTGTGGCAGCAGTGGAACTGCCCTTGGAGGAGCGTGTTAAAAGAGCCAGAGGGGTGGAGCAGTCTGTTCGTGCTGGGGCCGTGCAGCCTCTACCAGCCAAACTAAATGAAAGGGGACACACCTCAAGGAAAGCCCCCCGAAAACGTAGGCATGAGCACACCCCTGTTCGCAGGCGGGACTCAGGAAAGACACAGGCTCCAAAACCTTCACAGAACCCAGCTGGTCAGCATGATGACACTCAGCTGCAAATCCTAGCGGCCATACGTGGTCTGTCAGAGAGGTTGGGTAGAGTTGAGGCCCAGTACCCGGCCACAACAGCTAGGGCATCGAGGCATGGGCAGTCCTCCCCGGACAGGTTACCCTCCTATCAGGAGGAGAATGTGGTTCACCCTGACATTCTCTCTCTCTATGCTCAAGAGTCCCTTTTTGAAAGTGATGGGCAGTCTGAGGGTGCTGCTGGGCTAAAACAGCCTAAATCCACACAATGTGAGGGGGGCGTCCAACCTCAGCAACATGGGTGACAGTGAGCCTTCACCCATGGACGTCATCTCAAAGGTTTCAAGTGCGGCAAAAATTGTGGGGCTCAATGTTCCAACTGAGGCTCCTGCTCCAGTGGATGGGATTTGGGCCGGCATCACTCAGACCCAGCAATCAGTTACTGTACCTGTGGCTGGTGACTATTTGCACATGCTCAGGAAAGCATGGAACATTCCAAGTGGGGCACCTCAGTTCAATGCAGGTTGCCGGAGACTGACTAAGGATCAGTATGCTCCTGAAACAGGTATGGGGGATATGCCTCCAGTTGAGCGGGAGATGGCAGCCTTAACATCTCTGGGTCCAGAGCGGGTAACCACCAATCCACGCTGTCCCCTGAAAGAGTGTGATAAGTCAGACCGACTGGTGTCTCGGACTTATAATGCAGCCACACGAGCAGCCCGCTCGGGCAATGCACTCGCCATTTTATTGGCAGCTCTTAGGAGAACAGCCAACCCAGAGGACCAGGACACCATGAGCCTGATAGACTCTGCCCTTGTCACTCATTCCCAGCTAACAAGGGACATTGGTGCAGCTATGTCATCTGCCATGATATCTCGGAGGCAGATCTGGTTGGCACAAACAACTCTTCCCGAGAATATCAGGAAAGAACTGACCAGTATGCCAGTCGTGCCAGCACATGTTTTTCATCCTGACTCCCAGGGTGTGTTAGATAAGGCTGAACAGTCTCGGCGTACCAGAGAGTCAGTACAGCGCACGTTCAGAGGGGCTGCGACTACCAGGTATAAACTTAGGGGCTCCCAGCCTCCCCACCAATCATCATCCTGGGCCCGTAAGGAGCCATGGGTGAATGACAGGCGACAGGCTACAGGGTTCACAGCCTCTGGTGACTCCAAACAGCCTTCACAAAGTTGACGTGGGTCCCATCCCCGTTTTTCGACTAGAGATGCTCCCCAGACGAGGCGCCCCCCCAGAGGTTCAGGACCTCGGGGCGGTACAGCCTAGGGGTGGGGGGGACACCCGCCGAATTTCATTCTCAGCTATGCCTGGACAGCTGGGAAGAAACTGTGTCAGACCCATGGGTGCTTGCTACAGTATCAAAGGGGTACAGAATTCAGTTTCGGCGGCGGCCCCCCCCCTTACTCCAGGATCCGCATGACGATTGTCACGGACCCAGTCCAGGCTCAAATCCTGACACAGGAAATTTTAACCCTTCTGCAGAAGGATGCAATTATGAAAGTAGATCCAGACGAACAGCTCACTGGCTTCTACTCCACGTATTTCCTCGTGCCGAAAAAAGATGGCGGAATACGTCCCATCTTGGACCTAAGGCGATTAAACGCCTTCATAAAGGTACTTCCTTTCAAGATGCTGACCACAGGTCAGATCTTAGAATCTATCGAAAGAGGAGAGTGGTTCACCTCGATAGACCTGGAAGACGCGTACTTCCATGTGCCCAGCTGTCCAAACCACAGACCTTTTCTTCGGTTTGCATTCCAGCGATTCCGTCTCGGCAGGCAGCTACAATTTATCAACTTTCAGAGGATGCTGGGGATGATTTCAGCCGCAGCAGCTGTTGTTCCTCTGGGCCTCCTCAGGGCCAGGCCAATTCAGAGGTGGCTGAATGCCTTCGAGCTCGACCCGAAGCTGGACAGACACGTGAAACTTCGTGTGACACGCACATGTCTCCAAGCCTTACGCCCATGGGAAGACCGGGTGCTCCTGCTCCAAGGAGTCCCCCTCGGGAACATTCCATCGAGGAGGACAGTGGTGACGACAGATGCTTCCCTCACAGGTTGGGGAGCAGCCTGGGAAGGCAGAATGGTGCGTGGCCCGTGGATACCCCCTTGGGGTGGCGAACACGTCAATGTTCTGGAGTTGAGAGCGGTTCACCTTGCTCTGAAGGCTCTCCTTTCCTCCATCCATGGCAGGCATGTCTTGATAAGAACAGACAGCACTTCAACTGTGTATCATATAAATCACCAAGGAGGCACAAGGTCCCTGCGTTGCCTCCAGGTGGCACAGAAACTCCTGTTTTGGGCCTTTCAGCATCTGGCTTCACTCAAAGCAATCTTTATCCCAGGGATTGTAAATCGGGCAGCAGACCTCCTGTCCAGGACTGGTCCTCTCCCAGGAGGATGGAGGCTTCATCCAGAGGTTGTATCCCTCCTATGGAGTCGGTTTGGCACGGCTCAGGCCGATCTATTCGCATCAGCAGAGACAACCCACTGCAGGATGTGGTTCTCTCTGAAAAGCCAGGGAGGTCCCCTAGGCCTAGATGCACTATCTCAAGAATGGCCGGAAGGGTTGTTGTACGCTTTTCCTCCATTCCCTCTGATTCCCCAGGTACTCAACCGGGTTTCCTCGGGCCACTACGAGGTGCTGTTAATAGCCCCCAGGTGGCCAGGGAAGCATTGGTTCCCAACGCTCCTTCGCCTGGTTCACGGTCAACCATGGGCCCTGCCAGTCAGGGCAGACCTCCTCTCACAAGCAGAAGGTCAGATATGGCACCCCAGAGCAGACATCCTGCAGCTTTGGGCTTGGCCCCTTCTCAGTACCTCTCTCAAAGGTTAGATGAGGCTGTCCTGAGGACCATAAACAATGCCCGGGCTCCCTCCACTCGGGCTAACTATGGCCATAAATGGAGTGTGTTTTCTACATGGTGTCGCAACAGACAGGAAAATCCAGCCACTTGTCCTATTGAGCTGATTCTCCGTTTCCTTCAGTCACTTTTGGACTCTAACAGGGCGCCTAGCACCATTAAGGTATACACTGCCGCAATCTCTTTCTTCCATGAGACAGTGGGAGATGTTACAGTTGGTAGACATCCTCTAGTGTCTCAGTTCATTAAAGGAGCACACCGCCTGCGACCAAGCAGGGCTCCTAGGGCTCCATCGTGGCAACTCCCCTTGGTATTACGGTCCCTGATGCAGTCTCCCTTTGAACCCATAGGGCAATCCAGCCTTAAGTCTCTATCTTACAAAACAGCTTTCCTCCTGGCTATATGCTCTGCCAAAAGGGTGAGTGAATTGCATGCTCTGTCTATAAGTGACGATTGTCTAAGATGGAGGGCAGGTGAATCAGGGGTGTCCCTCTGGCCAAACCCCTCGTTTTTGCCTAAGGTCATAAACCATCAGACGGTAAATCAGGTGATCGAGATCAGCACTTTTCAACCTGATCCGGCTCTACTACAGGAGGAAGCCGGCCTGCCTATGTTGTGCCCAGTAAGGGCACTGAAGGCTTATATTGCACGCACAAAGTCTCTGAGGGGCTCATACTCTCAGTTATTTGTCTGTTTTGGGGGTAAAAAAGTCGGCCACCCTGTGTCTAAACAGTGTTTGTCCCATTGGATCGTTAATACTATCGCTGAGGCCTATTCTGGACAGAACATACCAGTCCCAGATTCCTTGGTAGCTCATTCCACCAGGAGTATGGCCACTTCCTGGGCTGCTTTAAAGGGGGTCCCTCTTTCAGAAATATGTGCAGCAGCAACATGGAGTGCTCCCTGCACATTCTCTAGATTCTACAGGGTCAACGTGGCTTCCCCCACACCATTGGCTTCCGCAGTGCTGCTCTCAGCTGCTGGGCGAGGATGTGAGGCAGTAGAGTCCTCTGTTCTTCGCGACCCTGATGATACTAGTCATCCGTGTTAAGACCGTGGTGACGGTCATCGGGAGGTCGAAATAGATCCATAGTTATGGTCATAACTTACGTTACACAGATGCCTTCACGTGGCCTTTTCAGGAGGCAACTGGTAACCAGTGGTCGATGATGTAATCTGTTATCAACAAAACCAGATATCATAATTTAAAAGGACTTAATCTGCTTAAAATGTTGTAAACTCTGTTATTATTATTTACCAACCAAGAAGGGAGGTGTTTTATTTAATAATTCTCAAATCTATAGTTTTCTTCACACACACGTTAGACCCAGCCATACATGACTCAACGCTATTTAGTGGCCAGCAAGTTCAACAAGATTGTTTGTCAATTTTTAATAGTAGCACATCTTAACAATCACATCCATGGTCTGTCTGAACAGTCTCAACATGGGTGTTCTAACTTATTGAGCACATTTCTTTTCTCCAAGCTTCTGCAGATGAAGTGTTCTATGTTTCCATTCAACAGTCTCTCTTATTATTTTCACTGCTTCATATTTTCTCCCTCAACTTGTGCCCAAGGTGCAGCTTTACATTCTCAGAAACTAAGTGAGTCCTAACTCTGGCTACATACATTTTCAATTTCATGAAATTATAATGGTAAAAAAAAGATGTATATGTATTCTTTGACTAACTATGTTTAGGACTCCTTGGACAGTTTTTTCAGCTCAAGAGCATTTAATAATAAAATAACAAAATAATCTGCTTTAACAACACTAGAGGAACAGTCAAGGTGTTTAATGCATGGCTTAATATAAGTCACTGATGTTTTGTTGGATTGGGTATCCACTTTTGTTACAATCAATATCTGCATTGAAACTTTATGTTTTTATAGAACAAAATGATTAAATAATTTGAATAATAACTCTGCTGTCACATTATGGTGATACGCTATTTTCCTTCATGGAAAGGTGTGGATTTAGCTGGACATGTAGTCCTATACAGGAATTATGATAATGCCGATCAGTTGCTGATCTGTGTGAAACAGTTATACCGTTGAATTAAAAGATTAGTGGTGGTTCACACAGTAAGAAAGAAGAATAATAATAACAATGATATCAGTAGTAGTGTACTGTGGAAGAAGAAGTAAATTAGCCTATTTGGGGGTAAAAGGAAACTAAATAAGGGGGTTTAATGATGATGAAAGACAGAAAAAACACATTTTGTATCACTTAACATTATGTAAGGAATTTAATTTAATGTTTTTTTTTACAGACTTTCATTCCCCATGTCCCTCTGCAAATGTCGGGGGGATGGGAAGAGTCAAGTCTGCTCTTTGTGAAATAATGTGATGCTTGATGTAAACATACTATTCTACATAGATTAGTTTAATTAGGCATGCTCTACTTTTCAGAGCAAGATGCTTATTTTACTATTCCAAGTGAGTGTCTGGCGAGGACGGTTAAATATGGCGATGGTCCAATCAAAAAGAAGACCGAAAGGGTTCGATTTGAATTGGAAGTAAATATTAGAGCTTCAACAGAAACTGAATTCAAAAACTACCAGTGATTGGAGTGTGACAAAACGGCAGAAGCAGCTTTTTAGTATCCCCGTAGAATGTTCCGATGCACTGCAATCTGTGACGGGAAGTTTTGTTTTTGAGGCATGTGGAGTTTGGAAGCCATGGATAAAAGTTTCTGCCCGAACACAAACCCAGCCAACAGTTTAAAAAGTGATGACTACTACTGTTGATGAACAACCCAGCCCAGGAAGCCAATCAGATAAAACTGAAGACAAAAGAGAGGGAGAGCAGACTCAGTGCTGTGTAAGGACTAGCAGACATAAACTCTACACTTGCCCGATGGAGATTACCCTTTCAAGGCCATGATGAATCAGACCCTGGTGTTTTCAGACAAACGGCTGATTTGGTTTGAAGATATGATGAAGGTCTTTGTAAACACTTTGGCTCTGCCAAGAACAACCCTAAAGCTGTCCCCAGTTATATATCTGCACAGAGTCAGACTGAGAAGATTCCATGTGTTGGAAAGGAAATCAGAGTTGAAATTATTACGACATTTAATGGGATAGTTCACCCAAATATAAATTCACTCATTATATTCTCACCACTGTGCCGATGGAGGGATGGGGAAGTCTTTGAGTCCACAAAACAATTTGGGAGGAAAGCAGCGTTGCACCCAAATACAATACAATTGAAGTAACTGGTGACCACCGTAAATTAACAAAAGAAAAAAAGCATAAAATCCCTGAATACTGCTCCTGTGGTGTCATCCAAGTGTTTGCAAGACTAGACATTCAAATTTGAGTCAAACAGCCTCGATTACAACAATTTGTTAGCCTCAATGTCCTCCGTTCTTCTCCTCCACCTAGTTACTGCTGCAGTAACTTCACCCATTAGCATAGTGCTGAGTAGATAATGAGTGAGTTTTCATTTCTGGGCAAATTATTCATTAAAGGAGATGAAGTCTGACTATGTACCTTGATACCACTACAACCTAATCCAAACTGGATCAGTTATCTGTCAAAAAATATTGATACTTCTAATCGATTAGGTAGATTTGAAAGATTAAACTTGCAAGTGGTTGAGCTGCCACCCCAATGAGGCAACATGCCTCTGCAGCAGCTCAGGTTCGACTCCAGCCCTTTGCAGCATGTCGTCCCCCACTCTCTTTGCCACCTTTTCACGGCTAGCTCTCTCAGTCCTATTGAAATAAAGTCCAAAAGCCCCCCAAATATAAACAATATATTAAATAAAAGATGCAACTTGTACTGCTCTTGCCAAGAATCTCAGAGACGATGGACATATAGCAGCAACATCATGGGGCAAGGATCTGATGACTGTGATGCTGTCTGGATTATATAGGGGTTGTGCAAACCAGCTCATTAAATAGAGCAGAGAGAAATTATTATTTATGCATTGCTATGCACATCGATTCAACCTTGCTGTGATTGATGTGTTGCAAGAACGTGGAGTTACTTCTTTGGTTTCACTGAGCAACTCTACGCCTTCATGGAAGGTTCCACCAAAAAACAAGGCTTTTTCACTGATGTGCAAAGGGAGCCGATGAAAAATAACCAAAGAGACGTAAGATACTGAGAACTTAGAGTGTCACAAATAAGCAGGTGTCCTGAGGTGGAGACACTGGGATGGATTCAGACTAGTGATGCATTTGACCAAGACACATCAGAAAGTGGAACAGCCTTCGAGGATCTGCGACCTGAAAAATGCTATTTCAACAGATCATACAAACAGAGCACTCTCCACAGCTCGGACTAAGGCAGTGTCCTTAGGAGGTCATCACCTTCTACAGCAATCAGACAAACACATGAATATATCCTGTCAGGGTTCAGTAAACCCATTCAGCAGATGAAGTAAATCATTTTTTTCTGATCTTCAGTGAGCAACCCGGTGCTGAGCAAGATTTCCCAACTTCCTCCCACCTTCCATTACACATGAGGCCCTTCAATAAAAGACAGACTTCCGCACCAGAGACAAAATGTATTAAAACTACTTTGCTGTTGCAAAATCTCAAAATAGAGTGGATTTTGTGGATCTCAAGACACAAGATATATTAAAATAAACATTTTGTGTTGTGCCCACTTCCGTACGTGGATTATTTTTTATTATGTATCCAACCCACTAAGGGGCATTCAAAAGACTGAGTGGCAGAACACAAATATGCCATAAAAACTAATAACCTAGATTACCCTGAGGCATGCTACTTCCATATCTATCATAGCGGCAACGACAGCCTTCTAGAAAGTGGAGGCCATTGAGTTGGTGGAGCAGTCTGTTACAGCGGCGGATCGTTTAAGTAAATGACTTCAGAGGGAGACATATTGGATTTATGAATTCAATGCTTTGGTGTGCCCAGGTCTTAATGAAGAAATGGATTTCCAACATTTCATGTAACCTGGTATACACCTTTCATTATTGTTCATGTTTTCAATGTTACTATTTTGTTCATGGTAGTTATGACTGGCTTTTTTTTCCACATGGTCTACTTTTTTATTTACTGTGTGATATGCTGGTTCTGTTGAGTGTTCAGGTCCTGACATACAGCTGCAGGATAAGGCAGATAAGTACAGTGAAGAGTAGTTATTATGAATAAAAAGGCTAACACTGTGTCTGGCCCTTTTCAGACCTGCTATTATTAACATATAATGTGTCACCCCCAAAAGTAGAATGTGTCCACATCTCAATTCCCGGCTCTTTACACAAATAAACACATACGTCTTTTCTGTTTACAAAGACAGACTAATTTAGATTTTTTAACCAGCCTGAATATACAACTGTTTCCCTTGGCAAAGTATTTCTCAGCCTGTGTCAGTGTGTGAGGTAGAGAAATAGAGTTTGGCTGAAGAAATCAAGGGACATTTTATTACATGCGTTTCCACACACGAAACACAACTGTGATAAGTTTTGTAGGTGTTTGGTTCAGAAGACACGATTGTTAGATGCATTTCAGTCAATTTAGATTTGTGTCTTTTGCTCTTCACACAGCCAAACGGCTTCAGTCCCGATAATGTCTCCCTTGCAAGCAGAGTTGACATTTTCAGATGCAAAATGTGTTCAAATAGGTAAATACAGAGTTTCTGGTAGACCAGGCAACATAAAGATATACAAAAATATTCCATATAGCAGACACATAGATGAACAAAAGCATGAGGTTTCTCAGATTCAAAGAAGAAACTAGAACTTAGAAACAAACAAATAGATCAACATGAAACAGGAAATAATAACAAAGTCCAAGCAAAGATTCTACATTTTCAAAGCTTCAGAGTAACCAAGAAGGAAAGGTCGTATCAAGTTCAGCTTCCTTGGCCATCCGTTGTCTATGAAAGTCACGCTCTGAGGAAGACCTAGTGGTGGCAGGCTAGAACACCAAAAATCCAAATGCTAAAGCTACAAAAGTCAGCAGCCATTGTGGCAGGCATCCTTTATCGATTATCCACCAGACATATTCATCCATATCTGGCAAAGGGAGAGCCATTCAATACATTTTCCTCCAGACGGACATTATCACCTCTCTCCATCCAGCAAAGTAATGTATCGATCAAAGTATGGATCGTTGTAATGAAGAGTCTCTCAGGGACACTGCACCAACAGCACACAAATAACAATGGTTAAAGTAATGATCAGTAACGCTTTACAACATTTAAATTAATGTGCGTTTGCTGCTTTGCTTTGCCACATGATTTAAGAAACCTGATTTAACCTCCCATCTTCATGGTCTGAGATTTTATTTTTATCAAAACCTGAGCAGGACAAAACCCAGAAAAACTTGTCTCAAGAAATCCAAAACGTTTTTTTTACAAAAACTAAAGTAAGTTGTTGAAAAACACTCAAAGGCAAATCGATCGGCACCAAGCTTATTATGATCTTTCAAAATGATATGGTACGTTCCGGGCCTGAAACTCAGATTAAAGGTGAGCACATAGAAACTTTATCTTTTCAGAAAAGGAATTTCAAAAACAAGCCTCTAGTGTCAAACTCTTCATGAACATATTTCAGCACAGTGAAGGTCAAACATCTAAGTGCAGCAACAATAAGTGAAGGATCTCAATTTTCAACAGGGATTTTAAGATTCTTTATGATTTCACATTACCTGCTCAGTATGTTGCTTATGTGGTATCATGAGCACCTTCAATCAGCATACATGAGTATCATGAATATCACATGAGCACAGCATGAGACTAGTTTTTACTCTCCCACAAATATCTGATACAAGTGGAGATTGTACAGAAATTAATGAGCAACAATATTTTAACATTTGACTGACAGGTCTCTCTTGTTTCCCCAATAGTTGCCTTAATGAGGGATTGTTGAAATCACTGAGTTTCAAACTCTTGGATTTGGTCTCAGGGTTCATCTTTGAACACTGTTTGTTGTTAATAACAAACCAACATGGAGACCAGAGCGATGTCCGGGGGAAAAAAATCTATCAGAGCCATTGCACAAACATTTGGTAGAACCAATACAGCAAATTGGAATATCCTGTAAAAGAAAATAAATGTTCTTGTACTGAGCAATAGACATTGAACAGGTCAACCCAGGACAGCAACAGCAGCTGATTACAATTTGGCAAGAACATGTTCGCATTCTTATCCAACATTTCTTCAGCCTCAGAGAAGTTTGTAAGAAGATGGCAAAATTATTTAATTGAATGCCCCAATAATAACATATAAGGCTACGCTTGATGTCAAATAGTAAAAAATACAAAATTGAGAAGTTCACAGATTGAAGTCCTGATATCAGAAATGCAGACAGGAAGGTCCTAGATGACAATACATTTTTCAATACGTCAATTTACGTAATTATCTGCTGAAAGTGTACTTTTGTGGCCCTTTGGTCTAGGAGTATGATTCTCGCTTAGGGTGCTTAGGTAGCAGTTCCGGGTTCAAATCCCGAACGAGCCCTTGTCCACTCAGTCTCCCACCTTTCTGCTTCCTGTTTACTGGCTAAAGCTGCTAGCTGCCTAGCATCTGCTACCTCACTGGTTTAGAACAGTCAGATGTAATTATGTCTTTCTGTCCATGTAGTTATTGTACGAAGATTAAATAAAAAAAATCCATTTACCCTCACCTCTGTCCGATTGTTATGATGACATTTTAATATAATTTTGAATATTATTTCAAAGAGTTTAGAAAAATATAGGAATTTATAAGGAATCTCAATTTGTCATTTAATTTGACTTGTGCTTGTTACTTTCACTTCCTTAATTAATCCATAAATTCACTATTCACTTATTTACTACTTAAATAAAACCAAGTTATAAGTATGTAGCCTTTATGCATTACTTAATGTTTTTTATCCACTGCAGTTAAGACATAATCCAGAGATGCAGTTCCGGATGTGAATGTAAAATAAAGGAATATAAACTGAAACAGAAAACATATTCGAGTCCCAGTTCTCATTAACACTAAAGGAAGCTGCTGTTTCTCCGGGGAGGAGTAGTGCAGTGCAAGTCGGCATCAAAACAACCACGCGATCCAACGTAATGCTGTGTGTGCAGCAGATAAAGATTCCGGGGCTTCTGATGCTCAGACATAAAAGTCTCTGCCTCCCCACCGCCTCTCCCCCATGCAATAAAGAGATAAATTAGGGGTTTATAAGAAGCCTGATTGGAAACTCTTGAGATAGCTGTCAGCGTTTCGTGGCTAATCCTCCTCTGAAACCAGCGCCTCTGAAAACAGCCTTCAGTGGGGAAGAAAAAACGCCAGTTAATCAATGGTCGACTACTGTAAACCGCAGCCACCCTCGCAGATGCGTTGATATTTAGACTGGATTCAGCTCACGGGTTCCATCTTCATCAGCGCAGCATGCTCAGTTAGCTCCCATTTGGCTGTTTAATTGTGTACTGATCTGTTAATAAGCGTTGATTCAAGACATCATTTCAGCTATGTACAATATGCAAAGTGCTGTAGACTATTTAAACACCCGTGTTCTTAAACATGGAGGAGAAGAGACGAGATTAAATGAGAACCTCCTCTGAACAAGCACCGCGCAGGCTGCCGTGGTCTCTACATGACCAGGCAGTCAGGGGAGGATTTGTAACCATGTAATGACTGCTCCGGTAAATAACAGTCAGCTTTCATTTATCTGCACCTCCACCAAGGACGTTATGTTTCTATCGCCTGTTTGTTGTTTATTTGAAGAAGTCTTTTCAAAACTTGTTAGAAGGGTGAAGTGCGGGCCAGGGAGACAAACTCATTTAGCATCGGAGCAGATTTGATTACAGTGTTTTTCAACGTTTCTGTGAAATGCTCAAGAAATAATACTGTGTAAAAGAGATGAAATTTGTTGCGGATAATGATCCGAGCGCATCTGATCTCACTTCATGTGTATGCAATATGGTGATAAAGTGGCCAATTAGTTCTGCCGGAGGTAAACGGTCTGTATTTATGTAGCTGTTATCTAGTCTAGATGACCACTCAAGTGCTTTATAGTGCAGCTTTGCCATTCATCCATTAACACACACGCGTATGCATTTCATGTGCAGCACTTTCTCTATCTCGCATCGCTCCGACACTGCCTGCACAGCCTTCAGGGACAATTTGGGGTTCAGTGTCTTGCGGCATGAGCTGTGGATCGAAACCACTGACCTTCTCTGCGTCCTGAAGTATGTGTCGCCCAAAGTTTGGGGCGTTAATGAGCAATTATTATTGCATATCCCCATCAATCCTGAATTTGTATGTAGTGTTGACCCCCCCTGAACAGACTTGGGGCACAGAGTGGACGGTCAGGTCTTCAGGGTGAACGAGAGGAGATCTCGATTTGAAGACCCAAACACTCAAAACACTGAAATCAGGGATCTGCTCCTCTGAGATTCATTCTCACTGACATCGCATTAGCTCTGATATTGCACGGGGTTAAGTAGTGTTCACCTGTGACGTCTGTCCCAGTTATAGGAGCACTTTTGTTTTGTTTCTGAGCTCTAATTGTCCCGTTCAGTCTCCACCTTGATGGCTGATCGCCGCTCTTTCTGTTTTGCAGCCTTTCTAAAAGGGGCTGCCTGTTCTCTGCCGCCTGCTCCAATATGCTCTCATTAATCTTCCTTACAGCCTTCATTAAAGCTGCCACCGCCACACTCCCTCTCTCTCTCCCATCCCTTACTATATTTTCACTTAACACATTATCATATTGGCTTTGGGTTGCTCACATACACATCCTATCTTTGTTCTCCGCCTCTATATCAAGAACACTGACTTTAAAGCAGGTTTGGAGCTTTTTTTTGCTATATTTGGGTTTAATAATTCATCGCATAAAGTTTAGCTTTTTAAAGTTGACTTACTCATCCTCTAACATTTCTTCCTACCCCTGCAATAAGAAAAACTTTATCTACTTGGCAATATCCAAGCAAGCTAAAGGCCAATTTGTATGATCACTACCCACACAGGATGAATCCTCCCCCTGACCCTTCCTCTACCGTCACCATCATGCTATAAATACTCAACAGAATGAATTCTTATGTACATGGTGACTACTTATCTTTGCACTAGCAGTGGTAAATCACAGCTATACAATTACCTGCTTGTCAGAACTGCAAAGGTCAGGTTTGGAGTTGTTATGTTTATTCATAGTTTGGGCTATCATCTCCCCAGAGAGGCAGGATGGAAGCATTCTGTACTTTTCATGTTATGAGCAAATCTTTTGTTCAGAGCCAAATACTTAACTAGTACTGTGTGAACATAAAGCCTGGTGACCTAATCTCTCATACACATTCTGCACTTTGATATCTAACTTCATTACTATGAACAAACAGTTGAGGTATTCACTACATCAAATGTGGATTAATACACTGCTGAGATTCACTTACAAATGCATCATTTGCCTTTGTTTGAGTAATTCAATTATATTTATATTTTGTTATTTCAATAAAAATTTGCCTTTTAAAAAAGAAACTCTAGATGGCTTTCTTTTGGTGGGAACCTGGTCTTTCATAGAAATCAGTGGGTGCCAATAACTGTAACACTTAACATAATTTAAACCAAATTATCTCAGATACACGCATAGTACTGGCAGATGGAGTAACACATGCTTACATTACTGGTTTGTTGGATACATCAATTGCTGCCTTGAATGATATTTGAAGACCCAAGCCAACATGTGGATACGTGACCCCACATCCGGAGTCTTATCCCTTAATCATAATCTATCGATGTTTCTGATAGTGAGGAGTGGAAGACATTTATCGTCTCTGGTGCGCCTGTGATCGACGTACCCTGTAGCTCCATGAAATGATTTTGATAATGCCTTCAGCAGGTCTTCCCTGATACTACTGATGGTGTCAGCCCCTGACATCTGCACTCCCTGGTGACATCAGATGCTTGCTCGGTTGCCATCGCCACCTTTGTTCTCTTAATTCCATTCTCTGTTTCTAAGTGAGGGATATGTGACATGACCTAGAGGATTAGACTTTTATCTGCTCACTTACGACATCAGACTGTGGTGGAGGACTAGCTCCACTGATCAGGGGGTGTTTGATATGTTTGCTGGGGGCCACCTGGTCTTCACATGCTCATAGCTCAAAGTATTGACCTCAGTCGTTTTCATCCACCTGTCCCACCTGTAATATTCAAGGTTTACTCAACATGTGTTAGGCTATGGCAAGAATTCCTTACTTTAACATCCAGAAGTAATTCCTTGTGATCTGACTCTTTGTATATTGGCAGATTACTTCAATCATGCAAGGATGTTGATGTTAGAGTGCAATCGCTTTTCAATCAGCAATTTGTTTCCCAATCAGTGTCCTTCATTATTTTCACTCCTCCATGAAATAAACATGCAAGTTTGAGATTCACGTCTCTGTGTCACTCAACTGGATGTTAACTCATCTCAACTTCTTTCTTTACGGAACTTTTTTGAACTTTACACAATATGATCAATAATAGCAGAGGCACCTACTTATGTAACCTTATCTCTGATACTAACCAAAATCCTAACATTTTGCTTGATATAATCAGAACATTGTTGCTCCTGCATCACCTGCTGTGCCTGTTTTACAATAAGCTTCCCTCTTTCTCTGAGGATAAGGTCATGTCTGAGCCAATATCATCCAAATGCTGATGCTAGGGGAAGAGGGCGGGAGACATTTTCTCCAACTTCACTCCTAGATTTTAATTAGCTGATGTTGTGGGTTTAAGAATACACGTCAAACGCAGGT
The DNA here is from genome assembly GCA_038501795.1 of Pseudopleuronectes americanus. Classification (NCBI taxonomy): domain Eukaryota; kingdom Metazoa; phylum Chordata; class Actinopteri; order Pleuronectiformes; family Pleuronectidae; genus Pseudopleuronectes; species Pseudopleuronectes americanus. Next base: position 1,661,471 of record CM076737.1, on the reverse strand, counting down.
AGCTGTGCAGTGAAAATAATTGTATATGAAATAAACATGCTCTGGCAGGCAGGCAGACAGCTGCAAACAGAGAGTCTAACTCAGAACACAGAGAGGAACACGAAGGAACAGAAGCACAGGCAAACTCCGGGGAACAGAACAACAGCATGAGGCAACAGTGGGGAGCTGAACAAACAAACTGACAGAGACGACAGGGAGCACAGATACTAAACACACAAGAGAGGTGGGGATACGTGGACACAGGTGAATCACATCAGGGCAAAGCAGGAAAAACTCAAGAGCAGGAAAATAGACAAAGACAGAAAGTAAATGAAGCAACAGACATAGTAGCTGTGTCCGAAATCACTCACTAACCCCTGCTTTACTATATAGTGACTTCTATATAGAGGACTGTATAGTGAGCTCATCAGCAAAACAATATATAAACGCTGTTGGACCCTACTTTGCATATTTTCTTGTGTTGCTTGGCTACAAAAAAACTTTAGGATTCACATAATAATGACAAACATCTTAGTTTTCTGTGCAAAGTGTTCCATATTTTCCACTTATTCATTCCAACTATAGAACACACACACACAAAGATAGATACCTTAAAGAGAAATAAAATAATGTTTATGAATCATATATAAATAATCACAAGAGTGTTTCAGAGAAATGTATGTTTTCCATTATTTTCCAAATTTCTTCAAATTTAACTTTCCATTATGAAAATGTCAGCACAATACATTTTTAATCTTTATTTTACACTACATGACTCACTGGACACATATTAATACTTTCAGGTAAAAATAAATACATCTCAAATACTTTTAGATGTATAAATAAAGTAGTTTGAAACAGTTTGTTTTTGTGATCTGCTTCTCTGATCGTATTTACATACGTACGGCACTTGGAGCCGTTTCTGCTGCTCTCGTCTCCACCGCGAGCGCAATGCATGATGGTATAATTCCTTGGTTTTTGAGCATCAGTTGTATCCTACTTTTCATGATGCATTGTGGGAAACAATGAGTGCACTATATAGTGTATAAAAAAACCTCACTTAACATTCGGCCAGCACTTAAAAATGGCAACCTCTAGTGGGCTATATAGTGATACATTAGTGAACATACAGTGAACATTCAAACCCTGGTTTGACCCTGTGAGTGGGGGTCCTGTGTTAGGGGCCCTGCTTGGTTATGCCTCTCAGTTCTTAAAGACAAACGCTTGCTGTGCCATGACTGGATGGAGCTGTTCGTTGAGCCTGATGGCACAGTGAGTGAAAACAATGGTTTCCTGGAACAGCTTCTATTAGCAACCACTCTTACAGCAATCCTACCTTCAGACCTCAGCGCCTCTGAGGCCATCTCTTCTCATCCATGTGCTTCCGCTAAAGTACAAGCTCATAATGTCTGAGTAATTGAGCTTTAATGTAACTTCATAATGGCAACTAGCAATACAGAGCAGCTGTTTTAGCCTCCAGAGCCATTAGTCTCCACTGGTAGCCATTTACTTTCAGCTAAATGCTGCTATTAAAATAATAGCACATGTGGAACTGACATAACCAAGTTAAAGCCTGTCACAAATTCTAGGATACTAATAACAAATTATTATTTTTCAACAGCACCTGGAACGTGTAGTCCTGGAACATTTTTCAAAGAACTCTAAAAGGTTCCTGCAGACCACTGTGTTTCTACAGAGGTGTAAAGACCAGGGGAGAATTGGGATAATTATCACAGACGACAGCAACATGTTTTTGGGGAAATTAGTTTACATACAAAGTATTAGTTGTCTCCATCTACAATATTTAGATGTTAGAGCATGTACATTTAATCATTTCTGTTCATTATTTGCATTGGCTTTTGTGTCTTGTTATACTTTTCTTGTTTACATTTAAAAAAAATTAAATCTTGAATTTTTTATTTCTGAAAAAACTATACGGGAGGACATGGAGGAGTTTTGAATTGTGTTGCTATTGATGTTGATTTACTGCTTTGTAAATTAATAAGTCAACACAGGACAAGAGACTAAAACTTGACACGTGTACCCAAAACAACCAAAAAGCTTTACATACATAAAGGAAACAGATTTGATTGTGGAGATTGACCGTGAGATGATTGAGACAAACTCCCGTCCATCCCACCCAAAGGCTCCTGTACATTCACAGCACTAACCACTGAGCAGGTATTTTTTTGGGTGGGGGTGTGAAACGATTTCCCTGAAACTTAATTTAGAACTTAGTCTCTCCAGTGAAAATACACAAAGTTCCTGCAAAGGTTCCCAGCTCCTGGGGGAAAGTTCCTGCGGTGGAAACACAGTCTGATATAAGCTTGTTCCCAATAGGGGCTTCATTCTCTCCGCAGCAACTTTTGTTCAAAGATTCCAAAGTTTACGCCTCCAAGTTTTCAAAGAGATCTTAATGAGAATAAACATTTAGATGTAATGCCCACAGTTAATCAGGGTAATGGGTAATCTAGTCAACCATCAACCTCCTGCTGGGGTTGGATAACTTACAGCAGGCCGACTAATCTGTTGGCAGTTCTCCCACTGTGTGTGTCTACACATGTTAATACAGCAAATATAAGATGCTGTTTCCTAAGGTTAGTGTGCAAGAATATAGAGAGAAATAACAAAGGCCCACGGCCAAATCCATGAGGTATTCACTTCTGCGACTTTATCAGGTCTTTTTTTTTCAGCTCTGTTATTGCAGCATCTCGTGTGCATGATAATAATGTGTTTGCTTAACAGACGGCACTTCCTCCATCAGCAGGGCGTGCTCACTGTGCCAAGTGGCGGCGGAGCACCAGACCTCAGTAGGTGATGATGATACACGGTGGATGAGAGTCTGCTTAGAATCACCTCGGGAACTCGAGGCGATGCATCACACTGGAAGTTCTCCATCTGCTCCTATTACTTACAATATGTTTATTTATTTTTAATGGCTTGCGAAAGGAATCCTCTAAAAACCTTAGTTTCTCCACAATATCAACAGACTCCAGATTCACTTGTGAAGGTAACAATTTGACATACTTAGAAGCTTTCATTGTCCAGATGTCCAGTTACCGAACTAAAGCCAGTTTGCAGCCGTCAAAAACAAGGAGCGTGTTTGCCTGCGTGAACAGATGTCCATGATCATGAGTTAAAAGGGATAGTTCACCCAAAAAGGAAAATGCACTCATTAATTACTCACCACTATGCCGATGGAGGGGTGTGTGCACGTGGATCACAGAAAAACATGGTGTAAATGACCTCCTCTCGAGTTGAATATGAATGTCCGAATGCCCCTGAAAGTCCTAGAGTGTTTTGCGGACTTAAACAGTTCACCCAACCCTCCATTGGCACATAGAGTATATAATGAGTGAATTTAAATTCTTGGCTTAATTATCCCTCTAAAGTCCCTTTAATATTTTCTTTAAGCTCTTTGTTAGGCTGCTTTGAAATCATGTGGGTAGCCGGCATAAGTTACTTCAATTGGATAATCTGGACCTTTACATGGTCTCCTACCACTAGCCTTCTGCTGGCCTCGTGCGCTATACCTACAAACTGTTCCAACCTGTCTTTTTTTTTATTCATTTACTTGATTCATCCGTTTCTGAGCTGTGAAAGTTTTCTCAGCTTTCATGGAAGAAACTCCTGCTCTCTTTAAACAAATATTTTCAAGGTGGAGAACAAACGTGCCTGCTCTGTGTGAAGTATTTACAGTCAGACTTTTATGTGACTACACACTGAAGTTATTCTCAGGAAATACACTTTACGGCGCCGCCTCTATAAGGCTGCATACCAAACAAGGTGAACGTTAGAATTTAATGGACTGACTCTACTCAAACCAGGAGTGAAACTGTTATAAAACTGTGCATTAAGTTACATTGAAAAAGGAGCATGATAAAACAGAGTCACACTTCAGCTGTGTTGGGGATGGTGGCTGGGGTAAGCCCTAGGTGTTCCGATATGGGCGATGTCCTCGTTGCTCTCTCTCGCTGAGGGGAGTGGACCGAGGTTGTGGCGCGGAGATGTGCACCACTGCAGGCGGCTGCAGGGGCAGCTTCTAATGAGGCAGCCTTTCCTCTCAGGCACATCAGGCAGCCTAAGTAGGGGCAAGATTAGAGGCAGACGAGAGGGGAGTAGAGACCGAGAAATAAAAATGGACTCAATTATGTGTGGTTGAGGATTTGGTTTGACCCCTGTAACCACGGACGGTCTGTTCACTAATGAAGAGGGCAACAATCACCCTCAAGACTAGTTTCCAGTTTATGGAGCATATCTGCCTCAAGAGACGGACTGAAAAGAGCAGTGTTACTGTAGATGTGACAATATGTTCTGTGGTAATTTGCCAGGCTTTAGTGCTTACGGGGGTGGGGGTCCTATAGTGTCCCAAAGATACATGGGATACCACCTTCAGGCTGTTCTAGATTCGCTATTGTTGCTGTTATAGATTCTGTTATTTTTTACATTGTTTTATTCCTCACGTTGCTGCCGTCCAAGGTTCGGTCTCATTGGAATCTGAACTCACTGTTGACTATTTTTTAAATTGAAACTGGCCAACAGCCTGGTTTATGGATTCTCAATTGAGCTTCACAGGAAAATTGAGTCAGGCCCACACCCGCTGAAGTACAACTCAGACCACACTGAACACACAGCAGCGTGCTTATAATAGTTGCTATGTATAGAGGGGGATAAAGAAGGAGAACGCGTGTAAACAAGTTAAATGCAGCAGTATGCATTTTTAGAATAACACATTTGCATGAGAGGAATCTGCACACTCAGGATTTTGTTTGAAGCCGATGTTTTTTAATATATTATTCTCGTAACAAGTAGCAAACTTAAAACATTTCTCTGTAACCGGATGGGAACATTAAAGTTCTAATCTCTATTGATCAAGTGTTGTGCCAACACAAGCTACTTTACCGATGCTCAGACACAGGAAATCCTTCTCCAGCGGAAATACAACAAAATCAAAGATGTTTTTTTTTGTATGGTGCCAAGTCATGTACCAGTCCTTGCCCTGATGGGACAGGGGAGGAAGGGAATACTAGTCTCACATGGCGAGATCTCCACAGTTCAATGTCAGCGCTGGAGAACGGTCTGGCTGCACGACTGCATCCATATCATTCTGCTCTGGGGAAAAACACTCTGTTTGTTTGTCCAGTGGGTCAAACTAGGGGAGTACAAACACACATGGCTGAGTTTGCTTGATAGAAAGATCACAGAGGGAACCGGGAATGAACACACTATATGTTGACATGATCATGGGCTGTTCCCGAATAAAACATTTAACTAAACCAGAATATCTTTGACAGATGGATCATAGCATTGACTTAGGTTTTAGTTTGTTCAGTTCTAAAAACGATTAGTCTTACCTGCATGAGTTTGGTCTGTGCAAGAAAACCCATGTAGGCACCGGGAGAACATGTAAACTCTTCACAGAAATTATCTCCATTGATCAAGTGATCAACCACTGTTCCAACGTGCTACATCTTAGGTTAATGGGCAACATGAAACAGCCCTGTGATACACTGGTGACCAGCCCAGGTTGTGTCCAACCTGCCAGCTTGGATTTGTTCCATTGTTCCTCAAAGGAAAAGGGAAATAGTTAATGAATGAATATAAATATGAAAAGTAGCTTATGAAGTGGTAGAGTTTGGCTTGTTACATTTGTCTGAGGGTAGTATCAGTGTAACGGCCAGTTTAGCTCACAGCACTTCTCAAGTACCTTGCCCAACTTTTTCCAATTGTAGCCCAAATAAATCTGCACAGAGGGGTTATGTTCTAGCCTGTGGAGGTCCACACTCTACATCATTTATATACTGATAAAAGCAGGAGCCCAGTGCGTATGAGAAAACAACTGGGCAAACCTTGTGGCATTGTTACGTCACCAGACACCCACTGTAAAGAGACTTTCTATATAAAGTAAGACTTTGTAGATGTTGAACAGTCATGTTAAAATGGCACCCTGTTTTCAGGTGAACCAATATTTTCAGCTTATTTCTCAAGTCTCAAGGTCTCCACCAAGGTATTTATGAAGTATATTTATTTCGTTTTTTTGGAATGAATGTCTTGAATGTGTGATGAAAATAACACATTTCATGAGCTGAAATAATTCACTTTACTGTTCTCAATTTAATAGACACCTCAGCTTTCTTTTTGAATGAACCCCAACAGCACCTTGTTCTGTGATAAATTGACAAAATGAAGAACACTGTCAGGTGATGATATCTGATGCTTTTTTAATCATTGTCAAACGCTGAGTCTTCCTGTGGAGACTGGTTTCCTTTTTGTGCAATCTTTCTCTGAGGTCAGAAACTTGATTCAGTGGTTCTTAAAGTTGTAGATCTTCCATCCAAGTGAATACGTTCCTAAAACAAATAGTCCAGAGAGTTGAATCTCTCCATCAATCCTTTATTTTTTGTATCTCTCTAAAACACACCCTTTCCTTGTCTTCCTCATTTCTTGTGTCTTCCTGAAGTCAATTCATTAATTTCCTCCCCCCTCCCTTTCCTCATCAGCTATTCCATCCACACCGCTTGCTTTGCTGTTCTGGCCCTCAGGCATTGCTTCTACTACATGATTTATTGTCCTCCCTTGCTGCTCTCAACACTCCTCGCTCCTCCACTCCCCTCCCAGATCGTCCGACAAGAAGAATGAGTAAACTTCCACTGCTTGGACGTCGTCATGCAGTCTGATGAGATGGTGAAGCCGCTCGCTGCTTACTCCGCTGAAATGAAAGGGCGTGGACAGCGTATCGTGTGCGGTTCAGAGATGTTTTTGTAATTGGCTTGTCATTTCAACTCAGAGGTTTTGCTTCCCGTTCCCACTAGAACTTTTAATGGAGAAACACTTATGGCAATGGAAATTGAACATTTCCCATGAATCCAGAGAATCTTGAAGCTACTCTGATATCATTTGAAATCTAAAGCTAAACTTTGACTCTTCATGAGAGGATGTGAAAATAGTATAATATGCCTAGGGAAGGAAGAGAAATTAATTAGGGGAGCGCCAACCCAGCTCAATGCTTGGCTTGCCTGCATATTTTAATCACTAACATTATAATTAGGTTAGGGCACACCGAGGCTTCCCCAGTAGTAAAAGATGAGAGCCACTCAAACTTTCAATTACAGGAACCACTCTGAAGATACACCCTTGGATAAAGTATTTGACGTTGCACAGAAGCTCCCAATGAACCTCAGTTTAGCGTTTAAATTATCTTTGTCTCCAGATGTTGAACCAATCAAAGACAGGGTTGTCAATGGATTTTATCAACCTACTCATCACTGAGCTCTAGTAATTTCCCAGAATTAGTTAAAGTATTTACGGTTAAATACAACTTTGGTCTTTATTTATAGTTTATCATTCAATACCTTTACATTTTCTCATTAATCCGATTTTGTCAGAAGTTACTTTGTTACTTTGCTGCATCACAAGTGAGGAAAAAAAAAGAATGATTGATTTTAATTAGGGTAAAGCATGTTAACAGTGTGGCTCAGGGAAAGCGGACAATGACAGGAAGTGAAGTGTTCTGAAATGAGTCACAATGGGTATCAAAATAAAACATAACAGGATGCTACTAAAGCTTGATTACAGCAGGAGAGCTTGAAGGTGCAAATCAATAAACCTTGGGCTCAGAGTACGAGAAGTTCAGGCAGATTTAACCCAGATTCCCCCCCTCTGAGAATCGCAGTAGAAATCAGGTTTGTAACCTCGATGTTCACCCCAGATTATCTGCTGTTGTTGCATCGTAATTCAAAAACCTCCAGAACTGTGAGCAGTAAGGCGTACAGCTAAATATCAAACATGGTTTATGTCAAGGATTTAATATTGGGATGATTACTTCTGTACTTTCCGAGCAGAGTGCAGCAGAGAGCTGAATTGGAGAACAGCCATGTAGATATGAGGATGCGCTTACTGCTGTTGACACAGATTAATTAAATTTCAGCTCCAGTTCTCACTGAAGAACTGACAGGCCATGTTGACCGTGTCTCCCCAGCCGTTTTCTCATCCGGACTAATTTCTTCTGCTTTGTGTTTTAAGTCAAGACAAAGCATTATTACTAATGGGGCCAGTTGTCGCACTACGCCATTCTCCCTCGTTTTGTTTGCACCTTCTTCCTCACATTCACCTGCAGTGTGTGATGAACCATTACTTTCAAATCTTGTAGTGAGGCTTATTTGAGATAACAGAAAATTGTTTGCAAACATTCTCCGCTCGTGCGTGATGCAATCCGATTGTAAATCCGTCAGGATTTTTAAATCTCCTGTAGTCTGATCCCCAGCTTAAGGCAAAGTGGAGGGAGATCAGGTAAGAAAGCACACAGCAAGTGCTGGTTAGGCATGTTAGGTTGTTACAAGGGTTAGGGGAGGAGGTGCTCTAAGAAGAGATGACTCTTCAGGAGGGACTTAAGGATAGAGAGGGATGCCCCTGCTCTGACAGCATATTCCACCATGGAGAAGACACAAATGAGAACAGTCATGCGGGGATGGAGCGTAAGGAGCAGAAGCCCAGTGATTGAGTTCAAGCAGATGGGTTCAGACCCTGAAGTCATCGCGGTGACAGCTGATCGTGGACTATGATCACAATAAGACTGCTTGACATACAAAACACCCACTCACATACTCTAACATTACTGAATATAACTCCTGAATACATTTGTCATTGCTAATCCCTTCCTCTCTATTTGACATTTTCTTATGAATAAATACTTTAGACATTGACACACTTTCCATTATGTTGCAGACTGTTTCTTCGAATCAATGTTATTTTGATTTGTTCAGTTACAGATCTATTGCATTCTGCCTGTCCCTGGTTAATAGTTTTTTTTTGGTAGTTTTTCCTTACTCTTGTTTAAGGTTAAGGACGGAGGGTGCCACACCTTGTTAGCAATATGAGACTAACTGTGATTTGTGAATATAGGCAACCCAAATAACATTTGATTAATTACATTTTTCTGGCCAGTGAAATATTTGTTCACCAGTGGAGGTCAATGAGCTGCGGAGTGACAAGTGCCCTTTCAGGCTGATTGATGACCAGTCGTTGCATTCTCTCTGTAAGGGTTTCACTATGCATGGAGGGAGGCCTGCCAGAAGAGCAGGGCGTGAGATGACCTGTGCCAAGGAGCTGGGTGACATAGTGAGTAAGGTAAAAACTGGTATTTGCTGTTGTGTTATTGTACAAAGCGTTACAGCCTGGAGAAAGATGCAGAGCACAGTTAAGAGATGGTCACAGCGTGTAAGAACAGAACCTATGTACACCTACACTTGACAACAGACGTTATCTTTTATTTATTTACTCCATTTTTTATATGATTAAAGCTACCATAATTAGATAATGTTTGAGTCAAAGAAACACTGGTCAAAATATATATACACTACCAAAAGATAAACTTAAGATATAATATTGAATAGGCCAAAAAACTTGTTTTGCAAGGCCATGACCTTGACCTTTGACCACCTAAATCTAATCAGTTAATCCTTTTAAATTTGGCAAAAATTTTCACTGAGACTCACAGCGTCTTTCTCAAGGTGTTCTCAAGATAAGGCAATCAAAGGGCAATAAAAAAAAAGCACTTGATGTTTAAGCTTTGACCACAAAAATCGAATCAGTTCATCTTTTAGTCCAAATGAACGTTTGTACCCAATTTTAAGAAAGACCTTGAGTATGGACAGACCCAATAACACAATATCTCAGGCCAATGGCTGTCACCAGCATGGAGGCATAAGAAGAGATTTCAGTGCATATTTGTATTTTTACAAATTTGTATTTATTTATTTTAAGTGTCAGAGATATTAAACACATGAACTTTTTTAACAGGAGCACGCTTATTCACAAGAATAATCACTTTTCTTTACACACTTGTGTTTACATATTAAATGTGTCATATATTACATTTTTTTGTCAGCGTGGACCCAAAATGCAGAAGCAAAAAAGGTATTTTAACTAAAACAAAGGGGTCATGCAGAAAAGCAGGGTAGGAAAAACAAAGTCCAAAAACAGAAAAATCTAAATAAAAAACCATTGGAAACCACAAAAGCCTGCAAAAGGGCTGAAACTGAAAAAAATAACATTCGAAACACTGGGAACAAGATGCCACTGGAAAGAAGACACAAACTGACAAAGGGAAGCACTGACACTTATATACACAGGGGAGGCTGGAATAATTGAACACAGCTGAAACACATGAGGAACACGGGCAGATAATCACAGGGGCGGGAAAAAAAATTTCAAAATAAAACAGTAAGCGGAGAGCTCAGGGGTAAACAACTGAACACAAACCTAAACACCAGCTTTTAGTTAGAAGGTTCCATGTAAGTGTAGCCTGTTAATTCATGTTCATCAAGGTCTGTGTCCACATAATAAAGCGGCTCATGTCGCATTTTTCTTTCTGAAACCATCCAAGCCCGAGAGAAAACTAAACAAGCCTGACCTGAACCTGACAGGCATTACATTTTTTTTGTCCAAACCCCGCCGGGCCCAATGTAGTTAATCAGCCCAGTCAATGTCACTGACCCAAACTGCTGTTGTCCTATTGCAATCCTAAATTGGATCCATATTTCTCAAGTTCAAATTATTATCCCAAAAGTATACCCATGGGTAAATTGTTAACAACAACTAATAGCTAATTTGGCAGACTTTGAAAACTCCTGCACTTGAAGAAAGGCTGTCTGAGCCCAACGAGAGATTAGGGCCCTGTTTCGGACCAGGAATTATCACTTGTCCTGAGAGATCCCAGCACAAGAGTGTCGGTTCACACCTTGCCACCGAATGCACCAGTGACCCTGTGGGCTCGGATCTCATTTCCCTGCTCTTAATGTACGTCATTTCTATTCATATGGACCAAATGGTGTTGGTAAATGTTGACGACTCTGTTGCTGAGTGCATCGATGTGTGTAGCTTTAATATGGAACAAGATTTTACACATTAGAGTTAATACTGTATCTGTGGAAACACTGAAAAGTGTTAAGATATATTTAGAAACTGTAGTGGGTCACAGGACATAAGCTGAATAGGCGGTCCTTCAATTGATTATCTGCATTCACACGGCAAAAGAACTGTTGCCACATGTTTCCGACACCACCTCCAATTGTGGTTTGAGTGCTCGGATCTCAAATGCGTCCTCGATGTATCTTGGATGTGTCCACACCTTCACTAAAAGCTGTCAGTGTGTGGTCAGATCCCGCAGAATGTTAAAACCGGGTCCGAAGAGGGTCTACAAGTACAGCAGCTGTGATCGGTAATGAGTAACCTGAACCTGAGTAAAGTAAATGGAACCAAAGACAGAGGAATTAACAGAGCAGAGTGGCAGCACAACACAGCACACCCAGCTGGAGATATTTGGCTGGAGATGTCTTCTTTCTGGCAATGTGCTGCATTCAACAAAGAAGTCTGGCAGAATGTTGGATTAATAACAAACCAGGGGGAGTGGGTGGTGGGTCACAAAGGATTTCAGCGCTCAGCACTTACTATAAATGTTCTCCTTTTGTCTTAGCGAGGCTAATCTCTTCATGGCACCATTTGTTCTTTCTGTTGCCAGCATTCAGCTTAGTCACACTGATAACAGGCCTGAGCTTTAAACACAGGCTGGAACCAACACGTTCAGCTCACTGGTTTATACGGTTAAACGATCCACCTTCTCTTTCAGCACCTTTCAAAGTGCGATGCTCAGAAATGAAATAAATAAGCTTCGGAGAACAGGTCACCTTAGTCTGTCTAGACATGAGTGTTCACCCTTCTCCCGAAAGCATTTCTAATAAGGAGATCGAGAGAGAGAGAGGCATAACATGGATCATCTTATTTATTTTTAATCATACATTTGTATTTCACAGTGGGGGATTTTCACAGTGTTTCAATTATTTATTCTTATTTATTCCCAGAAAACAATGTGCTCAAAATTAAATGATTCAACCAAGGTAAATAGAAGTGCAACTCAACTACATTTATACATATGGAAGATGCATAATAATTACTTTTGAATAACACATAGCCTGCCCAGCAGCAGTGTTATTCCTTGTTGATTATATCATTAATCATGTACTGAAGTAAACGTCTTCCCGGAGAGCTTGTACAGAGGCCTGAGATTTATGCTAAAAGAAAATCAAAATAGGTAAATGTGACGTTTCTCTCAAAATGAGCAGTTGGTCATCCTATCGCTCAAGAGGCCATTAGCTCATCTAGTGCACCTGAACCGTAGAGGATCACACTCTCCCTTCCTTTAGTTCTCCGCCACTTTGCATCTTCCTACTTCGCTTTGGTCACCTCCTCAATAACCACGCCCTTCTCTTCTGCTGGTTTCCAAACCCTATTGTTGATTTAGATTTACTTCTCTCCCTAAGAGCCCTGAGTCAGCTTGTGACAAATGAGGGATTCAAACCTTTTTAATAGCATCAGGCCTTTGTTGTTACTGGGCCCAGTTTGATTGATGTGGCTATTGTGCCTCCAGACAAGTAGGAATTTATTCAGTTTTTAACTGGACAAGTCTTTTGGACAAATGTATCTAGTTGGAGGAAGGTGTTGGAGTAAAAAATAATCAAAAGGTAGAGCTACATGCTCGACCAAATTGCTAAAAATCGAATGTTTGCAAAAGGACGATTGTATAACATGCTGTCATGACTCGCATAGACGCTACCAACTGCACATAACTCCTTTTCTGTTTTATTTTGTGATGTCTTCCCCCATACTATTTTTCAGTTTCCTGTCAGTTTTTCAATTCAGTTCAATCGTCACATTTGAAATCATTATATTTATACCCCCCATGGTTCCCTTCCTGTTTGCCAGATTGTCTTTGTTCTCCTAGCAGTGTAGGCGTGCGTTCAAATGAACTAGTTTGCCAAGGAACCTTCCTAACTGAGTGCAATAACAATTATTTCAGTGGCTGTTTTGTTCTCCTGTCATTATCCAGAACTGATTTGTCTGAGCTCCTAATATCTTCTCTGTCACATCTGTCCAGTCAGGGGGTCATGATGAATAAGCATTATTGAACTTATAGTTCACTGTAACGACAAAAGAACTAAATACAAACAAATCATCAATCAGTAGTACTGAATATAATCAGGAGAGGTCCTTTCCAATCCTTATTCTCCACTTCTATAATGTGTTCCATGTAGATTCCTCAGCTTATTATATAAATTCAACATTTCAATCAGGTTTCTTTTCAATGAAATCTATTTTGTCAGAGTGTCTCACAGATTCACAATACAGTGTGTGTCTTCTATTATGAATAAAGTTGGTTTAAAAAAAGGGTTAAAGTGGAGTCAGATTTTCTCTGCGACATGATTTTCCTTTCTTAACTCATTATATGAACTGTATTTATATTGCAGTACAGTTTTTCCATCCACTCATTCACAAACACGCACATTCATACAGTGCTTCTATGTGCAGCACTTTCTCTATCATAGACACTGGCACGACAGTATCTTGCTCAATGACACTTAGGCATGCTGGAGATGGGCATCGAACCCCCAACCTTCTACTTAGAGGACGACACAATCTCCTGAGCCATAACCCCCCCCACCCTTCTTACAGCTTCTCCTTTGCATCTTTCCTTCACCTTGGGACGTCTTCCATCTGGGGTCAAGAAATAGTGGTGAGAAAAGGAGATTATCTTACTTTCCAATCGCATCTTAGCCTTCCAGCCATTATAGTAATTTGTTAATATCTAATTGTATATGACCTCTGCCTGTTTTTGGACCTAGATTAATGCCTTCTCCTCTGGCCCCTGGCCCTTCCCTCTGTCCTGCTAACCCCTCTCGTCTGTCCATCCAGCCTCCAGCCCCCCCAGGCAAAGGATGGCATACAAGATGAAAAGAAAAGGACTTGGTGACTGGTAGGCAGATTGCAGAGTTGGAGGAACACAGTAGAGCTGCTGCAGGCACTTTCTAAGTCTGGGCGAACTGCTGTAGACATGCTGAGGAGGCTGAGCAGCACAGGACACAGACTGTTAGACATGCAGCAGCAGAAAACATTAATATTTGCACAATTTAATGATTTGTGGTTTCAGTTACAATTTATACACACACTGTAAATCAGAACAATTCCACACTATTGTTTCATGTCCTACTGTTACTATTTATATTAGCACTGTTCCCACATACACAACATTGATATATTATCATTCCCTGTTAGTGCTGATACACTTTGTAAATCTGAATAATTGCAAAATAACGTAAGATTTAGAGCTACGTGAACATTACTGGATTTCTATGTTATGCTAATTTATCCATCCACTCCACTACTTTCCAGAGTAATGCATGGTTCTTTCACCTCAACTTTATTTGACAGCTTTAGTTACTTTTAAGATGAAAGGCAAGATTTAATATAATATTTTATTTCAGATACACAGAGCCTGGATCCTTACATTATCTAGATTCAAAGACAGAATTATTTTACTGCCATTGAGTATTCAGCCTGCAAATGACAAGCAGTGAAGGGTCGATGAATACCTTCAAATACCTTCAAAATTCATCCATCAAACTGGAGCAGTTGTGTAACTATGTTATTCAAGCACTTTCATACATGATTTTTAAAACAACAATATTTACAACAATGCCTATATAATAAATGTAATGATAGCGGCAGCAAATATAACAGCACCAACAAGAATTGCACCCAGTAAAACACGTGCCTCCACAAATGCCTTACAGTCCCCTTAAGTAAAATCGATCACTAATACTACATGAATAATTCTCTGGGAAAAACCCTTTCTCAAAATGTGAAGAAAAAAAATCCCAAGATCCATCCCCTGATCCAGATCTGGACCAAAATTGAATGGATGTTCCCTGATCCATAATGCATCCATCCACCAAAAAATATGTTCAATATGTGAAATATGTTCAGTTGTGTATTGTAGGCATGCTTCAAAACAAACATACAAACAAAGCAACAAACAAACGGACAGGGGTGAAAACATAAGCTCCTTTGATGAGGTGATTCATAATAATAATGAAGATCAGCAGTCTAGATGTAAAACATGCTTTGTAAAAACATAAACACATGTACTGCTAATGGACATTAACCAATATCACTGTCAGTCAGGCAACATTGCTGACACCACCAGTTGTCAACCATCAGTTCCTCATCCTGCGGAGGAGAACAGCATTGACACTTATGGACCTATGTTCCACAACAATTCAGCTGTCAGCAGTCTCATAATGAGAGACAGGAGACATGCCTCTAGCAATCTGATTCATGGAGCCCGGTGAGGGCAGTGTAATGTGCCTGAATAAGATCTGTAGGATAAAGATATACAGGACATAATGCGACTACCTCAGCATGATCTGCTCCTTGATGCGGAATAGTTAGGAATGTGGCTCTCATCCATCAGTTGTGCACACATGTTTTATTCCTCAAACATGGCAATGACAAGACAAAAAAAACAACAAACACATGTTAAATAATTGGCTGAATCACTGAAGGAGAAACTCCAGGCTTTTCCCAAGGTATATTTGCTCTCCATTGAATAACAGAGAAGCCTCAATATTGCATTCACAGAAAATATTCATTTGATATCCATCATTGAGCTACATCTGACTTACAATGATAATGCAGGGGTTGTGCAGGCATGCAGGTAGAAAAAGGCAGTAAACCTGAAAGGGGATGGGGGGATGGCCTGAATACAAATAACATGAACCTTAAGGGACACAGTCAATATGCGGTTGTGATGGGTTGTAAGCAGAGTTTCATATTTCACCTGAATAAACAAAGGTTGATAATGTAGCATGTAGCCACTTTTACATTTCCTGTTACATTTAAAGAACCGTCCACTGTCTCAGTATTCACATAACGCCGTGGTTGACCCCTTGAGACACACTAGGAAGAAGAAAGAAGCCAGAAAGTGCCTCAGGGTGTTCAAAAGGTTAAACAATATTCAACCAGTCAATGTCTAAAGATCTGAATCAACTGTGAACAACAGACCAGAAGTACTGGAAGGGGTCATTTACTGCTGGAGTTAGATCTGACACCGGAGACCTTTGGTTAGAGATAGAAGTTGTAATCTCCCCTGTATGACCACATGTTTTCACTTGGCTGATCGACTGAACAATATTTATTTATTAGTAAACTGTATCTGCTGAGTAGATTTTGTCAAAAGTCAAGACTCAAACGGAAAAATGAAAAACACAAGCTCTTAAACAACGTCGTCTCAGAGCTTTTTTTGTTTCAGTGTTAACCGAGAAACAGATTCAACAAAAATAGAACAGCACGATCTTCAGATAGAAACTGTTTATTATTGAGGAATATTCGATTAAATTACATTGTATAGAGCACAAGTGGGTCAGACAAACATATTTAATACCGTCATTTGGAGTCTGTAAGTGTATGCCTACTGGCTGTGGCTTCTTTGAACAGCCACATCCACAGAGTCAGCGACGAGGAACTGAAAATTGGTGGAAGCCACAAACTCACTTTGATGTTCCCTCATTGAGTTTCCCTGCATGAGCGCAATCCAGCATCCAGCAATCCAGCAAGGAAAAGAAGAGTTTATACACCAAAGATGCATGGCAAGACATCAAAAGCCTCATTTCAACCATGCTGGATCATTTTTTCCAGGTGATCCTCCTGTTTTTTTACTTTGAAACGTCTACTCAGTGAGGTACAAAAGTCGGTGTGTGTGTGTGTGTGGGTGTGTGTGTCTGTGTTATAAAACCGTTTTTAGAGACTGGGCAAATTTGGGAGCAGAAATAATCTTATTGGTAGATTATTTCTACCTTTAGCAAGAGGTAAAGGATATCTTCAATCCTTCCTTAAAAATAAAGCTTACAGCTAGAGCCGGTCCAGGCTTGTCTTAGACCTGTTCTTAGTTATGCTGCTATGGTCTAGACTCTAGAACGTCGGGTGACACATGACACACAGAGCTTATCTTCCCAGCTTCTCCTTCCTCTTCTCCATCCTTATTCCATCAAATAAATGAATATCTCATCAATACATGTTACTGACGTGACTTCCTCCCCGGTGAATGGAATGGAAAATGGTAAGGGAGATAAACCCAAATTTCAAAATTGCAACTAATATGTGTAGATGCATATAATTGTAATAAAAAATGTTGTTTTGAATTTTGTTGATCCAACATGAAAGAACACCTCAATTACTTGGAATCACGTTTGACAACCACATGGATAATCAGTTGATTGTTTTGCAGTGATTTAGTTGAACCAATGTCCATAATTCCTTGACTATCTAGAACTAACTTTAATACCCACATTGAAATTACAATGTTAGAGAGAAAGGTTTCCAACGATGGAGTCATGGGCACGTGTGGGATTTAAAACTGGAACCTTTTGCACCCTACGCTAGAGTCGTACTCCTAGACCAGGGTTCGGCAACCTTTACTATCAAAAGAGCCATTCTGACCCCTCTTCTACAAACACAATTTGTCTGGAGCTACTAAACATCTTTGATAACACAGCTTATAACGTTTTATATATAGTAATAACAGCCTTACAGCCAGTTACAGAACAGCCTTAGAATTGAGCATCAAAGCAATGTTTTGAGAACTATTCAGAAGAGGTTTTTTATATACTTTTTTAGAAACTGCAATGAATGAATGAACACAACACGAGAAGTATTAAGTGCTTAGTCTCAATTATTTGGTGACATTGGTCAACCCTAACCAAATGCTTTCTGATACCTAAGTTGTGTCCAATCAACAATATTTAGGTACTTTGTTGACATGGGATTATATGATGTTGTGGCTTGTTGGTCTAGGGGTATGATTCTCGCTTTGGGTGAAAAGCATAAATACATTTTCTTGCATGAGGCCCAATTTTTTGGCAGCATTGCTCAACCCTAACCCTAACCCAATGCTGTCTAATTCTTACTTTAATTAAAATCAAAATAATTGCAGACATGGACAGCTAAGCATTCGTGGCTCGTTGGTCTAGGGGTATGATTCTCGCTTTGGGTGCGAGAGGTCCCGGGTTCAAATCCCGGACGAGCCCGTCACTCCTCTATTGGAGACCTTTACAATTGAGGTGTCTTTGTTTGTTGGCTCAACTACACTCCACAGATAACTATCCTCATGCATCCTCACTCAAATACACAGAATTGATAATCAGAATTTGTATACACGTATTTTTACATACTTTTCTGAGGTGGGATGTTCCTAAGTTCTAACCACTAGAACAATTGTAAGAAAAGAACATAAGCATGTTCTTGCATGAGGCCCAATAATTTGGCTGCTTGGTCAATGTGAAGGAATGACAAGCCATGCAGTCTGATGCCTGCCTTAGAACTGATAAACAAGATTTAACAAAGTTGTGTATCTTTCTGGTCTTGGAGTATATATAATGCTTGCTTAGGGTGCGAGAGGTCCCCGGTTCAAAATCCTGAACAAGCCCTTGATATTGCTACTTTCGCTCGGCTACCAGTGCTTTCCACACTGATTTGATTTTCGATTAGACTTTTCGTTTAGACTTGTGTGCTGCACTTAAGGCTTAAAATGACAAACTGTGATAATAGCCTTTACTGTATCAAGGTGTTTTTCAATCATTTTGATTGACAGGGAAGCTGTGCGCAAACAGGAATATTTTATTCATTTATATAAAAATTTAAAGCATCCCAGAAAAGGAGCACTTTCTCTCGAGGATAAAAAAGGGCAGGGGCTCATGCCCTCTTTGATGTCCATATATGCATGTGCTAGCGCAAAAGTGACAATTATCACGTTAAAACACACTTTTCTGAAGTTAGAGGTGTCTGTGTAATGTGACGTTGGATGTTTGTACAAACTCACTATAACAACAAATTTAGGAAAAGTATACATTTCTTTTTTTTTGCATGAGGCCCAATTTTTTGGCAGTATTGCTCAACCCTAACCCAATGCTGTCTAATTCTTACTTTAATTCCAATCAAAATAATTACAGACATGGAAAGGGAAACATTCGTGGCTCGTTGGTCTAGGGGTATGATTCTCGCTTCGGGTGCGAGAGGTCCCGGGTTCAAATCCCGGACGAGCCCTTCATTGGGTGCAATACTTGTCATCTAACAATGGATATATCTTTGTCAAAGTTTGTCAAGGATCTTTGTGGGTTTGCTGTACACTACAAGTGATAACTTAACAGATATTTCCCCATTTAAACAATAGAATTATAGTTGAGTCTTGTTATCATAGAGATTGTTAAACAGACAATACTTATTGCCTCCTTTGGTCAATGTGAAAGAATTACAGGACCATGCCATCTATTTCCTAATTGACTATAACACGTTTATTGAAATGATTTTCAATATATTCTATACTAATATGGTATCCTCACGCATGCTCACTCAAATATCCAAGACCAGTTGACCTGTTTTTGGCAGGTTCTTGGTTGAGTTTCTTAAAGATGTTTCCCGTCTCATCCAAGAGGCTTCTTCAGTTCTAACTTACTGCTGGGACTCCCCGGTATTTGACTTGGGGGTAGTCAGGTGTCATTGATGTTACTTGAGAGGCCGGACCCACCCTGATGTTGGGTTCATTAGGAGTCGTTGACCCACCCACCCCCACTATGTCACATGGCTCATGTGTCTTAAGGTGTGAATTGTTGTTAGACTTCCTGGGGATGGAAGTCAAGACTCCATTGTCTGTGGCTGATAGGTTGTGTCTTTAACCTCCTCCTCTGTTCAGAGATGTTTCTCTAGTTTCACATAGGCTTCCTTCACTTCTCTTTCAAACCATCTGTCCTCATCGCCAAAATGTGGACATTTTTGTCTTCAAATGACTGTCCCTGGTCCTTTAGATGTTGGTGGACTGCTGTGTCCTGATCTGAGGAGCTGGCTGTCCTGTGCTGTGCCATGCGTTTGGGAAGGGGTTGTTCTCAAAAGCATAGTCGAAGCAGCTTTGACCTGCAGTGGCTGGAGAGATTCACTTGGCTGAGGCATGATGGGCGGGGGGAATATGTCATGTAGGCCAAAAGATGACTTGACACATTAAAATGCCATGATATGACCAATTCCCATAAAGTGGAAGAAAATCTTTTTAGAGAAAGTAACGCATCTACAGCAGGTTTATTCCATCAAAACCTTTGTAAATATTTGTTTAGAAAATAATTACTTTGATGAGCCTTAAGGGAGAACACTGCAGCGTGCCATGGCTGCACAAGTAGAGATGAACCACTGTCTAGAGGGCTGGTTAAAAATAATTTATGGACGCCTGTAGCAAAAGTGGCCTTCACAACACAAGCTATGAGCCTAGCATTTCCCTGTGCAAACAATTGGGCTGTGCCTTTTTTAATGTAAATACTCAATGTAAATACTTCAGCTCTTTAGTTACATGGTCGTAAACTAAGCATCTCCTCGTAATTATTGTCACATAATTAGGTTATGTCCTATTTACTTTTCTGTCCCCATTAGGTCAGTGCAAACACCAAATACACCAGCAACCACATCATTGAGGAGATAGTGGGAATTGTTGTGGGGATGCTGGATGACCAGTTTGTGGCAGGGGTGTTAAAAATGAAGATCAGCTCCAGTTGTGCCAGAGAGAAACCACGGCCACACCCAGACGTGCTAATCGGAGTCAAACTAACGCATATGAGGGAGGGGCAATCAAGTTGCAGACCATGATGATACCACTATCATTACATTTGGCATTATTGCTCCCTTCATCTCTCTCAGAATTTTTTTGTATACATTGATGCATCTCTTCATTTGTGTTCGACTCTGTCTTTTCTCATCAATATTTTAAATATATGTTTTTGTTGCTGTGCTGTCACTGAGGTTTCAACGTTTTCTCTCCCTGTTAACCTATAATCCCCCCACTCCTTCTGAGGGTTAAGGACGGAGGATGTTGCACCTTTTTAAGCCCCACGAGACAAATTGTAATTTTGTGAATATGAACTGTACAAATAAAATTGATTAAATTGATTGATAGATAGATTAAGCGTCTACTGTGACCTACCTGAACTCCAGCTACGAAATATCCCAGCACATAATCCCCTGTGAAACCTTTTTAATGTATTCAGCAGATTTATTGATTGATTCAATTGTACAAATTATATACAATGTGTTCATTAGCGATGATTTATTTTTCCAAATCATATTGAACTTCCTGTTACAGACAAATACTTCAAAAAGTGTAGATAACCCTGTTTTATTTTGTTTAGCCTTCTCCACCAGCGGTTCAGCTTCCAACATGTTTATAGAAAGAGACCTTTCGCCTGCATGCTGTGTGTTTACTCACCTCTGTTCTCTGGGGTCCGGTAGGCAAATATTAACCGGTTTGCTCATAAAATACTTCCTCAGGAAGGGACTTAGAAACAATAAAACAATTTTATGGAGGTGATGGTCAGTGAGATCACTTGAGAGTTATGGTAGATAGAAAGCTATAGACGAGTGTGATGACCTTCAGTGCTTGTGCTGTAAACGCGGAGCGGTGATGAGGACGATGCCCTGCAGCATGATTAAGAATTCCCCACCGGCGCCTGTCTGCCGCATTAGTATGGAGGCTGAGTAGGTGAAAAGTCCTCTCTTGATGCTATGACCCTCAGCTGCTGTCAGGTATGAGAGACGCCTTCATTCAGGAAGTAACTGCAAACACTTATGGAGGATTACAGACAAGAAGCTGAAAAGTAATGAGACAACAGAGAGTTCAAAAGTGCTTCCTCATTGTCTAGACACCTTACCAGCCTCTGTGCCCGCCCCTGCACACACACACACACACACACACTGAATCGCTCTCTCACACACACACTTTCAACCACACTATCACTTCATAGGCAAGTTCATTTCCATTCTGAGCGCTTGCTGCTGGCGGGTCAAAGCCCTGATTGTGTGGAGGGCTGATGGAGGCAAAGTCTCTCAATTCCTCGTGCCACTGGAGGAGGAGGCTTCCCTCGGGCTCCCTCCTCCGACGTCTCAGGCCTCTGGCTCCCAGAGGAGGAACATAAACGTATTCATAGCAGCCACAGCATTCCCTGGATTGTTAAAAACAAAAAGAACCTACCAGGAGAGGAGGCATGAGTGAAGAGCTGGGGGATATGGGGGAGAGGAGAGTGTTTGATTAGATGCAATTCAGCAAGCTGAGCAGTTTTGCTTTCCCAACTCTACTCAACCAGTAACAAACTGGGATAAAGGTGTTGGCAAAACCTTTCAAAGTTGTGCCAAAGAGAATGATCGTGAAAAATTTATTTAAATCAATATTTATTCAAAAAGCAGGTAATTCAATGTACAATTTCTAAATGAAAATTACAGACATAGCTATAGTTCTATGAAATCTGAAAGAGATAAAGACAGTGGAGCTCGGTTAGATATTGCACACTAGACCTGCAGGCACGTATCAAGAGAGTCCAAGCCCCTGCACAATTTGTACCAGATGGCAACTGGGATCTGCAGGTGTACTGGTGTGATGCAAGACTCAGGAGCAGAGCATCAAAGAGGAAGGTTTCTGGGGGATAATCCAGTGGGGTATTCCGAACAGCGTGGTTAACCTAGCATAGTGTTATTCATATTTTTTGTAGTATGAACCTGTTGTAGTTTACTGTAAGTCTGGAGGGTAATTGATCTGAGTTGGCTGTTAATATTGTTAGAATATTCCTTTACAACTGTTGCATTTTTGGTCTATCTGAAGGAAGTATGTGTTACTTATCTTGTGGGTCCGGTTTTAAAAGTAGTTTTTAGATATTTTTCAAATTTTGTGTACATTTTACTTTATTTCTTACTATTTCCATTTGAATTATATGATACATTCAAAGTTTCATGCACATCACAAATTCCCCGTAAGTCTTTGGAGAAATTAATTTAGTCCATTTCATGTTTTCTAAACTTTTGCTACATTCAGACAATTTGCAAATAAAAGGATTTTGAATTTTAAGTGTTACCTCGATTACAGTGCCACATGCTGGTAGGTAAACTATGTTATTTAGTACCCAAAGAATGTTTGTGTCAGTTTTAGCAGCATTTGTTGGGAAGATGTTAAACGATTTGGCAAAACACAGAGGATGGACCTCTGGATTTTCCATTAGCAGCCGTCAACGAAACTGTCACAATTCATTGGCTGTGAAGAATATAAGTGACGTAAGGCGTTATTGATTGTTTAATGTGATATTGTGGCACTCCATCGCAAATGTTGGAGACACAGCATTTTCATTACCGTCTGTCATACCTGCTGCTTTCACCCTGGTGATTGGGTGGTGGAAGACGGGTGGTCTACACTTCTGACCGACAGTGGGGGCGTGGGAATCAGGTGCCAAGTTGAAATGTCTTTTCAACACATTTATATGTAAATGGTTTTCCAAAGCGACTACCCTTTGATTCCACCTGACAGTAATATTTCACCACAGGCTAACACTTACTGAACCCATCCCCACTAATTAAATTCACTCGAGTTCTTAACTAAGCCGGAATTTTACCTGGTAGCTCCTCAACAACACTGCCACACAATGTCACAATAACATTACTTTGATGTGGAGGCAAATGTAAGACCTTAGGAGAGAGGAGTGTTTTGTCATCAGCAACTTCTATACACCCTCCCATCTCAGAATATGCATTTAAGAACTGCACTCTATGCTTGGTCAATGTCATTGACATCATAAAATTTGTCAGCTTATAGCCTGGTTCCAGACCTCTTAATAACTGCTCTCATACAGTTAGCTATAGTGTTCCCATTGATGCCCACTTTAATAATCAAGCAAACAGAACTTGACAATCACATGTCAACTTTATGATAAACAGTGACAAGCTTCTGGGAATTTGGGGATCTTTTCAAAACAAAGAGTTATACATAATTCTATTGTTTAAATTCAGTATATATATATATATACTTTTGTAACATTTCTGCTACCCTCTTTCCCCACCATGAAAGTTTCTGTAGATCCACGCTTGCCCCTACAGATTAAAGTCAATGTGACACCAATGGGGTCATGGTGGAGTTCAACCATTCTGACTTGGACTCTGAAGACAACACTCTCATATCCTGCCAGCCAACATTTCTTTCATTCAGACCTCCCTGCATCCAAAACCATGTAGCTTTAAATGTTTATACAATTCTGAGAGGTGGCAGACTAGACTAATTATTAGTATTTGGAATGATCCTGTTCCTTTGCTCTTACAATTGTCCTATTTTGTCGTTTAGGCTACTGGCTTTTGTCAACTCCAGAAGTGAAAGTAGAGAACGTGAAACATTATATGTGGCTGTTTATACTGTACAGTGTTAACAGTGAGGTCCATGGATCAACTGGTGTCAACATAAGCACATGTTAATAAGCATACAAGCCAGCATAGCATTAACATAATGCTACATGGATTCATATGAGCTCTGGAAATCCCCTTACAGCCTCTTGTTGCCCCTCTGGAGTTGAAGGGAACACACTCAACCTTTCACTCTTTGCTCTGATCCTGAAGGTGCAGCAGCATGAACTTAAGATAAGACGTCTCATTTGGAGACACGGGGGGAGGCTGGATCATCGGGGCTCAGGGATGCATACACTTTGTGTGATCACATCCCTGGCGGTCCACGTGAAGGTCACAGACGTGACCCGACTACGAAGCTCTGGGTTTATGCTGAGGCATTGCTTCTGTGCTGTGTGGTGTCAGTACGTGTTGACTTGTCTGCCAAGGGAGAATTGTTTTTGCTTTGTTTTTTTATGGTTTCCCGTGAATGTCACTGACTGTTGTGGGATGAATGACTGTTGTAGATCACCAAGGTGTTGAGGAACAGAGGCGGGGATGATCAGAGAGTGCACGGTAAATGATACAAGGCGTCTGATATGCTAGCACGGATGTGACAACGGAATTATTTGAAAGCTATCAAAGTAATGAGGTGACGCTGAGGCTATACCCCTCTTCATCTGTCTCCACTTGTCTGTTTCCAGCAGAGACCAGCCACTGCCTTTCATTTCATGTTCTGACGTGATGGTTCATTTCCACACGGCTGCACTGCTCTGAGCAGAGCTGGAAGACTCACTCACATTCTTTATTATGTAGGGATGGCAATGCACTATCACATGCAAATGCCCTGTATTAAAATCATATTGAAAGTACATCAGCAATGTATATTGCATATAAATGTCATAATATATATATATATATATATAATGTGTGACTAGCATATTTCAGTTGATTAATAGACTGTTGGGTAGTTAAAAAGCAAGAGGAGTTACAAGGAATTTACATAGCACGAGTTGCACACGAAATTCAATCCACACCGACTCCAGCCTCCGTTCTGCCATCAACGTTCTGAGAATCAAGCGTCCTGTCAGCCGCCCGGAGGACAAAGTGTCTTCACCACGGTGACTGACGTGTGACGGGACACTGTCGACAGCTCTATGAGGTTCTGCTGAAGCAAAGCGGGGCTCTAATCTAAATGCTAATATCCCAATGTTTAGCATGTAATGTCTCCCATGATCACCGCCACAGTTGAGTGTGTTGACATGCTGACATTTGCTACTGAGTCTTTGCACAGTATAAACCAAAGAATTGGACAAAGTCATGGCGCTGGGTATGCAGTGGACCTGTGTACGTCTCAGGTACTGCTGCATGTTCTGCCCGATCAAGTCAAATTGTGTTTCATCAGTCCACACAACCTTCTCCCAGGAGCCCAGTGGACACATTCATTAACAGAGCTGTTTACCAGCTCCGGTAATTCCTGAACAAACATGCACCCTGACAGCAGCTGAATCGACCAGTCAGATTTCTTTATGCACAGGTCCCTGCGTTTAGTTGTGCTGAGATTTCTGCTTGTAAGGAGTAGGAAGCACCGCTGACCCGTTCAGCAAGCAGTGAGTGTTTATGACATCTTTCTGCAAACGTCTCCGTTTCTGCCCGTCCAGACTGAAATGTAACGCTGGAGTTTTCAAACTAAAACGGGGCCAGCAGCGTTTATACACTTTTCCATTCTGTTGTTCTAAAACTCTGCAGTAGTGTGGAGCGTTGATTTGTTGTCGTAAATGTAGTCGTATGGATGTGGCCTAAGACCTTGAAGCGATCATTTGACAGATACCTCACTCGCAAGTGTTTAAAACGGAAATAAATATAAATGTTATTTACTTCAAAAGTGTGCTAATGATTCAACATTGATTAAAACAAAGGTAAGTTTTGTGAGTTCTGAAATTACACAGTAATTTCTGAAGGATTAAAAAAACATCCAGATTAGAATGATAGATAATACTAGAACTGCTATTATGGAGGATGAATACAGTGGAACAGCCCACCTGTTATGGTTAAACAGTTTATTCACAAATCCACTTGTCAAAGTGTCCCCGTGGAAAAAACACATTAGGAATGTGTATTTAAATGGTTGAATGTGGATTATAGTGTAAAGGGCTTTGAGTGGTCGATATAATATAAGGTGCTTAAATATGGTCAAACGATCCTTCTCAATGCTCATTTTAAGCGTTAGGTCTCCACTAAAACATAAGGACTAATTATGATATATTATGATACACGCCTCTTCTTTTTATTGATCTGATAACAAGGTCAATAGATTCATCTAGCAAATTCACAGGACTGAGACAGAGAGCGCCGCACCACTGTGTGTACGAGGAAGACGAGGTGAAGGTGAGTCCATTTGGGCTAAAGAGGGAGTAGCCACGCCCATCAAAATACACAAACAACACAAAGGAGGGCAGAATAACAAAGGAGTAGACCGGAAAAATGCTGAGATCATGGCGAACGATGACCCCCAGGGTGGAGCTGAAACTCATTGGAGGGATTAGTTATCTCATCTTACCTGGGAACACATCCCTCATGTGGAGCTGGAACGTGTTATTGGGGCGAGGGGAAGTGGAACACCCTGCTGAGCGTGCTGCCTCCAACACCCAACCTCAGATTAGCAGAAGAAAATAGATGGATGGATGTGCTCGGTCTGTGCTTTGATCCGTTTGTGGTTTGTTGCCAACTTTATAGTGTATCGGCCACACTTTGTGTTTACAATGAGGCAGCATTTTCTGTGTCAGCTCTCATGTGTGTCAGTTGTGATAGAACACAGTCTTAAGAGCGGACACACTTATTGGAGATACCTCCCCTGACCAGTCTTGCAGTGTGCAGGCACAACAATTAAAACATGAATGATTACAATTACAATTACAACAAGTTGTTGTAGGGAACACATTACAGGAATGTGATGACTGAGAAAAGTATGTAGTTGTACTTGTAGTAGTGCTCTGCCTGAACTAATGCTGTGTGTTCTAAAGTGATAACATAAGTTAACTGGCAAAATACAGACTTTATGAAACTCAACTTGAACTCAAAGTCTGACCAATGATTTTCAAATCCCATGTTGTTTAAAAACATTGTATAAATAAGTAAAAAAAAAGTGGGAAAGAGGATAGACAATAAAACTTCATTTTAGGAAATACTTTAACTACAAATTGGAATAATTAGACTGCATAAGCATACAATGGATATCCGTTATATTAGGGACATAAGTTACTTCATAAGAGTGAAAGAAGGTATATAGAATATAATAAAACGTTTGCTCATGCTGCTAACCCATCCAAGCAATACAATTATACATTAGGTGAGGTGTGCACCCTGTATTGAACATAATGTGTTTCATTAAAAACAACAAATACAATAGTGTGACCACAGGAACTCTGAGATTCATCACATGGTGTAACTTGCCTTAAGTCTGTGTTGATTTTCATCATGTGAAATGATCAGGCCCTAAATGCATCTCTCAGTCCAAACCGTCCGACAGGAGGACTGTCACTGTCTCTTATCTGCTGCGTTCAGGTGCAAATCATGACGGACCCGCCGGTGAATCTCCACATGCTTAATAGAATTAGAGATGTTGCCACGGACACACAAAATGAGGCTCCGAGCAGGATTCACCCTCTAATGAAAGGAAGATAATCTACTCACGCCACCTTCTATTTTCATCTTGATTTAATCAGATAATAGGTGAGACAGGAAAAATTTGCTTATCCACCGTGAGTGATGGATTCCATACACACCCTGTGGTCTGTAATGACACAATTCCACAACTCTGGAAAGCTGGCACTGCAATATGAGCTACTGAAATAACTTTTGATATATGATATGATATGATATGATAGATTGCACTATATCATCACAAAACGTGCACTTTTACATTAATGACAACAACAACAACAACAAAACATTACAAAACAACAAAGCAGATCATGAGGACATACTACATTATGAATGAGTGGCTGCCGTGCAACAAATATTATTATTTCCCTTTAAACATTAAGTGGTCAAAGGGACACAGGCTTTAAAGATCAAACTTTGATTTAACAAAGAATGAGGAACAAATTAGTCTCTAAATCTTCTGCTTGATGGCAAAAGCTTATATTCTTCAAATAAGAGATGAGAGGGGTTGGATGTAATAATACCTGCCAGTGCCAATTTTTTTAAATACACGGCTTGAAACTTGATTCAGGCACTTGACTCACAATCTTAGAGCAGATATGTACCGGTCTACCAGATGGAGCTTTAACAGAGAGACAACCACACACTGACTCAATACTGTTGGACACGTAGTTTGGAAAATCAATAGCAGGTTTCTGTTTGTTTCCTCCAGATGACCTCAGTCTCCTGAGAAAGTAAACGCATGGTTGTACCAACAAATATAATATCGGTATGTACACTATAGGTTCTGCTTGTGTTCCTGGACGGCAGCGATACAATAACAGCATCAACCTAGTCAGGATATCTGAATTCAAATGAAGCATAATTACAGGCTCTGTTTTAAAACCAGAGTCACGTCTGAAACATTATCTTTACCCATCTGTAAAAATATCTATCTGCTGCCCTTTATGATTTCTAACTGGAAAAAAAGGACTCTGGTCCAGTGTCCAGTGATCTGACTCTTCAGTAGTTTGGCCGTTGGCAGGTTCTGATCTGTTATTTGGAGCCGAACCAGCTCCAGCGCATCGGCTAACAGGTTAACATTCTGCTTTGCAGTACAGGCCCCTGGAGCAGGCTATAATTACTGAGACAGGATTGAAGGTGTGGATTAGAGTTACTGTGATGAAGAAAAAAAAACACTCAGACATTTGGAGGTTGGTAATCCCAAGAAGCATCTGCTGAGGATTTATGTAAAGCTGGAAATTGGTACAAATTCATTACAGTAAGTTTTGATATTTACCCGTCCACAGTAAATGGAAACCATTTATTACTGTGGCCATGCTTGTGATTGTCATCGGGGACTGAGGTGTCCCATTTCCTCACCCCAAGCTTTTCCTGTCCTGTGTTTACTCATTACAGTTGGTAAAGGGGTGGCTGCCTGCATTGTAATAAGCATGGGGGTGTACCACACAAGAGACAAAGATATTCCACATGTGTACGTGCATGCACACGCTACAATTAAAGGAGACAATGGATGCAAAAGAGGCTGACAACACACACGCACATCTCTGCTCACGACTCTGCTGCACACATATCATGGTGCATGGAGTATGCAAAGTACTTTGCATTGCTACTGGGAAAATGTTCTGTGACTTATTTGTGAAGAACACACGATATATGGCATAAAATGGAAACTGTGTACCAACATGAAAATGTAATCTCAGTGCCAGTGGAGTGAAGAGCAGTGGAGGGAGCATCGTGATTTGAGGCTGCTTATCTTTACAGTTATCCTCTAGGAGAATGTCAGGGTGGATAGGAAGTTGGGTGATGCAGCAGGAGTGTGACCCTCAACAATAATAATAATTGTGATTTGAAGGGAAATGAATTCAGGAGAGACGCCTGCAGAACGAGCTCAGACATCCGTTCACATCCCACATCATAAGAATATGTGTGAGCTGAGGCGCTTCCTGCAGGAGGACCTACCGACTGCACCTCTTTCAATTATCCCCAGTGAAGCCGACTGCAGCGTGTGCTACCTGACTATCAGTCAACACACATTGGAGGTGATAACAGCCTTCTACTGTATATTTGCAGCTTGGCAGGGCAAGGTGACATTGGGAGATTGTTATTGCAAAAGCCGCAGGTCTATTTCATCGGAGTGGATAATAATTCACTATCCCCCTGCAGGGACAGTGTTTGAAACAAATCGCTATCCCTAAATGTACGTGAGATATGTCAAAGATCAAGCATCCGCCGACGATCCATCTGCGGCGGTTCCATGAGGTGTGTGGCGGTGGGTCTATCATTTGATGTGATCTTTTAAAAGCCCTGGCTCTTGCACACATAGAGTCCGCTGCATGTTTCACCTAAAGCAGCAGGGATGTAAAGTGTGCAGCTGACAGGGAAAGGCAGCATGCATTATAAAGAAACACATCAGTCAGCTGTCAGTTGCTTCATTGTATTGTTCCTCCCAGCCATAAACACAGCACTGGGACCTCTGGAGACTCGGTGCATGGCATATGGAGTAAAGCATGTGGTGTATGTGTATGATGGGAAGACAGCAGCTGAGAATAGGTTAAAAAAAGAGCCTCTGCTTCATAAAGACGTGTCAGTTTAGCTTTTTCTTTCCATTTCTTTCTATAATTCAGAGGCAAGCGGTGCACAGACACACCAAGCCCCCGTTTGTATTCCACAGAGGGAAATGTGGTGGTTATACCGACATAAAGTGCTATCGGAAGCTTTATGAGTTCCTGTCCAGAGCAGGGGGCCATTACTCAAGCGATGTCAGTGCTGATCTCAGCCTTAACACCGGGGTCCCCGTGGATTGAGGAGCCAAACAAAGGAAATCCAGTTCATCAAGTCTGATAAGCGGGCCCAGCTCTGCATCTCTAAATTGTTTAGAGTTTATTGTCTTTTCCATACACAGGAGATTCAAATGGCACCGACTGCCATAAGGAGTAAAGGTTGCATTCGTTTTTTAATAATCCTGTACATTGTACACATCTCAGTTTGCCTCTGTGCATGGCATGCAACTGTTCTGCTCTCACTGTGATGATGACACTCCATGTAAACCCAGTTGGTTGTGTCCGGTGACAACCTCAATGTTTTATATTCCAAACAGACACACCTTCATCAGTGTCGACAAGGAGGGATGAAGGAAGTATTACTGAGTGGAATTTTAGCCTAAGTCAGTAAAATACAACTCCATAATATTAAAAAGGCTCACTGCAAATTACTACCAAGCTTTTGGCAGCAGTCAGGTTGGTGTGGTAATGTTCAGACGGCTGACCTAAATTTCTACCTGCCAGTAAACCATGTGATGCTCTCTGAGCCAAATCGTTGATCGGTCGGGGAACAAAATCACAGCCAAGTGAAGCTATCAGACAGGGATCATATTTTCATTTTAGAATGATACGTATACTGTATAATAGATAATACCATGTACAATATGTTAAAAATATAGTGATTAGGGCTGTTATGATATCAGATTACCAGTACCTGATCGTCATTTTCAAAATAAAATTAAAAAAAAACAATAAGGCTATCAAAGTCATCTTTATCATATAGTTTTGTCTCTCTTTTGAAAATTGATCAAACTCAAGATAATGTAAAATACACCTACCTACCGTTTTTCTGTGAGGGCAAGTGCATATTAAAATGTTATAAGAGGCACTTGATGATGTGCAATATATCATAATTGGTGTATTTTTAACATGATATCTATATACATAATAAACACATGATTTTTCCTCTATCATAAGGATTTCAATACATCTAAATTCAAACGCAATTTTTTTAACTGTGTTAGGACTTCAAATTTCCATTCAGTCCTTGCAGTCTTGTTATTTTCTTGTGTTCGGTCTTTGGATTAAAATGTTTGGATTTCTATCTCAGTGGTTTGAATTTTGAATTTGTTGGCTTCCAAACTTCCAGGTTTATTTTGAAGTTTCTGTCACCAGTACAAAAAGTTTATTCAAACGTTTATTTAGTGTTGCATAGAACGCCCTATTGAGACGTGTGTGAACGTTTCAAGTATGGCAGTTGATAAGGTCATTCGTGGCGTTCTTGTGGAAGAATTCTTGCAGGTGGATGACATGAGATTAAATATGAGTTTAATGCTGCACAATATGCTTGAATTTAACGTCTCTGCCTTCACCATCAAAGGTGGTGAAAGGGGAACGTTATGCTGCCTTCTGAAACACAGCCTGAGCTTATACCCTGGCAGAACTTGTTTGATACCAAACAAAATTTCTTTAACATGCTCCACAGCCTCCCTGAAAATCCTCACCCATTGAATTGGTTGCTTTCGCTGCCCCACCCTCTGGCCTTTCAGTACCTGTGTGCCGCTGCAGGAGAACCAGAAGGGGCAGGAGACCCAGAAGGGGCTCCTACAAAGCAGTTCTAATCTCCACCACAGGCCCAGATAACCTTCTGATCACACCTCCTACCCGCTGCCTCTACAATGGAGGTTTTGAACTTCTCGGACCTGGGTGTAAGTTTAAGTGCTCATGGACAGATGCCCTAGTTCAGCCTCACTACCATGAGGCTTATGTATTTTATCTATATGCTCAGCTAAGATGTTCAGTGTTGTAAACCTTGTGCCTGCTAAACATCAGCATATGTTAGCATCGTCATTGTGAGCATGTTATAATGCTGAGGTTAAAAATCTGACCATGGAACCTAAACGATTACATTTCATAATTTGTCTGTATGTTCATTAAAAGATAAATCTAAGAGCATATGAAACATTCCCATTGTTATTATATGCACTGTACAGTCAGTGGAGATAGCAAAATTATAAACATCAGCATATTTGCATTGTCAGCATGGCATTCACTTCTATTTTTCACATTTACCGTCTCCAGAAAGCTTGAAAAAACCGTGAACCCAAATGTTTACCCACTTCTTCACATGATGTATTTCTGGACTGATTCTTTGACTTCTTGACAAACAATGCTGCCTCTTGAGTAGACCTCGTATTTGTTGTCACTGTCTCTCACGTCCTTCGGTCGGTTGTGTGTGTGCAGTCCCAGCCCGTGATAGGTTTGATGATTATCCATTGCAGCGCTTTAATCTCAGGGGGGAGCAAATGAGCCTGAAAGCACACCGTCACTTCACACCGTGACAGTGATGAGCCGCGCTCGCGCCCGTCTCGTGCAGCACCGCTCGTCTCTCTCTGAACTCATTCTTAATTTAGCTGCATAATTTGGAGCTGAGATGCTAATGTTAACTCTGAGTGTGTTTGAAATGCTTATGAATTCTTTAAAAAGGTCAGCCAAAATACAACAGGCAGTGTGAGGCCCCAAAACAAATATGAATTGCACATCAGTTGGCTTCCCTTGAGGTCTCATTATGACTAATTGATTTATTTGAAGAATAGTTAGCGCACACGCACAGCACGCCAGTCTAAAATAGTGTCTTCCCAGCATTTTCCCGTCTGAAGCCAGTCGGTCCTTTATTAACCCAGACACAGAGATTAGAGGATAAAGCTAACAGTAACAGCACGTCCAGGCAGAACTGGCCTCTGCTGCCCTCGGGGGGGCTGCCCAGCTCACCTCCTAAATCCCTGCTCTGCACAGCAGTGTAAAACAGAGCACGCTCAGTGGGAGAGAAAACCAGGACCAGCGTAAAATCTCTTTCTCTTTGCCTCCCACTCTGTGGGGAGTTTTCATTTTGGCTGTTTGATATGAGATCATATGCGAAACAGAGGGAGTTTGCATTTGTGCACGAGCGAGTGTCACACAGTTGGTTGTAATTACTCCCCAAGGGAGCTCTCCGCCCCCAGAGATATTTGCCTCAGCGGAAAAGCAAAGAGAACCCTATGAATATAATGCAAATTACAATCTATAATCAAAACTAAATTAGGGTAATCATGTACCACTTGCCTGTCTGATATGAGTGTGTATCTATTTTTTATCTATTGTGTTTAAAAAAAAAGCACCTCATACCATCATTGTATTTTAATCAATTTGTATGTTGTTTTTGTACACATTTCTATCTACTTTGGATTATTTCGCCCCCACATAGCTTATTTTTTTGTTTAATATGTATTCATCATTTGTATTTATTCTCCCTCTTTAAAGTGCTTTTATTCTACTCTTTATATTTGCTTTATTTAGCTTGAAAACTCTTTTTTCTTGAACTGGTTTAATTTGGTCTCCGTTCTGTTTTTAAAGTCCCTGTACATTGCCTTGAATCTACCTCTGTACAAATAAAACCACCTTGCCGGTGAATTGGTTGAAAGAGCTTGACTTGCACATTTACACTGGACTCCCCCATGAGCCTAAAAAACCTGATCCACTTGCTTACTTTTGTGGGTTGCAGTTTGTACTAGTTAAAAAAAACGAGTGTGCTGGTGCAAAGCTGCAGTTTATACGCTTCCATTCAATCAGCAAAGATGATGAGGCTCCGCATGTTGTCATAACAACGACATTCATGGGGTTCACTCTATCTGCCTGCTCTAATTTCTCCTGTCATTGACTTTCCATTCAGCTGTTGGCTCCGGCTCTGCAGATCCCCAGTCACCTGATGGCTACTTGCACACACAGCTGCTCTAAGGTAGCTGTCCATGACAAACAGCACCAGCCTCTCCAACATAATAAGAACATTATCTTCTATTGGCATTTCAGGATTCACAAGGCTTCAGAGTTTTAACTGCGAGCTCAACCCGTGCTAATTCCTTCATTAATCTTCCTTGATGTCCTCTCAGTTCCCTTTTAGTTTGACCTGTGTAGTGATAAAAAAGTTGTTTGTTCTAAATTATCTTGTTATGTTGGCTCCGAAGGACAAAGCACGAATGGAAGCTTCCTCTCTTGTTACTCTTCTAAAATATCAAAACTTAATAATGGATTTGGTTCGACCACGTCTTATGAGTCTTTGTAATATTTTCTGTAATGTTGCTGCTTATTCTCATGAAGTCTATCGCCTCCTGTAGCTTTCCAGATCATTTTCACTCCCTTTGTCCTCATGGGGCCACCGTCTGCCATCTGACTATTTGGCTCAAACACATATTTGGAAAATGATTATTTAACAATTTCCAGTATAATTAATCTTATCCATTAACAACTTAATAGAATAAATGAGATGTCCTGGTGTCCTGCAGTATTGGCCTTAAGGAGCTAACCATTATTGGACACATCCTCAATTTGCATTCAGTTAGGAACACACTCATTGTTACATGTCCTGTCTTTCTGCTTTTATTTCCAAAACAAATTCATATCATAGCATGAAAAATACACATTGTGTTTATCAAAGAGGTGCAGCATTATTCTTCTTCATTGTAGCTTTACACAATACAGCCTAGAAGCCTTAATTGAACCCATACCCAAAGTATAGTCACACTACCATAACTGTGTTGTGAGGTTTACTTAGTCATGTTAGTAACCCCCACTGTGAGAAAGGGTTTTCCCGAAAAACTGAAACATACCTCACAACTACTACGTGTTGGAACTCTTATTGCAAGGACACCAATAGAACGTTATGATAAAAGTTAATGAACAGTGGTGCTGTAATAGAAAAAGCTCATTTTGACTCATGTCTCCCATGTACAACACATCAGTGGGCTCCGTCAGTCTGATTTGAGTGGTGATGGTCTCTCTTTGTGGGAGGAGCAGCCCTTTCTGCCCCCATCACTGACAGTTTGAAGCTTGGCTGCTCTGCTGCTGTTCAGGCGTTTCCCGCAGACCTCTGCCTCAGTGACACTCCTCTTCCTCCTCCCCCTTTTGAAGCTCTGTGGCATGACGCTCTGCTAGTCCACCTCACAAACTCCCCCACCTCTTTATGAGGCCTGTCCTGCAAAATGGGTTCTAAATTGGTGTATGCTGAGCCCTGTGGAGAGATGGGGCCACACTAAAGAGATGAAGTGGACAATATCAGCAGCAAACCTGTCCCTGTTGACCTGAGTGAATCAGACGAAGAGAGAGAGGGGACTCAGAGCAGGAGTCACTCACCGCAGCACTGGGTGAATGTGACATGATATAACTATCGGTGTTACGGGGCTGAGGACTCATGCAGCTGGGCAGGGGGGGCTGACTAACATGCTCCAACAACCACAACCACAGTAAAAGTCTTTTTGCACTCAAAAGTGCAACGAGTGCAACGAGTTCAGGCGGCCAACTCGAGCTGCTCCAATCACGTGACACACATTAATTAATCTGCATCTTTGCATTTACTATGCATGTGATTTTAGCACGCATAAAATTACCTTAACTTTTGGTCTGAAAGCACCATTACTCTGACAGAACCTGCACTTACCGTAATGCAACCTATCTCATGTGCTTTCAATCCATTCACATCTTCGAACCTCACGCCCTCAGTTTCTCTAACACAGGTTTTTTGACATGTATTCGGAGCCTCAAACAAAGACAACCCCGTCGACAACACGGCGATGTGATTCGTCAGACTCAACATAGCTCCCCCAGATTTTCACAGCCGTGTCTAGTTAATTGCTCTTAATCTATTCTGTTTCACATTAAAAGCCTTGCAGCATTCCATTTTTCCCTGGGAGGCTTTTAGAGGAAGCGTTGAGTGTCACTAAAAGCCTCCGTGAAGCATCAAGAAAGATCGAGATGCGTTTATTCGGGACATGGTGTTCGAAGTACCCTGATGTGCTCTTGTTAGCGTACGTCGGGCTCTTTGGTAACATTATGAATTGGCCCCTCCTCTGTAGGCTCAGCTCAACACGAAACATCATGAACAACAAACCCAAATGCAGTTGGGAGTTTTACTTTACGTAACTTTTCCAAACCAAATAATAATTCAGGTTAAGGTCAGTTATAAAAGCCTTGTAAAGCATCAACATATGCAAAGGTAACCACTTATATAACAATAATCTATAAAAAAAATGTGGTGAAGATGAAGTTTCATTACTGTAACTGTAGTTTTAGATTTTCCTACTTGGAAAATGATTCAGAATCACTCTTATAGTCCTACATTCCTCTAACCTTCTGTATACCCATCATGTTGCCTGCTTAATGACACTAAAGCCACTTTCGGGCATTTCCCGTCAAGGATCTCTGAAGAATCGGGTCCTGACTCTTTTCAAAGTGTTTCTTTCAACTGTTGCACAATGCATTGGGACGTTCTCTGCAGGAAGTAACGTGTTGATTACGCTGCAGAGATCACGTGATTTTGTTTACAGCACATCGACACTGGCATCAATAGAATTATCTTGTACCTGTGCACCTTATAAGAGGCTGTGAGTTTCCATTGGTCCTGTTTTTCATAGAACACATGGGCACAGATTGAATCTGCACATGTATGAACCTGACACTGATCTGCAGATGGCTAGTGATAAGCGAAAAAACACCTCTGAACAAATCAAAATGATGTATAACAAAGTAATGAAACAGCGTTTAACGTGTATTAACCCCATGTGATCCTGACCCCGGGGGGTGCGGTGGGCTAATGAGGCTGTGGCCCTGTGAAGTCCTGCAGTAAATCAACAGGAACCATCAAGCTTTAATGCTGACTCGGTGCCCAGCTCTGCTACGGACGCTCCTCCTCTGCCTCAGCCTCCTTCTCCTGGATCTTTATCTATTCTATCTATCTTTTACAATTTTTTCTATGGAATACTTTGGTCCAAAGGTTTTCATAATTCATTATTTCTATTCACAGTGAGACTTTTCCTTTTTTCTAACCCAACCACCAGATCAAAACTCCCCCTAAATCAACAATTTGGTCTATCGCAAAGTATTCTAAACCAGTGATTGAATTGCAATAAAATCTACTGTAGATCATTGTGGTCCCGTGTTGTTACGGCAATCAAAACATCATCAGGCTGATTCTTATCGATTTATACATTAAACTCAAATCTATATGCACTGAACACCCCATAAGCTTTTTATGTCTTGGACAACACATAGGCTTCCCTTTATCATCAAGACATATTCAATGAGAGGAACATTTCACTTCAGTCTGTCTTTCTTTTTCTGTGAAGCTTGTTCCTAACCCCTCCAACCTTGTGTGTTCCAAGTGATTCAACAAACACACTTAACTACACAAACTGCTCACAAATTGCTTGTTTAGGCTGATCAGTGCCTATGAGCTGCTGTGATCTCTATTATTACTCTGTGTACTTAATCACATCCTGTGTGTTCTCTTGATGCTGGTTAATTAAGAGAATTTGAAATTGAACAAAAACTACTTTGAAGATGAGTGTGTTTGCTCTTCAAGCGCAGGGGCAGAGGAATCGGAATGACGGATAATTTTTTTGTAGGGGGGCCAGAGGTGAGCGGATGCTGGACGAGGAGTAACTGACGGCAGCTGGAGGTCTGACACGGGAGTCGGGAGGAGATTTAGAAAGCTGGACTGGAGTGTGTGATCTGGTGGTGGGGCTGCCCCTGAGTTTAGAAATGAAATTCACATTGAGTAAAAATTTAACTGATTTCTACTTTCCTAACTAGTCACGTGAATTATGTTTGTACATGTTGTCATATTGGGAGTCAGCATATGTGCGTGTGTGTGTTGTGTACACTGTGAGGTAGTTGTGTGTCTGATGTAATGTGATATATGCAGAATCTCTGGGGAGTGTAAACATCAACAACCACATTTCACCATGTTCCTGTTTGTTTCATTCTCAAAGGTTACACTAAAGTGAAAAGCACGACTCAAAGCCGCAAAGCTTGAAGTAGAAAATCAGGATGTGATTATTCACAAAGACACTGATCATCTTTTTCTTTAACAGGGGGAAGATTAGCTCCTGATCCAACATCAACCTTTGATGTTTCACAGTCATATTTCCATGTATCCAAGCGGCTCATCACTTGGACAGAGAGCGTGGCTGAGCGGAGCAAAGCACGGTGAGATCGGCACAAGGATTTCCCGTGTTAGAGAGACCTGAGCTCCTGCCAGGCACTGGTGCAGCTCAGAGACCAGCTCCCTGCTGGGAGCTTTGAAGGCAAGCACAGCAGCTTTACAGTAGCCTGCCACCGCTGATCCCACCGCGAGGACTTTGAGGTCATAGCCACATGGTCCACAGCCTGCTGAAACAAAGACTCCCACACCCTGTAGAATCCTCCGGGAATCATTGATTTCACCTGCAAAGTACCTGTAAGGAGAGAGTTACATTTAACCTCATCACATTGCAGAGTGAAACTGCGGCTGTGTACGTACATGATGCAGAGAAAAAGAAAAGCCAAATAACAGAATTTGGTTCAGATGTTAGCCATCAAAGCTGGAAGGCTGGCGCCGGCTCAACCCGCCTGGTTCACACTTCAATAAACTTCAGGGGGATTATGTTTGACTTCCTTTCAAAGAAACTAATAGGATGTTTTAAACTGGTGGACTAGCCCCTCGAGACACAGACAACATCAAGAAGTAAAATTAAATAACAGTTGACTGTCAAGTTCCTGTGAGCTGCAGAACAAGGGATTGACCAAAGTGCCTCTGAGGCAGTGAGTTATCAAACTCAAACGAAAGTCTATGGTTGGTGTAAATAATCTAATCAATTTATGTGTTTACTCACACTGTGGGGGTTTATTTGGATGGAACTGTCAATATGTTTAATCTATAATTTAATGTTGAAAGCGATATTCTACATTTCCTGTTTACTAAAACCCATATGCAGAGCCAAACCACAACATAAACACATTACACTACAACAACTACTGTGTATCCAAAGCCTTATTTGCTCTGTGGTTCATTGATCTTCATTGATGTCCACAATCTATTTACACCATATCAATGAGCCACACAGTTGCACTGGATGATTTGTTCCTTTGACTCAATTCCATATCTATACTTAGCTGGTGCCCCGAATCAGTAGGGCACCACCACTGAAAATAGTCCCAAACAAATACCCTATCATAACCAGAGTAAAAAACTTTTGAGCATAAATTGTTCGAGCTTGACTTAACTAATTGAATTGAGTTGTTAAAGAAGCAAAACAAATATATTAGCAGACTTCCCAACATGCACTGCTGCAAGTAAAAACTCTCCAGTGACTGTTTTGCATATTGAACACAATAGATGTGATAAGGGAAACTTGGCAAACGAGTAATACTGAAGATAAATGCAGAGCAATCCTTTTTTCCTTCTGGCCGGAGGAGAATCCTT
Organism: Pseudopleuronectes americanus; assembly: GCA_038501795.1. Lineage (NCBI taxonomy): Eukaryota > Metazoa > Chordata > Actinopteri > Pleuronectiformes > Pleuronectidae > Pseudopleuronectes > Pseudopleuronectes americanus. The sequence continues at coordinate 1,621,742 of CM076737.1, read as the reverse complement.
AAACAGAAGTGTTTGTCGCTCAATGACTGAGTAATGAATTAACACCATTACTGTATTTAAGTGGCAGTGGAGTTTTCTCTTGACTCTGCCTCAAATTATGTTTCGGATATAGGCTAATATTCCACTCTGCTTTATCATTGCTTTTATTGCTGAATTTAACCCAAAAGCTGCTGCTTTGGAGTTTGGCTCATATCATTTTTCCTAACACATCCACCTTTTCTGACCAGTTTGGCAAGCTTCTCAGAATTAAGCTTCAAACTAAAGTTTATGGATTACTTAAAAATTGCTACATAAAAAGAATTGATCTTTACATCATTTATGTTTCCAAAGACCAAATATTATGTTTTTAACTAGCATGTGGCAGTGCATTGGGCCTAGTCTTAAAAGAAAAGGATCTTAAACGAAACAGGCTGAGGTTAATTGGTTATTGGCTATTGGCTTATCGCGAGTGAGCCCCTCCTCCCCCATAAGTCTGACTTAAGAATGATATTTTTTCCAGCATTCCATCTGAACTATTTCAGAGGTATGTCAAGCAAATGACACAATTTGTAGACCCAAGTTCAATACTTCTGAAAATACAAACTTAAACGAACGTTGCACTTTTACTTAAAGACACCCACGAAGCGATTGGATGATGGTATGCAACTGGTCCTGGTCTCTCTCTACCCTTCACCTCCCCTTCCCCGCCATCTCTCTCACCTCTCTCTCCTTTTTTCCACCTATCTCTTCCCCTCCCCATTTTTCTTGGCTCAACCAAACCGGTCGAGGCAGATGGCCGCCAACACTGAGTATGGTTCTGCTAGAGGTTTATTCATGTTAATTCTTGGAACCGTTGGGAGTTTAAATTGATTGGTGGGAGAACAATAATCCAGAAAAGACACCCAGGGACCAGGCACCAGGGACCAAATGAGGACAGGCAATGAGAAGGAAACAGGGACGAGGGGGGCAGCAAACAAAAAGGAAACAAAGGGATAATCCTAACATATTTTTCTGCTTATGCAATTTTACTTCAGTATGATATACATGCAGGACTTTTATACAGAGTATTTTTACATTGTGAAACACTTTATGAAAGTAAATGCTATTCAGCTCACACATTTAGAGAGTTGACTTGACTGTGTTCGTAATCATGGCTGATGTTAATTTGTGATGGTATTAGAAATGCAAAAAGCAATATGACAAAATTGTTGATTCCTTAAACATATTACCACCAGGTTTTCCAGAGCTTAACACTACTGCACTTAGTGAATGGCCAACAACCCATCTACCCTGCTGATTAGTTTAACATCCTGATGAGCCTATTTTCAATTAGTGGCCTATGGGGAGTATTACAGTTACAGAGCATAATGGGAGATCTGCAGCCTGCCGCTGCTGTGTGGCTAAACTTATGGCTGAATCAAAGTGACGTTCACAGGAGGAGGGTACGTCTGAGCATGCTCTTCACATTGTTCTCACAAGAGATAAGAGGATACAGATATGGGTTTCCTGCATATATAATGCATGTGTGTTCCTCTGCCTTGATAATGCATCATTATGTTTATAAGACAGTATGTTTACATGTTGGGTACACATTGTACGCACTATTAACACATTGTGTATTCACACATTATTTACAATATTAACACCGATTTATTATGTCAAACAAAAGACATGCAGTTTGACTAAAGCCAATCAAATCCATCTTTTGAGGCACTCATGGCTTTTCTCAGGAAGGAGAAGACCTGGTGGTCCTTACACAGGCTGGTACATGAACTGCCTTGCACAGTTGTCTTCCATGTTGACATTGTACATCAGATGTATGACGCAATCCTGTGTCTCCAAGATGACATGGTCCACTTTCCCAAACAGGAACAGTTGGAAAGCAAAACGCCTTAAGCTATACTACAGCAAAAAGCTCTCAGCTGTACCATGTAGGAGCCTTTAATGCCACGTCTGTGTTGAGGCTCCCCGCTCTCCACATGCACAAGATTACCTGAACTGGAAACTCCTCCACTGCATCCAGCCTCAGGTGAACTGCAACACTGGAACATTTCTGGATATATTTGTTGGTTACCATGGTTCAGTCCAATCCAGGGTTTGTCAGGAGCTGTTATCAGGGGGTTGCTTCAACGTGGGGGATGGGGGATACCTGTGTCTGACTGCACCAGTCAATTCCATTACCCTGAATCAGGAACCAGTGTCGGGAAGGGTGAGGGTGTGCATCAACTCTCACCAGTCCAGACATGGATCCATTATAGAAGGGGCCTTGGTATGATGAAAATAGAGTGCCAATGAATTTTCTTTCAAGCCCTGGAAGTGGATCACACCTTTGCTCCTCATGTCATTGCAGTGTGTGCACCACTCACTAACGTCTGCATCATTGCTGAGGAACTGATGCATGAAGATGATTCATGCCTCCACACGTCAAGAAGGTCAGAGTTACAGGGACAGACTGGCAGCAAGTGTCAGTCCAAACCAGTATCCCTCAACTCTGCAAGACTATATATTTCTAAAGTTAATGTTTGATGTAAGTCATTAATTCAAGAATGTGTCTTCTACACTGCTGTTCTACACTCTCCTCCTCTCTCCCCTCGATCCCACCCACCTACTCCTTGCACCCCCGTTTTTCTCCGCTGACCCAAAACCAGTTGAAGCAGATGGTCGCCCACGTTGAGTCTGGTTCTGCTAAAAGTTTCTTCCAGTTAATGAGGGAGTTTTTTTGTCTCCACAGTTGTGAAAGTGTTTGCTCATTGTTGGAACTGTTTGGGTTTCTCTATAATTTTAAAGTCTCAATCTTACTAATTAAAATAGCTTGAAATAATGTGTAATTATAATGTTATAATTTGGAGCTATTTAAATAAAATGGACTTTGACTGAATGTCCTGTATTTGGAGCCTACATGTGTTCCATTACTGCTTGGCTCCTTTTTTCATGTCTGCAGCCATTACATTTTGGAAGGTATTGGGAGGGAAGCTAGAGCTTTGGCTCCTCTCCTGTAGAACCAGCTCCCATTCTGGGTTCTGTAGGCACACACGCTCTACATTTAAGGCTAAACTTAAAACGTTCCTTTTTGATAAAGCCTATAGTTAGGGCTGGATCAGGTGAGTCCTGAACCATCCCGTAGTTACGCTGCAATAGTTCTACAAGGCTGGGGGAACTCCCATCATGCAATGAGCACTTCTCCCCTTCTCTCTGCCTTTTCTTTAAATCTAAAGGCACAGAGAAGAAGGCAACGGAGGGTGGGAGGCCTTTCCCTAAGCGCCTCATGTAAGGCTTCAAATCACAACAAAGTCACTGCTGCAGCCTCCACACTGTCCATACCTCATATTCACTCTATGGATGACAAAATGTTTTTCAAAGGACAGGGAGAATGCACAGTGACAACTTATTTAATTCATCCAACTTGTCTGCCTTATAGTTCAAATGTTGAAAAGTTGTAAGGCACCACACATTTCCTTATAGATGACTATGGTTGCCATTGTTAGGCCTGTTTTAATTTCAGTCTACTACCAAATTTGCTTCACCTTGTTTTTAAGGTGAAATTTTTTAAAGGATGCCCAAGTTTTTGTATGCCTGTATTTTACTTTTACTAAAAGGTCAAATGAAAAAAAGAAAAGAAACGTTATTAATTTAGAAGAACAGATGGGGGTGGATTGGTGCAGAATTACCACACAGAGGGACTGGATGATCTGACAAAGTCTGGATGGAATGACTGAGCCTTTATACTGCTGCTCATGGTGAGGAGCTGATTAGCGGATGCAGGTCTGGTGCTCCGGGGAACTGGATCTCTCTCCCTCTCTCGCTCTCTCGCTCACACACAACAAATAGGGAACATACATGACACAAAAGGGGAAGGTAGAAAAGTTGTGGATTTCTAACAAATCACGAAAAATAAGAAGAAGAAGCAGCAGCAGTGGGTGTCGAGCCGGAACATGGGGCCAACAGGGGGCTTACCGTCAGACTCCAGACTGTGCAGCTCCAAAAGGGAGACTAACAGAGAACAGAAGGAAAGAGCAGGGAGATGAAAAAGCACAAAAACTACAGGGGAGAGAGAGAGAGATGAAAAGAAAGGACAGGAAGGAGAAAGGAAGGGGAGAGGGAGACAGAGGTGCACTGCCTGGATGCTCATGTGCTTGAGGGAGCAAATAAACTAAGCTACAGTGTTAAAGTTTTTTTAGAAAGTTTATAGTAACCTCATCGGAAGGACAAGCCACAACTATACACTGAACTGACTATACAGTACTGGGTAGAACTGATTAATCGAGACTGAGACAGACCTGCTGGTGGCAGAATTGTAAAAGCCTGAAATGAAATAATTGGGTAATAACTAAAAGATCAATCAATCAATCAATCAAATTTTATTTGTATAGCCCATATTCACAAATTACATTCATCTCATAGGGCTTTAACAGGGTGTGGCATCCTCTGTCCTTAACCCTCAGCAAGAGTGAGGAAAAAACTACTAAAAACCCCTTTTAACAGGGTAAAAATAAGTAGAAACCTCAGAGAGAGCCACATGTGAGGGATCCCTCTCCCAGGACGGACAGAAGTGCAATAGATGCCACGTGTAAAAACATTCATCATTAAAGTCTTTAGCGGCATTGATGCAGTCCCGCTGCAATCATAGTCCATGGTCAGCAACCAGCAGAACCACGATCCAGCATCCAGACCAGAGGCCACTCCAGTCCTCAGTCACCGTCCACCGCCGCCCACCAGGACCCACCACGAGGCATCGCCGTGGCCCTGGTCCACCTCCTTTACCCAGTGCCAACGCGACACAGGGTCCGCCACCAGCACCACGATCAGCCCACACGACACAGAATCCGCAAGATCAGGTGCATGAGGAGTTTAAATTTTAATTTGAAGGTCTCAACCCACGCAGACAGTGTGCACGCTCCTTGAGCTGGTTGCTGGTGTTACAACAGCCATTTCAGAGCAAGTTGTGATCCTTTGACTCACCCATGGACTTGCCTTTTCTGTCATGCCGTGACATTTATCCCACGAATGTAGGGTTTATGGATAATAGTGTACATTAGAGTCAGCTGAAACGTTCAAAATGTATAGGCCTGAGTTATGATATTAATTTGTTTGACGAAAATCAACCATCACATCAGACACACATCACACGCTATTGACAAATGCTCTGCTCTAAAATAATGTTTTCTTAATAAAAACACATTGAGTTTTCAGTTCCACTCACAGTTGTAGCATCAATTTACAATTACTGATTTTTTTGGGCAGTCGCAGCATATGGGATGCTGGAAAAAAGTGAGCATGCATTATAACGCATATATAGTATTTGATGACATCTTCTGAACCGCAGTAAATGTACATTTGTGAAAAGTTTGGTGTGCCAAAGTGATATACAACATAAAATGCACTATTGGAAGACGCTTACTGTATTTCCTGACAATCTAGTCAGATTTAGAGAAAAACATTAACACCATCAGTTTCACAGTCTATGTAACGCTCACTTTAATGTGTGGGTAAATATACAACAAAAATCTTACGATCATACTTCTTCAAAGTAGCATTGATACAACTTTATGTTCACTCTAATTAATGTTTGATTAAAAAATGTACCTGCAATTCCGATATTTGATTTAATACAGTCCAGGATTTCTGTAATAACAACATTGTCCCAGAATAAATATAAGAAAATATGATTAACATGAACCTGGTGAGGTGAAGGTCAAAATACGACCTGTGAATTTCAGATTTGTATGTCCAATTTTAGTAAAACAAATTCAATTTTATTTTTTTGCCACTAGATTTGATTCTTATATTATTTGAAAAAAGTTACATTTATTAAATGAAAATAACGTGTTAGAACCATTGTCCTCACAATAAAAAAACTGAGTGTGTAATGTACGATTTACAAACTTTCTCCAACACCCACCTCCGCATCTCGAGATAGATTCATATCGTGCTTTTTCATGCAGCCACAGTTTTCCCTTAACGTTCAAACTGCTTGGGACCAGGACTCATCCAGCTGAGCGCAGTGGCCAACTGCCAAACTCTGTGGCCCCGGAGGCCCCGGGTTCACTGTGTGGGGCCTTTTGTGGTAATTTGATTTATTGATTAATATAAAACTAAAATGAATGGCTTCGGGGGCGACTCCTGCATCTGTGCCTAATCTCTTGTGTAATGACCCTGTCCACTACTAATACCTCTGACATTTCAGGGGATGTTGTACACACAGGGCGCCGATCCTTGAGGTGTGTTTAACGGGAGGTGTAGCGGCTCTCCCGGACCCACGGAGCGGCCTCAGTGCGCTCGGACGCACGGTCCATCGGTGAGTCCGCTCCAGGCTCCGGACCAGTGACGATCCGCTCCTCGTTCTCCTCCCTCCCACCTCCCCGAGCGCCGCGCCGTGATTGGCCGCTTGTCAGGAAGAAAGAGCTGCTGTGTTGAGGCCGAGCTCTCAGACACAGGCAGGACCCTGGCGATGGAGGAAAACCACCGTGGAGGCGATGCACACTTCCCCGCACACTCCTAACGCGTATTGACAAGCTGAGCGTCAGTGGCAGCACAGACCGAGTGTCCGTGCTCCTACCGCCGAGGCCTGTGTGAGTGTCCCCCCCCCTGCCCGGGCTGCGTGTCGCCTGCCTGCTGGTCGCAGTGATCCAGACCCGCTGGATCTGCTCCGTGGCGACGCAGCCACAGACATATCAGGGATTCGAGTGTCTCAAGCTGCCGGGAGGAGACTCGCCTGGCCGGCTTGTTGCTGCCGGTAGCCGCTGCTAACTGCCGGGGCTCGTAAACAACAAGACAGCGCTCCAACTCCATGGAAGAAGTGAGCGGCGGAGCTTTGGCGCATGAGGAGCCGCTACGACTGAGCCGCACGCAGCTGGTGTCCGCGTGAAGGAGCCGCTCCTGGGTGGCGCGAGCGCGGATTTATTTTGGCCGGAGCATCGGACCGGCAGCAGTTTGAAGCCCCCCCGCATCAGGTAAAGTGGAAGCCGCAGACACTCGCGTCTGAGCGCCGGCAGCAACCTCACCTCACCGGTCCCACTGTGGCCGCTTCCGACCGCCCGTCCCCGCTGTGTTTCTGGCACCGCTCTGTGTTGTGTCTGTTCACTTATGGTAACCTTAGAAAGTCCTTGTGCTTCGATCTCCATATATATATTTATATTTATATGTGTGTGTGTGTGTGCGCGCCTGTACATGAGTCAGAGCGCAGGCAGTAATGCAGCAGAATGAGGCTTTATCTCCCATCCTGCAGAAACCAGGGGGATAACGGTCCTTTAATCCCCAATAAACCTCAGTGGCTAACGGAGGGGCAGAGGATGAGCGGCGGACTCGGTCAAACCCTCAGAGTTTCCCCAGCTGACGCAGTTCGTCTGCCCGTGTTGGAGAAATGTGGACAAGCGGTCTTTGATGTCTTTGATAAGTATGCTAATGCTCGTCCCTGTCCACTTCTTCTCAGCAGCCGCACACAACAGTGGAGGGAGCTGAGAGGCAACAGTTGTACACGGACAGTAGTAACACAAGGGAAAATAGTAATGACACAGTGGGGAGCTTACACCTGCTTTTACCTGCCCCAGCAACTAATTCTGCAGATTTAGGAATTCTATGTAATATATCTTAACATTGTTAAATTTTTTACAAATGTCCTCGTGACCACAATTTTATATTTTGCCAAGACCAAACTAACTTGAGTCGTAAGATAAGCTAATTTAATACAAGCTTATTAAAAACTTCCATCGTTTCTTTCCGTTGAATCAACATCTTAGCAGCCCATTCGGCATTGTCCTCTGAATGGCCAGCCTTGATTCAGTTTGTCTGAAAAACCAGAAAAAAACAACATCGACCTGGTTTGGTTTCATTACTTTATAACGGCATAGGACTGAGCCAAACAAAATACTTCAACAGTACAAAGGTAATTTAATCAGTCATAATTATTTATTCATTTAAGTACTTTTTCAGTGATGAAAGAATGATACGAGGAGATAGGATGCTGCCCTACCACTCCCCACATGAGAAAAATTATAGATATTATAAGTAAAAAGTAATTTTGAAATGATTTGTATATAAATAACATGGTTAATATTATAAAAGTAGTGAATTGATTCATACATGCAATAAAATGTGGATTTAAAATGTTCTACCTTGTCTATGGTTACTGATTGGTCAGGTATTTCTAACCTGATCCTCATTGTAGGATGTCTGGGGAACCATTTTCCTATTAAGGCCCATTCCAGCTTTTATAACAACCTTTGCGGGCAATTAAAATGTTAACATTCAATACACCCACTGAACTGTCTCTCTTTGGCAAAGCATTTGATGTCAGATGGTAGTGATGAGGATGCTGATGATAGAAAGGCTGCTCGCAGCAGGTTTAAGCCAAAACAAGTTGCTCAAACAAGTGATCCAACACACAACAATGGCTGGTTGGTGTTTGTTTGTTTGTTTCATTGTACCTCAGTGGTTGTTTCAATATTTTTGTCATGTCCAGCTGTAATGATGCATGTCTCTATAAACTACACACACAGGCTTGTCAACTGAAAATAATAGTTTGTCTGTTGCTCTCGGCAAACATAATATTCCACATCTACTTTTCTGGACAGGCAGGTTGTTGGGAAAATATGTTCCCTGTTCCCCACAGCGCCTCCCAACAGGTGGCAGCAGAAGGAAACATTGGCAGCATGGCATGCAGTAGTGTCGTAATACATCTGTAGCTGGAAATACTTGATAAATCGCACTGGAATGAGTTGTTGACCTTGAGCTTGGTCGAAGGCTAGAGTCACAGTTAAGTTATTGAAAATAAGTATATTTGAGACAAGCTCTGCCCTGATCAGCTGGCATCATGGTCCTCTTTACTGTCAATTTACATGTAGATGATACAACACAAACCCAAATCAAATGTTGATTCAGCTCAGCAAATACAAACATTACATTACAACTATTGAAATACAGTGTTAAGCACCATTATAGTATTTATTTATTTAAATGTACTGCCCTGTCATTTTAGCGAAAACACCACCGTTACATTGGAGAAACACAGATCTGCCTGTTGCACGCACTTCACAGATGCTAAATTTAGCTCACAAGTGCTGCTGGCTAGCTCTTTTGGACACTAACGTTACCATGGCTCTTCTGCTAGGTAGCTAGGGTTTAATACTCTGGCCCGCTTTGGCAAATCAGAACTTTTTTGTGTTGTTGTGAAGTAAAGTAAAGGATAAGGGAGCTCTTGAATTTTGCCTTGACATAATAGTCATAAAACAATAGTAGTAACAACAATGGTAATAACAATGATGATTGGAAATGAACAGGATATTAACAACAAAAAGAACATACGATTGAGTGTGTATGTGGTTATATACTATGTGTATGTGAGTGTGTGTGTGAATTTAAAACATTTTTGGGCGAAATTCTTGCAATTTCCTCAGATTTTGAGCACTCGGTCAGGAAGAGTGACTGTTAACTAAAGAAACAGAAAATAGCTCACACAGCTACTCACTCTGTATTATTCTTCTGATTAAGCTAATTAATAGGTTACAACATTTTCTCTATCAAAGAAAATGTTGTAGCATTTTTTAACATACATTTATTGAGGTATTAAAAAGGTCTTATAAGGCCTTCAATTTGAAACAAATTTTTGATGAATGTTTACATTGGATTTGGGTTAGTGCCCCCTGGATGTCATAGTCTCAACATTTTAATCAGAAAGGAGGAGTAGGATTCAATTTTAAGATAATTTAACAATGATGTTTTTTTAAATGGTAACCTTTGTCAAATAAGTGATTAATGAAAGTGATATATGATTTAGTCAATATAAATATTATATATTTGCCGTTTTGTATCAAATGTCATCTCTATCACCAAACCCTTTGCATTTTAACTATAAAGAAAGATCTATGATCCCATTGCTTCATCTTAAATGTTTTGAGTTACACAGACCACAGTCTTGGTGAAATTAGAATTTTAAGTTCTGACTATGATTGAACAGCTTTAATCAACATCAAATATAGCAGCATATTCACAACGTTATGCTCAACCTCCAGCTTAGGTTTAGAGAAGCTCATCCATCACAATAGATTCAGGCACTTGGCCATAATGAGTCAATAGTCTCTAAACAGTCTATCGTCAATCAACAACTCCATCCGAGTGGATACATATCATATCAGTATTATGTCAGTTTGTCTTCATTAATGGGCATGGAGGCTGACTTATTGTGAGGGGGGGGGGAGACAGCAAACAAGCCTGCTCCTTCCGATGCCTCATTGATTTACCCCATTCAGGCCCGGCAGTCACATACCAGGTGATGCACATATCACGCTGTAACCACTGTAGATATTCAGGGAGTTAATTGCCTCCGCTGGAGATCCGTCCACACCCTGAAGTGACTGCTGTATGTCTGTGACGATTCTGGCACGTTTTGATCTGTAGACCGTCAAGTGAAATCCAGGAGTCCCGCTGCTCGCCGCTGTGACATGTTGAATGTAGTCATTGTTGGGCAGCGGGCGGCTGAATCGCTCCGTCTCTGGATTTGTCTCTTCACTGACCTGAGGAGGGAAAACACCACCATGGCATATTACTGCTCCTGTCAATGCATTTCACTGAGCTGAGGGAAACCCTGGACAACAATGAATTAGGACATAACATTTCCTTTTATTAGGGTCTTGGAGTTGCTCTTATTCTGTTGCCATTGCCAGGGCAGATTTGTCATCAGGAAGCATGGATTTATTCATTATTCCATTTCCATGCTCAGAGCTGTACTATATGAAGTGTTACAGATTGCGATGCAGTCTGATTTGAACTTTGGCGAGCCCAGAGTAAACAGTCACCACATTCCATTGTTGTGTTTAAGCCTAAAACAAATTAAACCTTAAACAAACATGAATTCAGCAATCAACAGAAAATGGATTAATGATGAGCTGAAACAATGAATAAATCCGCCAATTAATTGATTATGTGAGTTCATTTTAAGTCCAAAATGTCGGATGGAATTTGCAGAAACCATCTTTTACTCAGGGCATTTCTGAATAATTAACCTGCTACTTGTAAAGAAATAATTAGAAAAAATGGATAATGAAATAGTCTGTAGCTTCAGAAATCGACATTGGGACATCCATGCCCCCCCCAGGCAGTGGCTGTGGAGATGTGGAAGTAGGCAACGGTTTGATTTTCTCTTTCGAGCTCCCATCACTTCATGTGAGCGAATGAATGAGTGCCACAGGCTGCCTCGAAATGTGCGTTTGAGCTCCCATTTGTACAATTATCACGTCTCACCCTTCTCTGCGACCGCAAACTTTTCACCCCACCATCCAAGTGTGGCCATTCGGGGAAATTACTGACACTGTTGTGTTCCAATTTGATCAAATTAGGCAAAGTGCAGACGTTTTTTTCTCACATACAGGATTATCCCCTGATGTGACACTAATCATTGCATTTCGCATCTTTTGAGGGGCCTGCCAAGACGCTGTGTGTTTAGGTGTAGAAGCTTCAATAGTCCCAACCGAAATTAGGGCCGTTTGCATCATAAACATTAGTAAGTAAGTATTTATCAAAGAATTCATTCCGGATAATTGATTTTTAATTCAATATCATCAAGCAAAAGATCAGTGTCCTCCATTCTCATTTAGATGGAAAATCATTTCCCACGGGGTCCACGCTCCTAAATCTTAAGAAAGCTGTATCTTGCCCTGTTCTAAAATGCAAAAACAACTACTCAAACCATGGGCCGTTCCCTGATGCAATGTAGGGAACAGGGTGGAAGTGAGTCAACACATGAGAGGAAGTTCAACAGCACAGTTCTGTGTTTAAAGAAGGTTATTTTTGGAAGTTAAATGAAACAGTTTAAAGTTCTCTGGCTTTAGAGAAATTTGTGTTTGTTTCGCTGCTTTACCGTTTTTATGTTAAATTAATAATAGTAATGATAATAGTTTTATTTGTTTCGCACTTAACATCTTAACAAGGTTACAAAGTGCTTTACTCAACAAACAAAAAAATCCATGGCAAAATGAGCAATAAATTATAATAACAGGTTTTCAGTTCATTTAAATTTTAAGAGCCAAATCATAACAAAAAAAAGGTCAAGACCATAAATTTATAGAACAACCCGACAGGTCCCACTTAAAATAATGGTTTTCCATGCGCATATAGTTAAAATGTAATAGCTTTCATCATATTGAGGCTAAATAAAATGATAACTTGATGATTGTAAAGGGTTGGAAAGTGTAAGTAATGCTCAATAACAAAATTTCTAATTAAGCTGTACTTTCAATTGGACCTGATAGGAAATGTTAAGGATCACTTTTTCCCTTTTTTTGACAAATCTATAAATATATGTGACTTCATGTAACATGCTTGGACCCTGAAGTAAAGCCACAACCTGTGAGCAGTATATGACTGAAGTAGAAGTTCTGGGAGTGCATCCGACACAGTGTGGTGGCTGCAGGTGGTACAATAAGGACCTGTGCACACACTCAGCAGTTCACATCATAACTAGAGGAAGAGCCCCAGTTTCCCTCACACCTCATGCCTTCGAGTCTGTGATCTCGGGATAATCTTCTCCAGATATCATGTGGGAGTTCAAAAGTGAAATGAAGTGGGTCAGAAATGCAAATTATGCTCATAGGTTTCTTTTTCTAGGTCATGAAACTTGGCACAGGAAATATAAAAAGGAGAAACAAATTAAATAGCTCTCCTGGATTTTGCCTCTGCGTCGGCGACAGTTGATCCTGCAGGGTCTGAGGTTTTCCGGTTGGATGTTCATCTGTCCCTCTGTTCATCCCTTCATTCAACTACTGTGAAAATGTTACTCACCAGCTGTAGGGAACATCCCTTTGTGGTATCTTGCAAGACATGTCCCTCTGCATGGACAGGATAAGTTGGTCTGTGGTGGAGCGTTGGCTCACTCTATGGGATGTTCTTACTGGCATTTACTGGTACCTGCTTTTGTGTCCTGTGGTTCACAGCATCTCAGACACTGATGGTGAAGAACAAGACACCACCCACACACCATAATCTTTCATGTGCAATAAAACTTGAATAATTATACTCAAATCTGTCAATACTCATTTGCACTTTTTTTTTCTTTTCTATTGTTTTCCTCCTTCTTTAGTCTGAGATTCCTTTGTTCTATTTTATTTCATTTATCTGCTGCTTCTGCTTAGTTTTTAGATTCTATTTTATTGCTGCTTTACCGGGACCTCAGTAGTTAGTTTCATTCCCTCTCATGTACCTCGTGTTTTGGAATGACAATACAGTAAGTCTTCTTGAATCTCGAATCTTGAGAAAGAATTGACGGAATTTATGATCATGTATTTCCATCTCTCAAAGGATCGAGGAGGGGTTGCTTTTCTCAAAATCAATATATACACACACTCCCACTCAATATCAGTCCATACTTGACTTGTGTACAGAGGAAGCAGCAAAACTTTAGTGAAGGCATGACTTTTTTTATGAGAACTTGTCTGATATGTTTTTGCCTGATTTCGGTGCAAAGTTATTTCAACTACAAATTGGTTAGGAAACGAAGTGTCAGTCAAAACTGGGTCAGTTAAACAAAATGGATGGACGTCAATGATGCATGTAGATATCTTCCACTTTGTCAATCACTGCTGATATTGGATGAGTAACGGTGCCTGTGTGGTGCTGTGTAGAGTCAACTTAGTCAGGAGAAAGCCAGTGAAATGTAACACTCTGATTGTTGTGCATTGTGTAGAAGTAATGGGGGCGAACGTCCACTGCCCTGAAGTGATGCTGCTGAAATGACCTCTGACATTCACACTGAGTGGAACAGCTCCTCGCTCTCCAGCCTCACTCTGCAGTGGGCGTGCGTTCCTGTGGGAGGAACTCAGCGGCTGGTTACCAGGCTGTTTTCATGGCTGGTTACTACCCACATGTTTACGTCTCATGCGGGAACAAGGCTGTCAATCAGCCGGTGCTGAGCGCAGTGTCTGAACTGTAGGCTTCTAATGATACACATCTATGTTTATTTTTAAATGACACATGCCCTTCTTGTTTTCGCTCGTACACACTTACAGTATAAACTTAATTATCTACCATTGGATTCTGTGTGGTGTCTCATTTTCTCTGCCTCTCCTCTCGCTGTAACTCCCCAGTACAGGATTGTTTCTTCTCTAAATGTGACACCGTTGAACGAGATCCAACGAGAAAAATGACAACGCTGCTGCCATTTTAAATGTCAGACTTGTGTCACTTGTACATACAGGTCACAGCAGCGGTCTCTGTAGGTCAGACCTGTTAAATGTCTGATTTGAATGGTGTTACAGTCACATAAAGCTTCATAAACTTAACTACAGAGACATAGTTAGCTCTGCTGATGTGCTGTTCATCGAACAGCCTCTGTGTTAACAAGAGAACCGTTAAGTATCAGTGGTCGATTATACAACCAACCGGAGAAAGGGTTTTCCCTCTGAAAATCAGTGATCGGAAAAATATCAGCTGCATCGCTTCCTCTTTGTCACGACACTTCTGTGGATTGAATCATTCATATCCAGCAAAAATGTATGTACTTGTCAGCAAATACAAATTAAAGTCCCAACTCGATAGTCTGAACAGCACAATAAATTATGCAGCTGCTATCACTCTGCTCCCAGCCTAGAATAATAATACTGTATGGAAACACTGGGGCTGCCCCCCCTCCCCTGACAGTCGAATCATCCTGTTGCATCCTGTTGCACCCTAACCCAAAGAAAATTGAGCTCTACCACAACGCTATGGCACAAAATATCTATACAGCAATCTATAGGTCTTTTATGCTGTATTAGTTTGTGGATATAAAATTGCATTATTGTATCAATATAAAACTGTGTTGGGACAAGTTAGACCATGGCAGGCTGCCACTGCACTGTTCCCAGTAATTATCTAGTCTGTGGCGGCCCGCCATATTCTAATTTGTCCTGCCACAGTTTCATAATGCACTAAAACATTTTTCACACTTCCCTTAATAACAAGGGATCTCCAACTTGATGTGTGCAGCGCTGTTTGCAGCTCTATTTGCTCTGTGCTCGCTCAATCTCTCTCTCTCTCTCTCTCGCCACCCCGTCCTAGCACAACGATGATTCACTGCGTGTTTGTGCTTTGGTCCATGGAGTTTTTTATTATCCAGAATTTATCTATTACTCTCCAGGGCCTGGTCACTCATACACGAATGCAAAGCAAATATCGCTGGTCAAAGTTCACCAGAGTTGAACTCCATGTGAAGCCACGCTGTCTTTTTTTTTGCCACAGGAAGCAAGCATGTTATTCGGAGATCACAGATTGAAAGTGAACTCTGTTTGGGTAATCATTGTGAAGCACGTATTTAAATGCACCACAAGAGTAAGGCTGCACAAACAAAGCCAACACACTTCTTTACTTCAACTCTTCGGCGTAAGCGGCAACACCGGTGCTGTCACACGTTTATTAACTGGCGGGAGAATTTCCACATGGTGGCATCCCTAATCACAACAGTTGACTAAACAAATAATGAATCGGGGGCTTGCTGATCGTCATCCACTGAGGATGTAAGTGGTTATTCATTATTTCCCATTGATTGGCTTTGATTCATTTAACATTGAGCCTTCTTTCTTTTCCGGTGCTATTTCTCTGCGTAATTAGAATCAGATTTTAGCCACAAGCTATGACGTCAATGCCACTCCAAACATGTGACTGCTGGTTATTTACACCATGACTCTGCTTCTATTTACCAGACACAATTAATCAGCTGCTTGTATCTCTATGTAGATATTTTAGTGTAGATATTGTAGACATGCTGGCTGTTACCGTTGTGCCCCTGACAGAGCTCATGTAAGCAGATGTATCAGAGGCACGTAGCAACATGTGACATATGAAACATTTCCTCTGTGTCTCATGAGTCTCCTACAGAGGCCCTGTCACTGCCAAAGGCATGTGCCATTGATTTTCACAGAGGAGGCTTGATATTGACCCACTGGGTTGCCGAGAGAAATCCCCCCCCCACCCCCCCCTCAGCTGTAGGCCTCCAGAGTGTTTCTGATATTGTTCCACTATTTAAACCTTTTAAACCTCTTTGTTGCTATCACAGTGGCGCGTTCTCGCTCTCTGTTTAGCTCACAGTACTGGTTGACACAGGAGTTTTGTCCTGTTAAAACACCTCCTATAGTCTCAGCTGGGTTATTATTAATGATGAAATATTATAATTAATCGACTTATCTTAAAATAAACAAGTTACTATTATTATTTTGTTTAACTGTCAGTGGTGTTAATTGAGACATTACTCTTATGTGAGGGTTTTTTGCTGAACCAGTCAGTGTGGGAGAATTCTTTTTTTTCTCTATCTCTCTCTCTGATAATGTCAAAGTCCTTCATCCATATGATGTGCATAGATGTTTATCAAACTGTAAAATGTATTTATGGACGTGTGCAAATAACAAAAAGATTGCCTACGACACAGTCACTAACCTGCACAAATGTTGTCTCCATAAATACAAATTGTAATTATCATTTACATATTATCGTGGAGACCGTTCAGCTGTAGTTTCTCAGGTTTCTCTTACTCTGAGCATCAGTGTCATCGCTGAAAGAAACAAACTGTTGGCTCGTGTGTCTCTGAATAGCCAAAGACAGTTTGTGAGAGAACCTCCACTCTGTAACAACACTAAAATGGTCGACATTTTAAAGGAGAGATATTAAGCTTTCCCTCTCGTCGGGTGTGTTGAAGGTTTTCGTGTATGTAAAAGGTCAAAAGTTAAAAAGGCCAAAGTCTGCATCACAGGGAGCTCCTCTCCTCCACAGAAAACCCCTCTCTTGAAGTGAAACACCTTGTCAGTAGTCTGGCCGATACCTCTGCACCACATGTACACCTGCACCTGACACCTAGTATAGCAAACTCCCTGACAGCTAGGTAAAACCAGGATGGAGGCTGACACCCTTACACACGTTGGAAGCTGTATGAGGAAATGTATGTGTTTTCTGAACATTAGAGCATAGTACCTTTTTTTTTATGAAGAACCCAAATTAGAATTATTAGCCCCAATATGGGCATAATATGTTTCGTTTACCATAAATTAAAGTTTTTGGCACCAGTAGATAGATGCCTGATATTAATACTTAGAACTGGATCAAGGCCCAAAGACCAGAAACAATTTAAAATGATCTGCCGAAGGCAAAAGTTAGCTTTGCCTTTTCTTTGCGCTTTTAAAGTTCTTAATGTACTCCTGAATTTTTTTAACTGAGGAGAACATGTGCTCTTTGGGGAAAAAGTAAGCCCTCCAGTGCCCAGTGGGAATAGTGAAAGAGACAGTTTAGAGCAGTTAATGAGTTGCATCAGCATGAAGAGCTCATGGACAGCGATGGTTGGTTGAAATAAAGCAAAAATAGGGCTTCAAGAGACAGCTTCCCTCTCATCTTAGTGAAGAAGACTGAGGGTAAATGTTGTAACTGAAGTAAGATGATGAAGCCAAGACTGCAAGAATAACATTCCACATGTAGGTTTTAATGTGGTTTTGTCCTCATCTTTCACTTGGAGGCATTCATGACCATGTTTCTCTTCCTAGTCCTATACCTTATGTTATAGTCTTGTGCTTCCCAAAAGCAGCTGTCTTCCAAATGGCCAAGTACTCATTTATTTATGTTGGTTATGTTATCCAGCGTTATTGAATGTTGATTATATAATCGTCCGTATCTATTTTCTGTGATTCTCTGTCTCCTCCTGGGAGAGCCTGCGTCCGCACACAAGCAGAACAATTCTGACAGACACAATGAAACAGGTGAAGTAATTACACAGTTTCTGTGCGGTTCAAAATAAAAAATGCCAATTACAAACCTAATCACTAGCTTGCTTTTGTATTTCGTCAAATTGAAATTTCATTCTTAATTTTCTCATTTCACTAAGTGGAACTTAAACGAGATGACGTTCGGATTTTTTTTCCCGAACGGGCCAGTGACTGGCATGGGTAACGCCAGGATTTCAATTTTGGATGGGCCACTATTTAATAGGAAAAATAATACTTATTATATGATCCCTGCCTGACTTGTTTGTGTTTATCTGCTGTAGACGAGCTTTAACAGCGCGGTGCGCCGCTCTCTCTCCCGTTAAAAGTGAATGTCGCTCACCCAGCTCTCTCTCTCTCTCTCTCTCTCTCGCTCCACTGTCTCTCTCTCCTGTTACTACATGTGTTAAACCAAATGCACGAAAAGCCAAATCAAATCAGAAATACGTAGACCCCTTCTTTTTAACTCGCATACATATTTATTTTCATCAATGCTGCCTACCACACAATCAAATCCGAACATCCCTTCCTCTCTTTGGAAAAGACGGTCGCTCGGTGTCGACGTCGGGACACAATATTGCTCTGATGTTGCATGTCGAAGGTGAGTTAGCTTCAGCGTTGTCAGAGCTGTCAAAGCGTCTTGGTGTAACGTGTCTCCCACATACCTGGGGACACCGTTCTCCACCGGCGGCGTGAGGGCGGAGGACGGGCACGGCTGGGCTGGGGAACTTTATTTTGAAAGGTTTCCCGGCCCTGTCAGCTGTTTTAAGACACGTCACACCAAGACGCTTTGACAGCTCTGACAACGCTGAAGCTACAGCCGAAACAGTAAGGAGGTATGATTACATCCTATCCTTACTTCTCTGATCACAAGAAACTAAAACTATAATACACGAATACACGATGATACTAGCTTATATAATATGACATGGTACTGAGAGTTTGACAACCGAACGTCATCTTGTTTAAGTTCCACTTAGTTTATGTCCAATAAAGTCGGTTAATGTACACATGTCAGCTGTCTATGACTGAATCTTACAGAAACAAACATATAGAACAGTTCAAACACTCACCGAAGCCCCATTGTTCGATTATTGATGCACAGTTGATGCATGTAAACAGCATAACCGGGTTACTGTCGGGGAGATGCGTCTGCGCATGCCCCGCTAAAGCCGCTGCTATGGTCATTACGCTGCGGGGTTAATAATGTCCATGTAAACGCAATGAATAAACCGTGGCCACTCTATAATGTGTATATGTCCAGGGTTCAACATACAACATTTTCCCTACTGGCCCCCTGGGCCCCCTGGGCCAGTAGATCAGAGTTTTACTGGCCCCTTGTGTATTTTCACTGGCCCAGCTGACAAAAATTAAAATAGGCCTAACTATTTTTTTAACCTAAATTTTGATTTATTAAATTCATTTCGTGTATTATAGTTTTAGTTTCTTGTGATCAGAGAAGTAAGGATAGGATGTAATCATACCTCCTTACTGTTTCGGCTGTAGCTTCAGCGTTGTCAGAGCTGTCAAAGCGTCTTGGTGTGACGTGTCTTAAAACAGCTGACAGGGCCGGGAAACCTTTCAAAATAAAGTTCCCCAGCCCAGCCGTGCCCGTCCTCCGCCCTCACGCCGCCGGTGGAGAACGGTGTCCCAGGTATGTGGGAGACACGTTACACCAAGACGCTTTGACAGCTCTGACAACGCTGAAGCTAACTCACCTTCGACATGCAACATCAGAGCAATATTGTGTCCCGACGTCGACACCGAGCGACCGTCTTTTCCAAAGAGAGGAAGGGATGTTCGGATTTGATTGTGTGGTAGGCAGCATTGATGAAAATAAATATGTATGCGAGTTAAAAAGAAGGGGTCTACGTATTTCTGATTTGATTTGGCTTTTCGTGCATTTGGTTTAACACATGTAGTAACAGGAGAGAGAGACAGTGGAGCGAGAGAGAGAGAGAGAGAGAGCTGGGTGAGCGACATTCACTTTTAACGGGAGAGAGAGCGGCGCACCGCGCTGTTAAAGCTCGTCTACAGCAGATAAACACAAACAAGTCAGGCAGGGATCATATAATAAGTATTATTTTTCCTATTAAATAGTGGCCCATCCAAAATTGAAATCCTGCTTTTTTTTTCCATTTAATATAATTCACTACAGGTTAACAACCAGGTAGAAAACTCATTAAAATATGCAGTAATTAAGAGCATTGTGTATGAAGGAATTCTGGCATTAGAATGTACCAGAGGCACCAAATCTGGGCTCTTTAAGCCAAATAATGTCTCCTTGGGGGCTTGTCTTCGTATCCCCCCCTCGCTGGCTCATATTACCTACTGGCTTGTCACTTAAATTCCTTGTTTAAAACCCTGGTACTCTTTGTGGTGTGTGTTCTAGAATACCACCAGGTACAGAATATGACTCATGATTGTGCAAAGGACCGACCCAATCAATTGAACTGATTCAAAGAAACATGGTTTTCGGCCATAATCATTTTTAGAGATGATGATTCATACATGCTACCAAAGAGACCTATCGGTTTATTATGTAAGGACTATGTGCTACACTTAGTTTTTTTAGAGCTGAATTTATCCTTACCTGGTAGTTTTTTAAAGCCGATCAACATTATAAAAGTGTTGGAGTTGTAACTTTCCCTGGACTAATGGTGCTACTTGGCTTTTGACATCAACAAAGAACTTGCAGCCGGAGAGCGATGCCGAAGGGGGAAAAAAAATCACCATGAAGATGAATGTTTCAGTGGGATGTGTTCTTTTTTCTCTTGCTTCGCCTGCAGCTCAGAGTTGGCCATGATTAATTGCTTCATCTGGGCCACTAAAGGTCTATGTCCCTCCCAACTAAACACTAGTTCATCTTCAAGCTGTTGTATCTGTGCAGTGCTGCTTCGTATAAGAGGAGGCTCCGAGTGTAGCTGGGAGATGTTGTCAGCCGCTGAGTGAAAACCGACCACTCAAGTGAGAGAGCTGCCTGTAACGGCTGGGATCGAGGTTTACCCTGGTGCAGCGATTAAAGAAGAATTTTTTTTTCTGAGATTTAAGGCAGACAGAGAAGTTTACACCGAGTCATAAATTGGCCACAAACAATTTGTTTCTGAGTGCACTCTTGGAGAATAGATGGCCAGTCTCAACGGTAGCAGAAGCTGTGCATATTCCAAATTGAACCTTGAAAGGTAGAGATAAACCCGTCAGAAGATAGATTCAGGGTTTTTTCCTATCATCACAACAGTTATGTATTTTTTATTTTCTTTGCAGCTCCTTTGCTGAATGAAAAGAAAAAAGGGCTGAGAGTTTTGAGGTCACCTATGGTCACTCTTTCTTCTCTGTCCTCTTCTCAGCCCATTTGACGGAGGAGGGCTCAGCTCCTCTCATTGCATGCACACAGAGTGGACTGCAGAGTACAGAGGCCAGGGTAAGCTTGGTGAACAAGGGGAAGTTCAACATAACCACGGTATACTTGTTAAGCTTAGAGGAAAATGTTTTTTTTTGGCACAAGCTAAAATGAGAGCTTTCAGAATGTAGCCTGTATATTTCTTTCTCCTCTCTTGACATCTGACCTGTGGTATTTGGCGAGCAAGGAGAAAGCCTTTGAACGTGTCAACAGGGTTTCTACATCTAACATCATAAACGTGCTTTCTAAAAGGAAGATTGGATTGTGTGGCTCTGTCTGACTCGTTTCTAGTTGATCACAGGTCGCCGCAATTAACTCTGTCCATCTTGAAAAAACAGTCGTGATGAATTGTAAATGATCCTATGAACTTATTCTTTTAAGATAACAGTTTGTGGTAAGCCATGTCATGTTTCCTTTAAATAGGATCCTACATCCGGTTTCCTTTCAAATGACATAAATCCTGTTACTGTGTATAAATATGGACAACAGGACCACTCAGGACATGGTGATTTGAAAGTGTTGACTGATGCAGAAATCACTTGACTTGCTGCAGTTTGATGATGTGGAATGAATGATGAGCCACTATTCATTACGCTTAAAGTGTATGTATAAAACTAATAGTATATATAGCACAGTATACACACTGTGCAAGCACTGCACTAATGATGACAACAACAAAAAAAATATAACAGTAAGTCTTACGCCTACATAGAGAGTGAAGAACCAAAAGAAGGTACCATTGGGTACCGGTACCACATCGGTTGTGTATTACACATCACTGCTGAGGATTTGTGAGGATTTCTACATTTAAATATCTTTATAAGCTCCTGTGACACGAATAGGGTAGACGTTCTTTCGCAGGGCAGTGTACACGTCCCCCTCTGCTTTAACAGAATACTAATGAGTGTATATAGCCAAGGTAACATAATGAAATGGAAGGCAACTAACTCCCGGTGCACAATCAATATCTTTCCCCCCTCTCTGCGGGTGAGGCCGACACCATTTAGTTCACAGTACATTATGTACTCCTGTCAGGATAATTTGGATTGTTTTGACCTATGGCCACTCTTGATCATTGTGAGCGAGACAAAGAAAGGGACTCTTTGCTGGTGTCCACTGAACAGATGCACCCCTTCATCTTTGTGCACCTACCCTGCCGTGTGGCTGTATACGTACATTCGGTCACCCTCTTTGTGCCTTTTCTTTCGGCACTTCTGTTCAGCTCTAAAAGCTAATGTAAAGTTGGCTCTCCTTTTTGTCTGGATGACGTGGAAGTTGGAGGGCACCGGGAAGTTATGAGGTGCCCCTGGGCCTCAGCGTTAAGGGCAATCTGGGATCAGACCACAAGTGACAGGTTTAATAAAGTGTTATCAGGAAGTGTCACAGTTTTCTGCGGCAGAGATGATTTCTCGCACCAAAGGACTCCTTCTCTCCCTCATGCATAATATGAACAAATTATATGTTTTTTCAAGTATCAGGTCTATGAAATGATAGACAGGAACTAGTGATGAAGGGAATATGCATTTCTTCAGTACTTGGTTTTAAGTTTGTGTCCTGAACCTAATCGGTTATTATTATTATTGTGTGTGTGTGTATGTGTGCGTGTGTAGTTATATCTTTGTGAGGACCAAGCTGATGTCTAGATCTAGTATCACAATACATTTGAAGCCACAAAAAATTTAAAACACTTGTTTTGCTTGCGTGTCCCTGTAAAGACAAGCCCCCACAAAAACCATCATCAAACCCTGCCAACATCAGCATCTGTTGCAGCTGGGAAGTTGGAATTTTCCGCAGCAAAGAGGACAATGAAAAGCCAATTGGCAGAGATATACCCACAGCCTACATTCTGTGAGCTGGATTATCACTACTGTATAGAATATAAACGGGTTTACTTTCAAGTGAGATTTGTGTTGACAAATGTATGTTTTTAAAACATATCGGACAGGAATCTTATAATAGAGGTGAGATAATCTCTCAGTTAAGTCATGAGAAAAATGAACTGAAGGTACAAAGATCATTTCTTGGATCGATAATCTTAATGCCACTCCATCAACTTCAGGTGAGTGGAGAAGACGCCTCTCTACAATCAGAATTCAACACGTTGACTGGAGGCCATGCTGCTGAACTAATCTCTAAATCCATAAGTAATCATGAGCAGGGTGACAAAACTGGCAGATTACTGGCCCACCAATCACATCACACCATTCCGTTTCACCTAATCCCCCAAGTTCCAACATCTTCTGATATAGTATAGACCCAAAATAATAGACCCCAAAGAATAGAGGATAAATTTAAAGACTGATATGCTTCCTAACACACATCTGAAACCAACTCCTGACATGGGGGGGGACCATGGCATGGCTTTTTTCACTATGCCTGGAATCCCTCAGGATTACACTGGTGGAGTGGAAAAGTTGGAGAATCCAATAAGTACTGATCTGTCTGTTGCTAGTACATCAAGCGGTAAATGTGCAGGGCTGGACAGCCATCCAATAAAGTTGTCCTTACCCAGCAATCAGCTTGTTAAATGTTGATTTTAAGATCGCTGAAATGCTTGTCCAACACGTTGAAAACTGTCCTACCGACAACTATTTCCTTTTGCTAAAACGGATTCCTTCAAAGTAAGCACACATTTTTTCTCGCCCAAGATGCCTTTTTAATGTGATCTACCATCCGTCCATGGTGTTTGTGCCAGAATCTGCAATATCCTTAGATCCAGAAAAGGCCTTTTGATAACATGGAGTGGATCTTAGGCTCAGTTAGGACAAGCAGTGCACTTTTTCCACCATCGGACAGGGTTGTCCTTTAATCATCTCTTATAGTCTCGTAT
Organism: Pseudopleuronectes americanus; assembly: GCA_038501795.1. Classification (NCBI taxonomy): domain Eukaryota; kingdom Metazoa; phylum Chordata; class Actinopteri; order Pleuronectiformes; family Pleuronectidae; genus Pseudopleuronectes; species Pseudopleuronectes americanus. Next base: position 1,597,828 of record CM076737.1, on the reverse strand, counting down.
TGACAGAGCATTGGCCATTCAAGGCCCAAGACTTTGGAACAACCTGCCTGAAATGCATTACCTTTTTCAAGACTTCTTAAAACACACATTTATAGAATAGCCTTCCTGTGATCCTCTCCTAATGTTTTATTTAAGTATTTATTTACTTATTTAGCTTTCTTAATATGTTTTGCTTGTTATACTCTATTGATACTGTTCTTGGGATTACTCTTTTATTATTCCTGTTGTTTTTTATCATCTGAAGCCCTTTGTAAACCTTGTTTTGGAAAGGTGCTATATCATATAAATAAAGTCTATAATTAGTATTATTAGATTTAGTTATTGAGCTCCTGTCCATCGTCTTGTGTCACCTCAAACTCAAATAAACTTTTACTCAATATTTCCAGTTTTTCACAATCTGACCCTTCACTTCTCCCTATTCTAAATTGATTCAAAACTTCTGAAGATCTAAATTAAAGCTAAATATACATTTTAGACTATGGAGCAGCGCCCAAGCTGGTTGGACGTTGAGTGCAAAGTGCGACCTTCTTTGAGCATTTACAACAACTAGACTTCCTATGTTTTTGCAACATAAACATTGTGATATGACAGGCAGCAGACTTACTTATGCTTAGTGTTTTGTTATTAGAAGACATGTATTTTTATTATGAATTTATTTCATGTCCTTAGTCTTGCTCTTGGGTCCTGCCTTTGGTTTTTCCATTCTGTCCTGGTAATGTCTTAGACCTGTAATGTTTCTTGGAAATACAAAATTAAATTTGCCAAAGAACATGAAAGATACTTGATGAAAATGGAGCAACAAATTCTTGTGTTCAGGAAAGCCTGATGACACCAGTGAAGATTTCCTCACACATTAATCTACCCTTGAGATCTTTCTATTTCTCTATCTAAAACGAATTAAACTTCATCGTATTCGATGAAGTTTAATTCGTTTTTTTTACATCAATTCTCAGTGCTTATAGACCATGTTGATGTTTCCTAATCTTGTGTCCCAGCCACAAATCATGTTTGTCGGTGCTTTTCAAAACTATTAGAAATCACTCTTCCAGGAAATGACTTGCATGGCAGTTTTCTAATCTGCTACAGTAAGGAGAGATCAGCTGCACACGTCCAACAAAATGTATTCAGGTTGCATCACAGAAAGGCTCTCGGGATGTGGCTCCATCGAAGTGAAGCATCTCCATTAAGCATCAGATCAGTAGGCTCACATAAGAGGCGGGGCAGAATCCCCCAGTCTAGACTCGGGTAGTGGTAGTGGAGTTAAACCAGCAGGTGGGGAAACTTAAAGCTGAGGGCGAATGAAAAGATGAGAAAATAGCAGACATTTACTTGAACAGGAATAAAGATGTACTTTCAACAGAGCTTAATTTAAAGCTTGGTTATATAGGCTAAGGCATCTGATAGGAAAAAAATTGTTTATTTCAATACTTGGTTAATATTAGTGAGTAATCATAGCCACTATTAAAATAAACCAATATTAACTCTTGGTAATGAGTAGAATAAGAAACAGAGGTCAATCATATAGTATTATTATTTTTTTGACCAAATCACCCCAACCTAATTTTTGCAAGGAGTCATTACTCGTGCGGCCTCTAGACGTTGCTTGTCAATTAAATGGCAAATTGAAAAAAAAATGATGGATTCTCGCTTTGCATGCAAGAATTCTCTCCACAATATCCCACATAATCCACCCAACACAGTGTGGTCTGATTGGATAGTGACTCTTTCTTCAGTTAAAAATAAAAGTCCAGAGGAACGCTCTTCAAGATTTTAACTTTGAATGGACCTTGAGTTAAATTGAAATGGGGACTTATTGTGGAATTAAGTGCCTTTGGCCATCATTCATCTTCTATTTCTCATAACAATATTTGGAACATGTGTAAATTTGCCATATTGTACCATTTCCCAGCTTCACTGCAGGGCCTTCCTCCACAGCAGATGATTCAATCAGGCGCTCTCAGCGTTTTTCCCCATGGCCTTTTTCAACCAATAAAACATTGCCCTGTAATCATTGCTCATCACTTATAGTGTCAACAAACAGCAATTTAATATTGAGTTGTGGAGATAAAATTACGTTTCTCTCAACTTCCCGATTAGCCATGAGGGAAGGCTTGTTATTGACATCTAGCAGTCACCAAAGATATGAAGGCAGCCTATGGATATCATGTTATGTTGTGGACCAGGGAAGATGAGGAAAAGATAGTATTGAATTCCCACCCTTCATATTATAAATGTGTGTGTGAGTTTTACAAAGATTGGCTCTGTCAGGGTACAAGCAGTGATATGAGCCTCATGGTCCTGCCACAGAGTTTGAAGGCTGTGATTCAGTGACCGGGGGAGTGGCCTGGTTATTTTGAGGAGTGATTAGAGGACGAATTACATAAGCTGTTTCCACTGCTGGAACTTTCCCCATGAACTGTGTACATTTCTACTGCAGGGACCAGGATCTAAATTATGTTCCAAGGAATCATTTTACCCCCAAGAAATAACTCCGTCCTTGGGGGTTGGTTAAATTAAAGTACAAAAAGCTTTTTTTTTACTTGCCTGACTGCTCATGTACTCCAGTGTTTTATTTCAGCCGGTCAATTTTCGCAATAGCTGGTTAAATCTGTTTCCTTACTGTAAAACCAAGTGTAGCATTTGAGGTGTTCTGAACATGAATATGATTGTTTTTTAAAAAGTGTTTTTTTAAAAAGTGTCCCACTTTACCCCAGCTACGGAGTAAAGTGGTCCCCTTACTTTTTCCACTTTAAAACTACCATAACAACACATGTTGTAATAGTAAATATCCTGACAGCTAGATTGACAACCATTAATATCGGACAAGTAACAGAATCATGGGGATTGGTCAATTAAGCACATTTATGATTATAATGATTCATGTGATCTCTTGCACACCCTAGCTTACCGGCATATTGTTTCTCTGTCCAGTTCACGGCACTTAACTGGAGCAAGGCCATGGAACTGGTCAGCTAGTTGTTTCAAGTGTTGGGCCAGCTCCTCCTCCATCTCATCTGTGAATATTCTCTTTACCTCAGCTACTGCACCCCAGGCTACTGATTGTATATGCAAAAAACACATTTTTGTGAAAAAACATACTTTCCACAGCACCAGCACCAACTTCTCCTCCATGGCAAGGGGGGAATGGGAGGGGCTTGAAAACATAATGGTCAAATGACCACAAATGTGTTCCGTTGCCTAGATACAGGGGGTGTCCCACATTACCCGCTCTCCCCTACCGCTGTTTGTTTCTTGACTGTGGCGGCTAAGGGCACCATGTCACACCTTGGCTTCAAAGCCCGAAAATGTCTTTCGGTCTGCTGCTACACTTAAAGCTCAGCTCCTGTGTCTTCCCTCATGCAGCTGGGATGAAAAATCCAGTGAAGTGCTTGAAGAAGTTTTCAGTAGAACCAAAAGTCTTAAAGCAGAGGCAGTTTTATTGGTGCTCAAAGTATCGAGGAAGAGAGAGATGAAGCAATAGAAGCTAACTCTGTGTAATGCCACCCAGCTCTGAAGGCTGTCCTCTCCAGGGCCCATATAAACCCAAATATCCGTATATGGCATAGACTCCACTGAAGTATTGCACACAGTAAATGACATTTGAGTGTAAACAGTGCCCAGAAGCATGGCCCAGTACCACATGGAGACATAAAGACCCAGTAATACAGAAAACTACCTAAAGGAGGAAAACTTCTCTGACAGCAACCTAATGCTTTTTCTCCATGCGTCCCTCCATGACTGCAGCTGCCTTCCCTGCGGTCCGACACCTCCCTTGGATGTGGTAATAAATGTCTTAAGGGTAGTATTTGCAATTTAGATCACAAGCGTCCAGTAAAAGCTAATATCAAACGGGGGTCAAAGGCTAGGGAGCAGCTGAAACAGGTCACAGCATATCAAAGCAGTAGCTGTCAAACCCTTGTTTAATCTCCTCTAGCCTCGTTTAACCCTGTCTCACTCGGTGTTCTCCACACAGCCCAGGCAACAATACAATATCTCCGAGATTCAGTAAGCTTTGAGAGAGTGACACTATGATAATTGGCATCCCGGCTTGTGTATGCGCCAGCCTCCGCAGTGCCAGCCGGAGGTATTATGTTTCATCCCTGCTGTTTGGGTAGCGTCTGAGGTCGGCCGGGTAATTGGACAAATGTGGACGAAAACGGAATAAGGATTTCAGCTAATATGATTTAATGAGACTTCTGCACTCTGCGCCCTGCCCCCGCCACAGAAATTGACGAATCGGCTTAGGTCCTCAGGTTGGATTGATGTGTGACTGCTTGATATTATATGCAACATTTAATAACGAGATGAATATCTCCTCAGACTTGGTGGGTAGGTTAAAAACGGTTCAACTGCTCCGTGATTGTAGTTAGGATTTTATGAGTTCCTAATCTAAATTCGAGATCATTTATTAATAGAGCTTGATAAGCTGGCTCCATGGAGACACTCATCTGAATGGTCATGTCTAACCCCACATTGGGTTGGTTTAATCAGGGTGGTATAGATCCCATTGATTTTGTCCAGGTTGTTTTTCATCTTATTAATGCTTAAATCCATTTTTTATTCATCCAATTTTGGCAAAAGAAATCAATCAGCAGCTGAAACCCCGGGATATGCAAATGTGAAAGTTGCAACAGGACTAGAGGATTAGCGCAGACGCATATTATGAATCCGGTATCCTGTTACCGTGCTGTGTTACCCTGGCAAATGCCCCCCCTCATCCCTGCTGACACGCACTCACTTTACACGTTAACAATAAACACCATCACTAATCAGAATTTTTAGGTTATTACTGAAGTTTACTTTGTGTTTGTTTGATTTGCATGAGTTAATGAGACTGAAAATATGGACTAATAACTAAATAAATGTGATCATTTTTGTTTCTGTGAAGGGAGACAGAGATGGGCAGACACACACACTCCTGCAGACAGGAGAGAAATTCCAACAGATTATGATGCAACACTGTGTTTTAAGCACAAATATGAATTCAGCAGGTCTTTTATAAAGATGGAGCAGAACGTCTTCTAAACCGACACCGAGTAATGTACCTGGATGCAGTGGCCACTCGGAGGCGACCCGGACGCTGGCAACCCTGATTCTGTAAAGGCTATAATCAGAGTTTGTTGTGCATTGATGTAGAGAGCGTCAACATAATCCACATAATCACATCACTATTGATTTTATTAATTATATAGTTTGTTTTTTGGGGGGGGCAGATCAGGATTGATTTTTGGTAAATTGACAGCCTATTCAAAAGCCCTCTGTAGTTTAGCCCCAAAGAGGTTTTGTTTTCATCTGTTTGTTTGTTAGCAGGATTACACAGAACCTACTGAACCATTGCAATGAATATTGTGTTGGCCCAAGACAGAACCCATTCAATTTTGTGTGGTTCCGGATCAGAGGGTGGAACCAGGATTTATTTTTCTCATTGTGTAAAATTTTGGAGATTTGGCATTTTTTGCCCGTCCACTGAGAATTAATCCAGGGACCTGCTGCTTTAGGTGTATATGCCCTAAACATTTGTCCATAGGGTCTCCCCTATGTCTCTTTTTTTAACCATTCAGAATGAATGATAATTAACAGTCCTTCAGAATCTTGGGTGAATAATTCAGAATGTGTCTTTTGGCTCTGGTCCTTCGGATGCGTTTCACTTAGTGCTGAGCTGTAATTGCGACTGTAGAGGATGTGTCTCTCTACTCCTCTAACCCAGTTTTCCCCTCCTCTGCCTTCTCTTCCAGTGCCATGAATCAGCCTGGACAACAGCTGCTACCAACATAGAGGTCACTTCACCTCTCTTTCCATTTGCTTTGGTCCAGAGGATGCTGGTAATGTGTCGCGGGCGCAGGAAGTTCCTGGCGGCCACCCTTGCCCTGGTCTTCATCCCAACACTCACCTGGCTTTACCTGTCAGTTGGGAGCTTTCAAGGTACGTGTGAAGGTGCTCAGCAGCTGAGGGAGCGACACATCTGCACCAAGACAGATAACATGACAGCAATATTTAGCACTTCCCACTACATGTATGACAAAGCACTGAATTTGATCTTTTGCTGATTTAGCCGTATATCAAACATAGATGACAGTCAAGCTAACAGGTCCTAAGAAAGGTGTGGGAGATTAAAGTCAAATATTCCATTGTCAGATATTATCAGGCAATTCCATTTTTTTTTATTAATAAAGAACTAAATAGAAATGTGATTGGACCTCTTATCCCTTTGAGAAACTCAAGCATTAAAAAATAAGAACATTACGACTAAAAACTGAACCCTAAAAGATTAAAACAAGAACCACACCATGAACCACAACAACAAACAACCAGTTAACAACAGTCCAATGAAAACAAATACATCTGCATCACTATGTGAAAAAAAGAATAAACATCATGAATATTTAAATATCCTGAATGAAATGTGATAATAATTTATTTTTAAAAACCGTTGAATGTTTTCTTGCCTGAGACAACATGCGGGGGTTCTTTGCTCAGTTAAGTCGGCCTGTGGTCTCCTCTGACTCACCTGTGGATTCACTGGTGTGTGTGAGTTTCCTCTTCTTCACACGTGATTAGACCTAACACAAAGTGTTGCCCACCTCTTTACACTGCAGCCAAGTCTTAACAGCCAAACTCATCAGAGGAAATGTGAGGAAACAAATGTCCTGCAGACAAAGTCACCCCTCCCTCCTCCCCGCTGCTGTGGAGGTGGTTTATTAATGAATTACTCGGGCCTGTCCAAAGTTGATTACTTCCTCCAGACAATATAGTTCTGGAGTGCTTGGAGCCATTTTAATGACTTTGACTCGCAGGATTGAAACGCTGCGGTAGTGCCATTTTTAATTATGATTAAACTGACAATTTTGACTTGGGGGTCACTGTCCTGGAGACTGTACTTGTGAATACATTCCCATAATGCAATTGTCGCCAGGGTCCGCAAAGTAATTATTAGATTTGGCAGTAAGTTCCTGGCGGCTGGAGAGCAGTTGGTGGAAATATGATAAGTTCTGAAAGGACCGGGCCCGCAGGGAGCATCAGCTGTAGGTGAGGCCTGAATGTGTGAGACAGGAGCAATGTGCTTCTGCTAGCTCACACTCTTCCTTTAACATCTCTCTCTCTCTCTCTCTCTCGCTCTATCTCTCTCGCTCTCTCTCTCTCGCCATCTCTGACCTGCTTTTCTTCCTCAGTCTCCATCGTCATCATCCTCCATCCACTGTGGTTTTTGTTCCCTTCTCCCCTCTCTCTGCTGTGTTTATCTGTCTGGCAGATTGAGAAAGAGTGCGAGGCCCTGGGGTCTTGAGGGCTTTGTCTGGATGAGCTGCTTGAAACAGAGAGAATAGGGCCACAGATAGAAAAGTACACCGTATGGCGAAAGGTGTGTGACACCTGTCCACATACATATGTGTACTTTGGTGTGAGGGTGTTTTTAGAAAGCGTATTGCTGTCATACACGAAATGAATGGGTCATGCTGTATATTGATTTAGGTGACCCCACCTTTGCCTAGCCCTCCGTCACACTGCCTATTACAAAGAGACCAATGGTTTTCCTCCCTATCGGATTTAGGTTTGTTTTGATGGAAATAAACCAGTAGCTGGTTGTGTGCATTACACTAGTCAGAAGGATGCTTCACTCGTGTTTTACTTAACTGCCGTGTTTTGAGCCAGCCGCAGTGCATGTAATTGGGAGTCAACCTCCACACGATACCTGATGATATGATATCAGGAAACTTTTGATGTTGTAACAGGATACAGATTTTTATTTTTCTGGTGTAATAGCAATGCGTATGTAGTTTTTTTTTGGTGCCAATATAAATATGCCAGAGTACGATGGTGTAAAATGGCCATTATAAGTACAAATATATTTATTATTGAGCAATGGGGGTGGAGTAATGTTGTAAGATAAAAACTTAGGTTTTGGTTAAGAATTATAGTGGAGATGAGGCAGGTGAAGGCTGAAGGCATAGAGAGAATGGTCCGTTATCAGGACGCAGCCGATGAGGGCTGAGCTGTGGGGGGGATGACTGCTCAGCAGGAGGGAGAACAAGCTGTGGTAGAACCAGCATGGTGTAGCCTGACCGTGTTTTTGCAGTGGAGGCTGGCTTTACAGCAGTTAGAAAGAGCTGGGGAGCAGAGGGAAGAGACAGGGGGCTGAGTGAAGGTGGAGGCCCGTGCAGATGAGCTGGTTATGGAGAGGTGGCGGGACTAGAGTCGAGTGGATTAACAGGCAAACATAAAAAGAACCTGAAGACTTTTATGTTGGGAATTGATATTGCAGAGGCGGACTTTGTGGTGGTGGAGATAACCACATGGCAGCTAAAGGGTTTCTTTTAACCATAATGGTCTCTTCTTTAAAGCTGGGGTTGGTAATCCCGGAAATAGTTAGCAAGAGCAGGTTACACTTTGAAAATATGCAACTGATGCATCCCAGTCCCTCCTATTGATCGTCCTGTCAAAGTTGCACCCCCGAAAACTCAAGAACGTACACTGACAACTGCTGCAAGGCGACCTTTTGAAGATTCGCTTGCCAACTTCTGACGATCATCTCTGCTTCAGCCATGTGTATGTGTCTCCGGCTGAAGACTCCAGTCATGTGCAGTGAGAGAAAGGGCAGGGTGCACCCAGGCAGGCAGGTTGGTTATTCTCAGACTGTGCCAGCCAATCATTTCAATCGGTCCAAATGAAATGATTGGTCACATGTATTACAGTCCTGCGAGGGCCACAGACACCAGCCTTCTTCTTCTAGACAATTTGATTTATTGATGGCTGTCGGGACATGAAGAAGTTTTCAGAAGTGTTTCAGAAACAATTTACCAGCTCTACCTTTAATTAGCATATAGATAATATAATCAGCTGCAGGGGATATGTTTTATTTTAACTAGAAGTTAAAATAAAGTGTGAGTGAATGTGGAGCCTGCTTGGGGTGTCTGGATAATTTGCATATTGCACAGTGAGATAAAATTAGGCTTTGGACTGAAATCAAACTGTGTGTAGCACCACATATTAAAAACCATATCAAATACATAAAAATAAAAAAAAATCAGAAACGTGGTCACACTTCAAATCTTTAAACTTCAATATCAATTCTACAAATTCTGTTGGAAGTGTAATTTGACTCAATCAAATCAAAATATTATATGTCTACAGAGACTTGGACAGACTAATTATTTTAATGAGAACATTCAGTGTTTCTGATGTGACTGAGTCAGCTAGTCAGATAAAATGAATCAGCCGCCGCCCAACCTGGAGAAATGTTGTCATCAGGCTCTTAGGGATAAACTGATTTCTTTGGCAGAAGAAAAAATGCATTAAGTGTTTAAATTATTTCTGTTTAAATGCTTGATAATTAAGCCATGTAGATGACTTTCCAATGTGTTCTTATCCAGAAAGAACGCTTAATAAAAAGGTTTTGAGCTAAACATTTGCGAGGACAAAGTGCTGAATGGGAAGTGCAGTGTGTGTTACTGCTCGAGGGAAATTGAAATGGAGGAGAATTGAGATTTCTCAAAAGACAAGAGGGGAGTTGGTTATTGGGGTTCGGCCTGGTCATCGACTGGGTGGGTGACACACATCTTATAGAAGTTACCATAACACATTTCTCACCTACTTAATACCTTATAACACCTGATGTTGATGTATCCATTTAGAAAAGTGTAAACAATTTGCTATGTTAAAGTTTAGCCGTAAATCAGACTCTGAAAACGTGAAGGCCTTCATACTTGATCTCACTGAGACGTACCAACATTCAGTTTTCCATTTTCTCCATCAAATTTAATAAATATATAATCTATGATGTTAAAGCCAATTTACTTCAGCTCAGGGCCAAGAACCAAAGTTTAGTCTTGCCTCACTTTTTAAAGGTTATCCAATGCCTCCATCAGATTAAGTCTCTTCTCAGTGGCACAGTTTTCCCTTGAGTGTATTTTCTCCCAGAAGACTGCCAAATTTTAAATGGCTTCCATTAGGTAACGATACATGGCCAAGTTTGGCTTACCGCCTCAAATTTTAACACTCTGTGGTCAATGCCTCACTATGACCACCCAAGGACACACACAGCGGATAAGGGAATTATTCAATTAACAAAATAAATGAATGAACAAATGCGTATAAACTCGAATTATTCTCGTGCATCTTAGAAAAACAAATCACATGTGGCCCCGGAAAACCAGATTAGTGAATCCCATATTTCATTCAAATTGGCAGTAATGGGGTTTGAAAAATGCCAGGTTTATTTTGAACTTCTCAGTGAAATTAGCTGACTCTTTGATTTCTTCTCCTGAAGCCCTGTATGCAAATATTGTCTGTCTCTCATTAATCACATTGCCCCGTTGGCTACTTCATTACTTTGGCCTTCCTGTCAAATTCATTTTACCTCCCTTTGTGGTTTAGTTGAACCTTGCGGCTCCTGCTTTTGTAAATGGACAACAGTCCTTTATATTCATCAGAAAAGAGACTCACACTGGGGAAATCCATTTACAGTAACATTCCCTCTGTTTCGCCCACAAGTGGAAATGAATGTGTCTCTGTCCTAAACCTGACTTACACCATTATACAGACACCACACAGTTGTCTCAACGACAGTGAACTACATCCTGAAACAATCCCACAATTCATGTCTGAGAGATTTGTATTGTTTGCATTATGGGCTCATTTACTCAGCTGCCTTCTCTTATATGGATGTGGGAACATTAGCCCGAGGTACCCTTCATCCGAGTCCACAGTCAGCTAGTTTGATGTATGTTGCTTTATATTGTGAGGTCTAGATGTTCAACAGTTTTAGAACCCATGTGTATTCTCATATGTGTGTTGGTCATTCAACAGCTTTTTTTCAGTATCTAAGGGAGATGAGAAACTGTGGATTGTGCTAGGTTGTCTATTGTGGATCACATCTGTTTGCACAGGCTCTACCATTAGCCCGCCAGGTTATGAAAGAGGGAGACTGGTTTTGGTGGGATGATATGTCATTGAGTTATTGTGCCACATGAAAATGATTTGCTCTGGAGGATTTAGCACAAACTGTAAGACAGTAACCATAACGTAAGCGTTCACCTGATGTTTTCTTCTTTTCTATTTCGGTCATACTCTAATTCCCTCAGTCCCCCTACATGTCCCAGTTTTCCCATAGTGTATTCACTATCTTTGAAGGTGTGGTATACTCCACAGCACAGCGATCTGAGCCGCACAGTGCGTGACAGTTTCAGGTCTCTGTAACTGGATTTAGCTCAGAGAAGACGTTCAGTCCTCTGCTTCACCACAAGACTTCGTCTTCCCATTGAGACTTTGGCTCTAAAATGGTAAATGGATTTGCATTTATATAGCGATTTTCTAGTTTTGATGACCACTCAAACCACTTTATAATACTGTTTTCCAGTCAACCATTCACACAGTGCATCTATTAGTTGCATTTTTTTTTAGCACTTTACTCCGCCTTTCTAGAAGAAAGGTCCATTCACAAGTCCATTCAGTTCCGAGCAATCAAGAATTGACCCGGGGATGTGAGTCAGACTCAATCCAAACTGCAATTAGTCTAATTAGGATAGGTAGGATTCTCATTCAATTCTCACAGGTCTCAAGTCCAGGGGCTTTCGAAGTGTGACACTGTGAGCTAGCCCTCAGGTTAAGCTTAGGAAAAGTAGCCCCCTCTTCTCACAGTGGGTTATTCACTCTAGATGCCTATAATTATGTGGAGAAAATACAATTCTCCAAAACCTCTGTATCTCTGAATCATTTATTAAATGAAATCAAGCACATAGATTGTCCTTTCGCACCTACTGAGCCTTCCTTGAAAGTGTGAGGAGCCCCCCATGGGGAGGCCCACCTCACCCTCTGAAAACCTGCTCAGTGTCACTCTAGCCATTTTCAGACACAACCTGCGGGTGAAAGCCGGAGAATAGACTTTAGAGTTTACCCAGAGTTTGCTTTTCTTGCATTCACAACGCAGCGGGAGGTTATCTGCACAGACGTGTTCGCAGCAGCAACAAATTCTCTGCATTATTCAGCCGAATGGTGGAGCAGCCGGGTGCAGCAGGCAGAGGCAGGTAGTTACGTTTTAAGTCCGTTGCGAAGATCACATGATTATTTTTACAAAACAGAGATACTAGTGTTGGTTCTTATTCCCCTGTTGTGTTCAACATCAACTCTCTACAGACTTTGTACTTGGAGGTCAAGTGAATAAAGTCCGCAGAGACTTCAGAGCATCTCACTCTGACATTTGCATTCACACGTGCACCTCCTCCAGAAAAAATACGTGATTGCAGAGTCCAGTGCATGTCTGAACGTAGCTTATGTCTCTGTATGTACTCAATGTCAGCTTTGATCACATCATACAACAGTTTAGCCAAATACTTTAATGAGTAGCCAATGTAATCATTTACGTTGTAAAAAAAGGTATTTTCTCTTCTTACAGTTAAATTCATGTATGAAATGATTTTCTGTCTATTTATGAATTGTTAGAGCCTTAAATTATTTCTATAGGTTTGTAATTGAAAATTGTTTATTATTTAGTTTCTATGATTTGACATTTATTATTATTATAGAGTTCTTTTGTTCCTCTATTCCAAACGGTACTAGTTAAGTCAGTGTTTCCCTTTAATCACCTAGACGGTGGCAGCCTGCCATGGTCCAACTTCTCTTGCCAAACGGTAGAAATCCTGAAGTGTTGGTGGGTCATCAAATTATCAATAATGTTTTAACGTACACTGGGCCGTCAACCAGTTGGAAGTCAGAATGCTTTACATTTGCTGTGCATGTTGCCTTGCACACTGGTGAAAACACATAAATGAAGCATATGTGATGTGTTTTTAGATTAAAATGCATTAGTGTGGATGCTTCTTTACTCCAACCATACACAAATATGCTGGGATGTTATGCAGAAAACAAAGCACCATAATCCCTTTCTTCCTGATAATTGGGATACTTTTGGATTTTCAAAACATTGATAGGTCACCTTGGAAGAGCTGCCAGTAATTTGCAATGCAAATTTACAACCCAGTGTTGCCCTGACTCAAAGCCGAACAGTGCTCAGAGCTGTGGAGAGTTCATCATCTCTCCAGAATCATTAAAAGTTTGTTTTGGAACTGGTTATTGCACATATATATTTGACATGCTGGGTTAGATCAGCCAGTGTATATCATACCATCCCCATTTTTCTTAGGTCCCAGAGGACGCTAGATGTCACTTTTGTCTTGGGTACTATGTGGTGGGGAGACGGTTGAAGTTTATTTTAGAGTGGGCCAAACTTTAACAAAGACAAAATGGCTTCATCACCTCTCATTTTGCATAGCGTGAAAGTATTAACATAAACTGTATATGGATATATTGCAATTTACTTCCATTTTAACGTTAATTTACTTCTAATTTTTTCGCTTCATAGAAATGGAAACAATTTAATTTCCAGATAATGATGCATATCATTATTTATTAGTACTGCCTTCTTCTGAATGCTGTAAATTGGGTATTTGCCGATTTTAGTTGCAGCAATTATCTTCTTACATCTACATGATTCTTTTGCAATGTCAAAGTCTGGGGTTTGTTTTAAGCACTTAATTGTGCGTAAGTGTCTCTTATCCCTACTCTCTCTCTCTGTACCCAAACAATAGAATACAATACTCTGTACCCTAATAATACAAAATAGTGTTTTGAGTCTGACTGTGTTGTGGACCAGTCTAAACTGCGGCATTATTTGCAATCTCCAGTTTTCCGGTCTGCTTCAGACTCTGTCCATGCAACAGACATAACCTCTCTTTTAGGTATGAGCTCCTTGGTTTGTCTCCACTGGTCAGAGTCCCTGGCCTGTTCAGAATGAACCTTTTCTGTCTAAATATAAAGGTAGAAAACTGATACAAAGGTTAAATCATTTCACCCTGAATGGGACAGACATAGATACAAAAAAATCAATGATATCGCAGTGAATCCTGGTGTCAAAATGAACAGTCATTAGGGGTTTCCGGCACACAAGATACATTCCGTAATGTCCTAACATTAAGCAAACAGAATGCATCACCATATCACACACGTATGCAGTGAGACGTAGTAAACAGACTGATTGTATACATGATGCATTGTGTGTTTGATGTGAGTAGTCAAGCCTGTTAGCAGCTGCCATGCAGAATACCATCCATCCAATCTTCAAGCAACATTGAAGGTCACTGACCCAGGCAGTTCATCAGTTTTTATTATCATGAGATCAAACCATCACTGTCAATGCCAAGACTAGGCAGCTGACATTATCCATCTGTCCTGGCACACACACACACAAACACACACACACACACACACACACACACACACACACACACACACACACACACACACACACACACACACACACACACACACACGCACACACTGTTGGGCACTCACACGCTGAGCATTAGAAAGGCTGCTGTAAGGCTCATTAAACCTCAAATGTGGGTGGTAGATTAGTAAACTAATAGCTTTTGAGTCTTCTGTGCACCTGTCCATAAGCATTTTTGCTTTGTTTTAACCAAGATCTGTGAACACAGCTACATTTCCATCACTGACTCACCTAAACTATCATTTCAAAGGTATGTCCCTGACCCCAAGGATGCCCCCTGCAAGCGCAGAAGGACAGCACATTAGCCAAGGGCAAATCCCACATTGAAATTGAGTATTTCTGTAGACCGTGTCAGCCAGTGCCCTGACCTGCCGTAAGCACAGCAAGGAAGTGCAGACAGCAACAAGACAATTTCGGGACTTAATGTAGCTTTCACCCTGAAAAGACTTATTTAGAATTCTGTGTAGACAGCAGACTGTGTGACTGAATTATGGAGTACGGAGGTCACAAAGAGGGTTAAGTTCAGTTTTGACCTGACACATCACTTACAGTAACTGTGCAATGTGTTTTCCATTGCACTCAGGGATGTGTAACATATTTAGTGTGCTCACTTCTTTTTACCCTCTATATAAAGTGGTCCCCCTAATCTGTGTAGTAGTAGTTGTAGTGTTAGTATCATTGCAAACAATTCAAGTAAATCTCAAGTATTGATGAACTGGACTTGCATTAAAACAGTTTATTTCTCAGCTTAGTTTATTTTCACTCAACAAGAGTCCATTCCTCTCTGGTCAAGATAAAGACACTAACTTTGAATTCCACAAACGTCTGTTGAGCACATATCTCTCATTGATTTCACACACAACTTGATTCCTGTGTTTCGTAAATTGCGCAAGGAAGTGCAGTGCTGGGTAAATACTATTAAAGCCACACACATTGAAGGCAAAGAAGCAAATTCAGTTTTTTTTAATGAAAAACATTGACTATAAAATCTTCTCTGCAGATAAACCAGGTAGGATTAATACAAATTTCTAACTTCACTCTGCACCATAGACTGTTTATAAAAAGCTCTGCATACAATGTCCAGAACACAAACAACCATTGAAGATACATACAAATGCCATAAAGCTAATACAGCCATCATACCGGGGGGGGCGATCCAGATAATGTGCCTTCACTTTTGGAAGGATTCATGTCATTCATCTTTTCAATAAGTACAAGTAAGTGTAACCCCATTGATGCCTTCGGAAGATAAACTGAAAGTTTGCTTCATCATCCTCACTTTGTCATTTTGAGACTACAAAGACACAAGATACAGAATCTTTAAAGAAAAGACCAGAGGTAGTGTGACGCAGCCATGGGGAGGCTAGGAAGGTCACCACCCCCCACCGCCACCCCCAACCATTGTAGTGTGGCCATGAAGTGAAGCACACTTTGCTTTCAGAAGATGTCGATAATGCTGCCTGAACGTTTTGTATTTACTTGTTTTCCATTTCTTTTTTTAGTATTTTCATTCTTCAGTCTAATTGGTAGATGTTAATAAACAATATGCTTGGAAAATCTGACTAATTTGAATCAGTTTCTAATTCTGCAATGCATTATTTTTATTCTCTTTAAATCCCTTTACCCCTCTACCATTTCATTGAACATATTATTCACATTAATCTATTTTTTAATCTTTTCTCTTTTTCAATTGAAGTTTCACTTTTATCAGTGGCAGTGTTCTGTGAACAGTATTCACTGCGGTGTCCTTGTCCTAATGATAAGACAAAATAATGGCTGGCTGGTGTGCTTGTGCCGAGGAGTTTCAAGCCGTCTGCCAGGTCAACAGCTGCCATCACATGATGGATTTGTTGCCACTGCCCAGAGGATATCTGCCCAAGAGCAGGAGGGAGAGGATAAGAAAAGAAACCGGAGCTAGAGAACAGCTGAGGAGAATTAAAGCTGACAAACGTGAACACACTGGGAGTGGGGCACCCAAACAGTCATGAATCATTCAGTGCCACAGGTGTGTCTGGATAAGGGGTCAGCTGATTAGCTCTAAGATCATTAGTTTCTGCACGCTCCAAATGGGCCTCTCTGTGATGAACCGCTGTTATCGTCACTGGTGGGTTTTGTTTAGACAGAGATTTCTGAATTTATGAGTTGAAAAGTTAATGCAAATCTATAAATTGTATCTATGAACTCTGCACAGTGTTTTTACAGAGTTCGAATTACACACAGGGTTTCGTGGGAGTCATATTTTGTGGTGGCACAACTAAATATGTCAGATACACACATAGATAGCACGGCAGCGTGGTCAATTGGGTGTTGTGAATCTCACTCCTTGGCTCTCTCATCACTTTCCCGTCTGTATGGCTGCCGGCACAATACACACTACAAATACCGTCGCTAAGTCAGTGAAGAAAAGTTCAAGAGGTGACCGTAAAAACTTATGTGATTTGAGGGCAGCCAAAATCACAGCAGGGATGGATACAGCATTATGTTAATTAGAGGAAACATAAGAACACGCTATTTTAATGATGGAAAGTCACATATTAATTTTATTATATAGTTTATTTAAGGAACCTTGCAGAAAAATTAACAACCTGTAACAAATACGCAAAAAAAGTGTTTACTCTTTAACCTAAATGAAGTTGTAATGTGAAACGTCTGTGCTTGAAGTCGTGAGTTTGGTATCAGTAGCTTATCCGCAGGTTGGAGGTAGCTGTGGCTGAGGGGGTAGAGCGGTCGTCCTCTAACCAGAGTCTCCCCCATCTGCATGCCGAAGGGTCCTTGTACAAGATACTGTGAACCCTAAATGGCCCCTCATAGTAAAAAAAGTGCAAAAAAAAACTATACTGTGAAGTGCTTTGAGTGGCCATCAAGAATGGAAAAGCGTTATATAAATACAGACCATTTAGACAGTTCACTCACAGAGTAGAAGCAAGTGCAATCAAGTGTCGGGATGGAGTTAGTGCTACAAATTCACATGCAGGAAGTGATGAATTGTGTCTTGTACATACAACTTGGCCCTCTCGTTCAATCTCCGAACATGCACTGCCTGACAACTGCGAGAAAGCTTCTTAGCAGTGACTCACTCGCTGACCTCTGGCTGCTGTTTTTGCCTCTGGATGTTTCCCCAGCTAAAGAGTCATGAAGTCATGTGCAGTGAGAATAGTCAGGGTGCGCGCGGGCTGGCAGGTCAGTTAGTGACAGACAGGCATGCCGACCAATCATCTCACGATTGAAATGATTGGTCGTTTATTACAGTCCTGCGAGGGCAACAGACACCAACTCATTATCTTTTAATAAATAGGTCCAATATTTATCGATGGCTTTTGGGACGTAAAGAGCATTTCAACAAATTAAATGAAAGGAGTTTCAGAAACAACTCTACCCCAACCCACCTGTTATTAAAGGGGAAGTTCACAAAATAATTCAAATTCACTCATTATCTACTCACCACTATGCCAATGGTGATGAGTCCAATAAAAACACTTCTGGAGTCTCAGGTATAAACAGCGCTGCAGCCAAATCCAATACAATCAAAGTCAATGGCCTTCTTCTTTAAATGTAATAAAACAGAAAAAAAAACATATAACAAGCCTCCATTCTGCTCGTGTGGTGTCTTCTAAGTGTCCCCAAGCCCCCACATTTATATTCAAAGTAGTATGAGTTGTTTTATTACGCCTTAGAAGAGGTCGCCTTGGTTGAATCGATGTTTACCCTAGACTCCTAAATTGTTTTGTGGACTCAAATACTTCACCCTACCATCCATCGGCATAGTGGTGAGCCGATATTGAGGGAATTAAAAAATTCCGTGAACTATCCCTTTAAACTATTGACTCCAGTGTCATCAAATTTGTATATATAATAAAACCCAGTTTTATAAAAAAAGTCACATTCCTCTGAGGTAAATGTACTACTCCTGTTTGAGAGTAATTAAAAATTGTGTTTCTTTACTGCGACAAGTCCTGGCCATAAAACTGTGGGAGTGAACTGCATTTTAGGACAGAGAAAAAGCTCTTTACTTTGCTGACACTTATAGAGAGGAGATGCAGCCCAGCAAACTACAACAAATTTGATAGTTTGTGGAATTTAAATTTTTAAAACACATCAAAGCCAAACATTTACTCTAAACCTGATCAGTGTTTACACAAATCATTTCCTGATGGCTTTCTCTC
Organism: Pseudopleuronectes americanus; assembly: GCA_038501795.1. Classification (NCBI taxonomy): domain Eukaryota; kingdom Metazoa; phylum Chordata; class Actinopteri; order Pleuronectiformes; family Pleuronectidae; genus Pseudopleuronectes; species Pseudopleuronectes americanus. Next base: position 1,579,390 of record CM076737.1, on the reverse strand, counting down.
AGAAGTGAATAACAGTGTTGCGTCGCCCGGCAGCTGACGTGCTCTTTTTTTTTCCGTCCTCGGCTGGGAAATGATGATCCATGAATTTTTGTTTGAGGCTTTTGTTTGCACATAGACAATGAGCTTCATGACAATTACCTCGGAGCCAGATGAATTGGCTGGGCCGCATGAAAGACCAGGTGCATCCGCTGCCCTGAAAATGCCACACGCAATCTCTGAGCAGCACAATCAAATGGTCATTGAGTCCGTTTCAGTGGGATTAGGCCCAGCAAACCCACTCTGAAAATGAATTACGGCGTGGACAAAATTGAGTCCAGAAGGTGCTCTGGTTATCTGGGAGAAAGTCTATGTGTCCCTGCATATTCAATGTATCCTGGCTGTCTCTATATATTATGACCTCAGGGGGGAACACATTTGCTATGACAGAAAATCAAGCCGTTGCCAATATGAAGTTTTCTAACATTATCATGGGAATGGAATAGTTGCCTTTACATATACAACCATTTGAGGACATTGTAAAAGAAAAACTCTTATGTGAGCTGAATTCTACTGCCATTTTCTCTGTAGGAGTGCAGACATGTTTTTGAGTATCTCTGTCAAATTGGGGAAACTGACTTTGGCTGTGAGCAACTGGTGGTTGTCAGATAACAGATGGTATCGTACTGGAAAGCTGCCTTTCCCCCATAACACAGATCAATACATGTAAAATTAGCTAAATGCTTCTGGTTCTCTGCCATACTGTAAAGATGTGGATCTTTCAATAAGGTCACATTTATACTACTACATTTTATTTTACCAAAACAAGCTCGGTTGACATAAGAGGGTTGCCCCCACCCCCCATCTAAGTCTCAATGGAGTACCCACTCCGTTCTCTCAGTGATCTTCAACCAAGCCTTCCCCCACCCTCCCTCTCCTCCACCTCCCCCTTTGGGAGCTGAGGCTACCGAGATGTACTGGAGAGAGCGAGAGCTCCATATCCTCTCAGAAGATTTATCTCCCTTCCTCTCTGCAGGATTCCGAGCTGCTTGTTCATATTTGAAACAGACAGAGGGGAGGAGAGGAAATTGCTGCTGACGTATATCCAGAGTGCAGGCGGACCAGCTGTTAGTGCTGGTAGTATTGATCTAAACAAATCTGTGTAATTCTCCGTCTTGAGAGGCATCAACACTTTGATGCAACTCCTCAATGTAAACCGCTACGGCCTCATGGGGTTCTCATTGGAAAAGTTCTGCTGAAAGGATAGTACACTGAAAAAATTAAATTCACTCATCCTCTACTCACTACTTTGGTGATGGAGGGGTGGGTGGAGGGTTTGAGTCCACAAAACACTTCAGGAGTATCAGGGGTAAACAGCTTTGCAACACAATCCAATACAATTGAATTCAATGGGGACCTACGCATGCAGACACTTGGATGACCTTTGATCTTTAAAATGTTAAATCATTAAAAATAATGTCCATTTTTTGCCAAAGCCAAAGAGGAATTATGTCAATTGAATGGAAAGAACATGAATGTTTTATGGATTTGGTTAAAGTACAGGTCCAAAATAACAGCTTCAGCAAAGGTCATTGGACTCTTCATCTGTTGTTATATTTTATTAAATCCGCTTTTATATCTGCTTTTATTTTGAAAGACAGATATCATCCATACCCATATTGGGGTACGGATGATATCGATAAAACACATCTTCGAGAGACATTCTGCCGTTCTCCATTCTCCGCCATTCGAGCGAAACTCAATAATGTAAATAATTGATTAGGTGTTTTCCAGTTGCACAGATAATCAACAAATTGGGACAAAAGAACAGTGGTGATAGCTGAAATATTGCAAAAATCATCCCGGTCAGGAGGAAGACAGGAAGAAAAGGAAGTGGCTCTGCTTAATGTGGCTGGTGGTCTGGATTAGACTCTCAGCCAGAACCCAATCTGTTAGTGTTGTGGTCACTAACCTTACAGCGGTCACAGTATTTGCCAATAATTTCTCTGTGTTGTTTCATTTTTTTCAAGTTCTCTCCTTTAGCAATGCTGTGGATGTCTCAGTTGGCAGGCGTATGTATCAGATGGGTTGATAGGTAATCACCGGGAGATATTTGTTTTTCGTTTTGTTTTGTATCCCTTAAAAGTGTCTCCTCTTCCTAGCCTGTTATAAAAAAAATTACTATATTTAAGCTTCTAATTTTTTGCATTCTATCGACCAGGTATTCACATATACAAAAATTCAATTACAACAATTATTTACATTATATTATTATCAGCCTTTTGTTCAGTTTAACCTATTTTGTATTGGTTTGAATTAATAGTTTATCATATCAATACAACTATATAATACAAATGAGAAAAATAACTTTGAGATCAACAATAAACATGACTTTTAAGGCAGAAATATACCATTGCATTTATAGCACTGTGCTGGTTAGTTATTCAGGCTCTGTATATAACAGGAAATGAGAATACAATCAATTGATATGTGTTATTAAAATGATTACGGCACAATGAAACCACTAATTTACTTTTATTGTGCTAACAGGGCAAAATGCTATCCAAGTCACAGTTGGTCTGTCAAATGATTTATGGTCGGAACTGTTATCTTAGAGAGAGGAGGAAATGGGGGAAATGCAGTGTTTGTGTGTGGATCAGTGAGTCCATGGTGTGAGGAGGGGCTACTCCTTTCCAGTAATTATAATCATATCATGTTACTTGCCTGGGTGGGAGTAAAAGTCAAATATTAATCACAGATGAACCAAATGTTTTTACATCAATCTACATATTACATTATGTAACATTTATCCAAAGCGAAATGCAATAAGTGCATCCAACCTTGAAGGTCCAAACCCAGAACAGCAAGAATAACATAAATACATTAGCTTTAAAAAAGCCAAACTACAAAGTGCAACATGTTAGTGCCATATATACTTTTTTTTATTAAATTTTTGTATTGCCAGAGTTGACGACGGTTACTAGACCCTCATCTTTTAACAGAGGTGTTGTTGGAAGAGATTAATTTTTAGCCTGCGGTGGAAGATTTGTAGACTTTCTGCTGTCCTGATGTCAATGGGGACATTGTTCCACCATTTGGGAGCCAGGACAGCAAGCAGTCGTGATTTTGTTGAGTGGCTAGGTGTCTCTCGCACTGACGGAGCAGCATGACTTGCAAGTGTCACACCCAGGTTCCTTTGCCACCTGGGTGGGGGATTCCACAGAGTTGTCGATGGTGAAGGTAAGGTCCTGGCTGGGGGAGCCCTTCCCTGGAAGGAAAAAGAACTAGCTTGGTCTTGTCAGGATGTTTTTCACGAGATGTCAGTCAGACAAGCAGCTGCATGTGCTGCTTTCTGTGTTTCAGACAGGGGATGTGTGTTGGGATCTACTTAGCTTTACTCTTTGGAGGTATTGCTTGCTAATTTCAATTTCCTAATGCCCTTTTGTCCCAAGGGCTGGACATATATCATATTGCCTATCGTATATCTCTCTCTGATGTATTAATGCTCTCTCTACAATATGGACCCTATGTCTCTGTTTCCTCTGTGCCAGATAAGCAGGGGGGCAGGTAATTCAAGCCTTTTGGTGTGCCGGCTGTGACTGGTCTTTCAGTGACCTCTTTAATATCTTGTCACTGAGGCCAGCGTGTCCACTCCACAGTGTTGTGCAGCTGTGTGAGCAGTGGTCCGTAGAGGTTCATGTGATGTCCTTCACACTGTCTGATCGGTCTCCGAAACACCAGTTACCTCAGATAATCCTTGTGCCGAGTCAGAAGCACAGAGGTGTCTGGTTGTGTCTATGGCAAATTGTGTGTGAGGCGACATTTTCAAAAGCACTTTTTGTTGTAGATGGCATGAATCTTCCTTTACCTGCTAACCGCTGCTGTAGCTGTTTTTCGGCTTCTGTTCAAAAATACTTGTGAAGCTCTTGTTTCATCTTATTCACACAGTCTGGTTTCAAACTTGTTCAGGCAGCTTCGCACCATATGGAGCCTGTGTTTGATTGAACAAACCAGGCCAAGACTGAGGAAGCTGTGGCCTTAATAGTCTTTTATAACCTGGTTCATGCCAATAGCTTAAATCACAGTTGGCTATAGTGATCGCAGGCCTGTGTTTGTAATGTATTTTCAAGTACCAGTGCAGTGGCCATTCTAAACCTGCCTGTTTGGAATTGGCTGTTTGTTTGGCCTGTGGTAACACAAACGGAGCTTTCTTTCTGAAACTGTCAAAGTGACCTGCAGCATAATTGAGCCATGGCAAGTAAAGACTGGCTCCTTGGGGTCCGTAGATCCATGAGGCTGCACCACAAAACACTGCTAGAATTTCAGGGCTTAACAGTGTAGCACATTAATGACCTACCCTCTTTTAATTTTTGCAAGCCATAGACAGAGATTTCTGGAATTGTTAAATATATAGTTTTAGTTAAGTTCAAGTTCTTTAATATCAGGTATCAGCCATTACATTGTCTCCTATAAAACATAAATTGACCTTGATTTTGTTTAAATATGTATCCAACACACTTAAATAGGAGCTGTAGCTTTCTAACCCTATGATACGTCTTATTTTCCAAGGGCTTCTTAATCCAAATGCAGAGAGACTTCCGGTTTCAAAAATATTAGTCACGCAAACCAGATATCTGTTTTTGCTGCTTCTTTCAACTGATAGAAGGTTTGTAATAAGATGAGAAGCTGGAGTGTGTTGTGTGTTTATCCTTTGTTTACGAGAACGGGCGAGCCGAGAGGTGTGTCCGAGTTTTGCGAGTTTGTGCGTTTTGCTCACCTCACCTGATTATGCAAAGAAACCCTGCGCGGAAAACTGACAAGACAGGAGAACTGCGCTGCAACAAGCTGAAGTGGTCAAAATGCAGTAGCTTACAGAAAACAAATAATCACCTTTGGAAATATGCGCGTGTCAGTCAGCCCCAGTATCTGTCCTTAGAACTGAGTCTGTCCAGGATGAATAGAGGAATGCACAAGATCTGAGTCTAAAGTTTAACCTATTGGTTTTTGCCCCCCCATTTTGTCTAGTAGAGTAGAGTGATACAACGCATGCTTTGTTAATTCTGGCTGTGAATGCAGCTTTTTCATTTAAATAGCGAATGTACCAATCAAAGCGTGTGAGTGTGGGTGTGGGGCCTGTTTGTCGCCAGCTGCACACCCACACGAAAATAAATACCGCATCTTAGAATGATTGGTCAAGTACATTAAGAATTTTTATTTGAATATAAGTTTGTCTAAGATGACTCTGCAACTTCTTCACTTATTCGATTTGTAAAAATTCCTGGACCCCATAATCCCTGAACAGCGAGCAGCTACTGGAGGCAACCGAGTTATTATATCTTTTGCCAGTTCGGTTTATGACCTATTTTCCTCTCTACCTCACCATCCACCGTCCTCTCACTTTGCCCTCTGTGCTGACTGACTGAAGGCTCTGATCTGACAGGTGGCTTATACCCCTGGACAGAACAAAGGTAAACCCTGAGAGATGTATCGAACCTTGAGCCTATGGAAAGGCCTCGGGCAAGGATATTTGGTCCCAATCCTCATACAGCAAAATGTGATGGAAAGTTAGGCTTGGATTAGAATGAGAGGACCATAATGATTAAATCCAAGACATTAACATTTAAAAGGCTGATATGTTCTCTGAAGGTCTCGGAGGCCCTGAGGGTTCCCCACTGATTGCCATCTCCTTCCATGCAGCAGCATTGTGTCAATATATCAATTTCAGTGTAAAAATATTTTCATAATGTTATGCCATAACGATTTGGATTCAATCCCCATGCTTAATCAATTTCTCCCTGTCCCACAGTGAAGCCCCTCCCTCTTAACCCACTGGAAGTCCAGTCATCGACGGCGGTGGGCGGAGTGGGCGAGCGGCAGGCCCTGGAGCTGCGGGTGCGGGCGGTGGAGGAGGAGAACCGGGCCCTGCGCCGGGAGCTCAGCCAGCCGCCGAGGAGCCCGCCAGCGCGCCTCCCAAACGGCAGTCACCGTGGCAACCAGAGCCGAGCCCACTCAGAGGAGGGCACCGGCGACAACGAGGGCCAGAAAGCGGCGGCGGCGGCGGCGGGGAACAGTTCCGACTGCGTGCAGCAGCCGGCTGTGGATAAGTGCGAGGTGAGACAACAGTTTAAAAAACAACTGCTAGAACTACAAGCTGTTCCATTGTCAGCAGACCACTCAAAGCTTTCTCGCGTGGGAATGCATTATGACCTCGGAGCTAGTTTCCAGGAACCAGAGGGCCATTAGCACATTGTGGGAACCTGTTAGGGGCTGGAATTGGCTTCGTATTAGCCTAATCCTCCAGCAGGGTCGGTTTGCTGTTGGGATGTGGTTGTCTGGCAGTGGGCTGCGTGATGTAAAAGCTTTATTACAGCCATGCACTGATAGTACCTCCCTGCATAACAGCACATCAGCTTTCAGCTCATTGGGAGATTGTCTCGATGAGTGCAACAGCCAAACATAGTTACAACTAAGGAATCAGGACAGTGGTTTAGTGCTATGAAACCGGTTCATGGTCTTTACATACAAAACGTATTTGTTTATTTTGGTCAAGTTATCTTTTTACCTTTTTTTTATATAGAGGCTTTTATTTATAGACATGCAGATTCGGTAAATTTGTTAATCTGCCCCGAGAGATCCGATCACATGTGCAACGTTTTCCAGTTCACACCTGGCATAAGATGCATCCTGAATGTGTCTCCTGTGCCCACCCGGGATCGGATCTCTCTTCCTACTAATTACACAACCGTCTGTTTGTCTCTCTGTATGTGGAGGCATATGTTGCAAAGTGTTCCACTAATCGGCTTCACACTTGGCAAGTGTATTATTATTATAATAATATAATGCTAGTTGGATAGGTGATACATTCAATATTAATACAAATGTAATAAACAGCCAACCAGCTCTCTGTAGCACTAAATGGGGGTGGGGCAGTGTGTTGACCCAGTTAATAATATGTTCTTTGAACTCATCAGTTAAACTGTAAATCGCTGCCAGGTCATTTTGATAATTAGATATTTTTATTATTACATACTTTACATTTCATTTAGCTCACGCTTTTATACAAAGCCACTTACATTAAGTGCATTTAACCATGAGGCTACAAACCCAGAACAACAACAAACACACACACACACACACACACACACAGGCAGACAGATCGACAGACTGACCCGCAACAGGTGTTGATCTCCTTCATGGCAACTGGCAAAACATTCACAGAAGCACTTCCAGTTTGGCAATATGTCTTCAAAGTAAAAGCACAACGATTATCTTGTTACTGCAATGCTTTATTCCAAGCTGAATTACAGAGCTTTTATGTAGAAAAATTGTGAGCTTGGGTCTGAAGATTGCTTAGCAAACCTCTGAAGAAAAAAAACACACACACACACACATTAACACTTCTTCTATGGATGGCACTTTGTCTATGACAATGGTAGAGCCGTAAAGGGCATTATGGGGAAGATTAGGATCAAACCACCAACCTTCTGGATAAAAGATGATCGTCTCTTCCCCTGAGCCACACCCGCTCCACTGAGTGCTTAGTACTCTCCACTAGTGATCAGATCCCTCAGGACAGATGTTAATACCAGGTCGGAACGAAGTCTGTATGTCGGTCATGCCATCACTTGGTGACCTGTTCAGGGCGTTTCCTCCCTTTTACCCAATGTCAGCTCAGATTTGCTCCAGGTCCTCTGTGCCCTCTCAAAGGATTAGCGATATAGCCATTGGATCAATACATCAATGAATGTATCAAGAGTAAGTTATTTAGCCACTTTGTCTCTGGTCAGAATGCAATAAAGAAATATAGATATTTTGAAATTGACATACTGAAGAAGCTTGACAGATATACTGAAAGTGATAGTAAGAAATTCCACTTTTGGGCAAATTATACTGCTTTGAAATTACCACAAACAAACCCTTGTTATTTATTTTGCCTATTGCACACAGTATATGCCAGTACTGTTGTATCCTCAGCTGGCTAATTTCTGCCCTGCAGTTGTATTAGTCGGGCTCTGGTAAGAACTACAGGTTAATGATGACAGACTGTTTCCCCTGATGTCAACAAGTTCCATATTTAGAGCCAAACCGATAATGAATATTTTAGTAACAATTAGTGTTTGTATTAAAGCCAGAGATGTCTCATTCATCTGAGCCACAGAGACCCCAGGTTAAACTATTAAAAACACATCGCGGAGACACAGTGTAGCACAGTGTAACGTGTCCCCTCATCATCATGAACACTAATTTATTAGGATTCAGTCCTTCATACAATGTCCTGCTGTCAGACGTACTTATGCCAATGAAAACAGTAATCAATAAATGCCCTATTTTCATGATTTTTGAGTAACAATTGTTAAAACTCACATTAACCAGCTGGTTCAGTGTGTGTGTCTTCAGTTGCAACCAACGGGTTTGGAGATGAGTCACTTTCCTCGCATCTAACAAATGTTCTGCTTTTGTAAATGTTATTTATTCGTAGGTTGCAGCCGGTTGCAGCAATAGTACTCATCATCTAATTCCTTTCTGTCCGTTCAAATATTCGCAGAAGTATTTTTTATCCCCACAAGCATCAGCAGCTGATTGGGCTTTGGTGTCGACTTCATCAAAGGCACATCTTGCAATGAGATGACTGGTCCAACTTCTAAAAAGTTTGGACCCGTCATCTCATTGCAAGATGTTACTTTGATGAATTACTGCAAATCAAATGTGCAGTGTGATGAATCCCGCTGAGCTGAATCACACGGAAAATGATGCCCTTCATCTCATCATCAGTTTAACTATTTGACATCAGTTTAAACAATCTTGTCACACATTAAATAGCCTGACTTTGCAGTGTGATGGAGCACAAATTCTTGTTCTCCCTGAAGCTGACTCAACCTAATACCATATTTTTGTTAAAATGTGATAGTGTGCATAGCCAGCTCAATGGGCACGAGGTTTTGACATGAAAGATGTTAAAATAAGGGCTCTGCAGTTTTGGATAAGCAGAATACTCCTATGTATAAAAAAAAGAAGGGCAGACTGTTTATCAAGATGTAAGACATGTATGCTCCCCAAAACTAGAGCCAAAGCATTTTGATCGCCACCTAGTGGCAATCTGCAGTACAGATCATTACCCAGAGTCTGGCTGCATATGAGCTATTAGGCTTCATGTCTGAATAGTGAGCTTCTCCACATTTTTGGGCAGGATACACTTTTATCCCACTTGTGAGGGAAGTGTCTCAGTACATCACACGCTATCAGAATCAGTGTATTGTTAACTATTAAATACAGATGAAGTTTGGATACACAGAACAAAGTGTTAAGCCCTTGGCAAGTAGGAGCCTATACTGTACATTCATCAGGTATTTTAGAAGAGTAGAAGCAAGTGGAGCGTACACAACAATCTGCACCAAGAGAAAGTTACAGCTGCACAAACAAGCGAAACATTGATTTAATAAATGTCTCTAAATACATGTCAAACTGCTAAAGCTGCACCCTGTGCATTGGAAGAATGACGTGACTGAACAGGTTTCATATCTCTTTATAGCTCAGAATGCATCTAGAATAACAGCAGCAGGCTCAGAGCTATCTCAACCCCCAGCATCCGCTCTCTCATGGCAGGTGTGTGTGATTTGAGTGTAGCGCTGAAAAAGCCTATGCCCTCATGGTTGTTGTTTTTATATCACCACCCTCGGCTTTCCTCCTTCTTCCGCTGTCACTCACACTCAGCTTTCAGTCACTGTTCAAGCGCAGAGCTCCTTCAGGGTCACAGGAGGAGACATCTAGGGAGGGCATGTGTGACTGCAGCTCCTATCCAGCAGTGTTTGAACATGACCCCTGCTCATTTGAAGGGTTAGCCCCTGCCCCCACTGATCCCTGGGGGAAAGAAAATGAACATGGAGTTGTGATATGTCAAGCTGGCAGTGTGGCTGTGACCAAGGGCTGTGGAAGGGCAGCTCAGTATAAGTTGTATCTGTCTGTCTGTCTGTCTGTCTGTCTGTCTGGCATATCCTGAGAACCGTTCATTTTGTCGCTTCTCTCTCTGCATGTGTTTAGTTAAGGCCCCAAGGAGGTGCTGTGTTGACTTAAGTGTTATTTGGACCTGCGACCCGTAACGCAAAACTGCTGCTCACTGGATGTATTTTTGTTTTTGCCTTGGATTTACCTCTCTGGTACTTTTACTCAGCAAATTCAAAACATTTTCCTTCCCGGTGTCATGCAGAAATAATGTGTCTCTTTCTAACGTTTCTTTTTCCTAGTGTATTTATTCTAATCCTTCACTCGTTTCCCTCCACAGACCATCCACGTGGCCATTGTATGCGCAGGTTACAATGCGAGTCGAGACGTGGTGACGCTGGTCAAATCCGTCCTTTTCCACAGGTAAAGCAATGCTCCTTTTTTCTCTTCTGACACCAACACTATATTGTAAATAGAGGTAGCATTCCTCAGGACATTGTGTGGTAAATATGACCACACACACACACTCTCTCACATTACCTGATTAATAGTTGTTTGCGAACACAAATTAGTTTGAAAAACTCTTTGGCAACATATAAATATATTTTGTAGGGGACAGACACACACACACCTAAATGTTTGAGACCCATGATAATGCACCGCATCACTTTAGAGCCGGGTAAGTAAGTAATATTATTTGGAAGGTAACCGTCAGGTGATTAAGTTTCAGAGCTGACCAGCCTCAAGGTTAGGAAAAATAAGGTCTACAAATGGCGTCATGTGTTCTTAAAACATGCATTATTTCATGTATCTCTGCATCCTATACAACTATAAACACAACCAAAGTTTCTATGAAAATTATTTATGATCATAGGATCTTGTACATGTAGACTAGCCTTGATGCCACACGAACTTAGCCCCACCCACAACATTTGAGGTCGGGAAGTTCGGTCTGGAGTCACTCCGTTGGGGAGAAATTATGCCCGGACAGAAGCTGTTTGGACCAACCAAATTGTCAGGGCGGGCTTTATACGATGAAAGACAGATGATCAACAGTAACGTAATCCACCACGTCATCAAAGTGCACTTGGGGCCCCGGTCTCTTTTCTCTAATGCCTCAGATGAACACGCTTCTTCAGCCTGGTCTCCTTCGTCGTCTGTCCATTTTTGAAACACAGGAATGTCGCGTTCCAGCCGTGTTATTAAGTTCTTACAGGACCGACAAATGTGATACGATTAGTTTGATGTGTTGTGTATTTGTAATCCTAAATGGAGAACTTGTTCGTACGTGCATTCAACTTTACGCCGGGTGTGTAATTCTCCATATAGGCTTGAGTGGAGAATACGTAATTTACCCTTGACACCCGACATTTAACGAAGTAAACCGCAGAGAAGTTCTTCAACATGTATTACATTAAATTAATAATTGAAGTGGAGAAGAACAGTGAGTTGAATGATCCTCGAAACATGTTGTATAAAGACAACACCAAAAAAGACAAATGTTGGGATGCTGTTGCTTAATGTTGGAGCAACAAGTAAGTATATGCTTTTATACTACTGGATCAACAGGTGATATTAATAGAGTGTCTGTCACTTCAGCGTACGGTGTGAACAGCCAAGCGCCAGCGCGCTAGGGTTCACCGGCAAAAATCGTTTTTACTGATCTTCTTCTTCTACTTCTTCCAGCGTGCATGCAGTTGAGGTCTGTTGACAGCAACTATGCGTCGCTTAACATACGTCACATACTACGTTGTTCTGATTGGTTGTAGGTCTATCCAATTGAGCGAAGAGGCATTTTTTTTTCTGGTTCGGTTGAAACACGCCCCATAATCACAGCCAAATGGAGCGGTCTCAGACTCACATTCTGACTAGAATTGTGAGTATGACAACGTCAGGCTACATGTAGACATGATCTACCCTCCGATTATCCAAACATTCATCAGCATCTGCATGGTATAAATAACTTCATGATGACATTGTGATGACATTTATGAAGTATTAGCATTACCGATTTATTGAGCCTGCTCAGGGAATGCATCGCCCCTCCAATACTTTCCGTTGCAGAAGTTTGAAAGTACACAAATATTTTCTTGCAGAAATATCGGACAGAATAATTATTTTTACCCAGAAACCTCATCTCGTGTTTTTTTCCTCCAGCTCTTTGTCATAAAGAACGAAACGTGTCTCAAGTCAGTCAACCTGTTTAGTGTGATAAAGGATGTGCTGGACCTGACGGATGCTAAAGGCTAGTCTCCACTCACACAATTCACTGTTAAACAGCTTGAAACATCACTTGATGTGCGGCACGTGTCATTACTCACATGTAAACATGAATAATGAAAGGTTTATTACGCATTGGAGATATGAGGATCCATTAGTAATCAGTCAGTGTGCATTCAGCATCGCAGCTTCTTACAGCTCTTGTTAATTAGCTTCAGAGTTGCAGGTGAATTAATCATAAGTGCAATTATAATTAGATTTCATCCTGACAGAATTCAAGCTTTAACTCCCGCTGGCAGAGACACTTTCACACTGTGTTGGTTATTTTTTTCATTTTAATGGCCACAGGAACTTCAGCAGCACTGTACCTGTGTCTGTTTAAGATTTCTGCCTTTTACCTGATAGAGCTGCGGGCGCTCAAAAGGAAATCAGAGAGTCTAACAAACTACTGTTGTGTTTATCACAATGGGAAAGATTGATCCCTGCAGGAACATTCCTTCGTTAAAACTCTACAACGTGTAATTAGGAAAGAGGAAATAAATAGGAAGCAACCGTAAAGACCATTATGAAATAGTTAGGATAATAAATACACAGTCATTATCTGAACATTCTAATTTGGATTATGCTTCAGTGTCTTAATTATTTCATGAAATAATTAAACTCACCTGAGAGTCAACTTGGCTAATAAGTGAACATTTAACTCTTGGGCAGACGCCTTGTCTCTAAAGTCGAAGTCAGGAGGAAATCAGGTGTGGATTGTTTATTCCTTATTATTTCTGTGGAGCTGCCGGCCGGCTTATGAGCGGCTGGCTGACCGACTTGACTATTGCCGGCACAGTGACTGCCCTGAACATATTGTATATAGAAATGTGTTGTTATTGAAGCCACACAGACGCTTCTCTCTCTGTTTACTTTCCTGAGTTGTTGGTTTATGAAATTCTGCGGTAAAACCAGGAACAGTTTATTTTTGTTGTCTCTGTTTGTCGTCGTTGAACTGGATTGAACCGAACTATGTTTGGTTTGTGGGGGACAGTGACACATATTTTGTAAATATATGAATTGAACTCCGGACGTTGAGACTGGGGTAGACGCACACCCTATATTATCCTGTGTCACCATGAGCCAGTGATGATGATGTTTCTAACACTTTCTGAACACATGAAAGCTTTAAAAAAAAAGAAAAATATATATTTTACACTGTGCTATTGTTACCATTAATAGAGAAAATGATCTGGGTACTTGGTTGTTGGCTACAACCAGCAGGGATTTGTTATATTCTTTATCTGAAATGTGAGTGAATGAGCGCCGGTAGCTTCAGCACCATGGACAGCGTTTGATGGCTTTAACAAAGCAGAGCACAGTTCGGCTGAGGAATGGAAGAAGGGTGAAAGGATAACAGCAAGTTTGTGTATATTGTCTGCATGTTGTTCATCTTAGTATCAGAACCCCCCTCATCCCCTCAAATCACCTATCAGCGGACAGGGCTAGGTCAACACTTACTGTGTTCTCAAAGCATCATCTTTAGCGCTGCTGGCAACCGATGACAAGTCTAAGAACAGACTTGAAAATCCCTGTAAATAGTAAGTGTAATCCATAATCCATTATAATTAAATATATATATATATATATATATACGAATTGCACTGTCAAATATGATAAATAACTTGATAAACACCGTCACTGCTAAAATATTTTTATTAATGAAATATAGAATATGCTATAAATTACCTTCCCTCAGTAATGGAGAGCCCTGGAGAGTTGCTCATTGTGTGACTGATGCTGTTCCATGTGAAAGATGGCCTCTCTCCGCTGTATTCACTAAGACCGTGGGGCTTCTCATAAGTTGTTCTGTCCAACACCGTCTATAAGTCTTGTCGGGAGAATCCAATACTGTCATCAGCAGAAAACCGACTGGAGCAGTAATCTTTTAAAACATTTAAACGAGCTATGTAACCTTTACTGGTTGAACTATTGATAAATCCTGTTTGTCAAAAGCAACAGCTGAAGCAAGCAGCACATCTCCCACCAAAACCAGATCAGCAACTGCCTATAAGGGTCAAAATCTGCCTATTTTGCTGATAAGATATGAATACTTTTTGATGAGTCAAAATGAGCCATGCATTTCAAAGCTGCTCCATTCTCTAACACCCAGTCTGCTCTGACAAATATCCAATGACCTATGTGTTATATTATATATTTGACATTTCTATTGATGGATTTGGTGTTGCAGCAAACGCCATTACATTTATACAAACTGAATATTTACGGGAGGTATAAACCGGGGCACACATGTCAGACACACTAAATACGATAGATCACTATTAATCAAGGTTAGGGCTTTTTTGCCTTCCACATTATATATCACGCAATCAGAAACCTAACATCCACTCCGAATTTAGCTGAATCTTTATAAATTCAGAATGGAAAGAGGCCAGTTGTTGCGTTAAACACGAGATCCGGACATAAATTCTTAACTCAGGACAGGAAGGCAGAGTGAATGTTCAAGAGAGATTTAATAAATATTAAAATAAGCAACAGAAGAATCCAGATGATGAAGAACAGTTTGAAGGTGAATGAGAACAAACAGGTAGGTGATGAATCCAACACAACACAAACCAGACCCACACAGGGAGCAGGTGAAACAGATGGAGGGTGTGAACCTGAGACACAAACATAGACAGGAGTCAGGATAGCAGGCAAGCAGGAAAACCCACTGGGTGGTTTGACCATTGCACGAATCCTGGGTGCAGAGCTGGGGCTTAAATATGGTGGCAGCTGGTGGCGCTTGATTCGACAATGATAGGCAACAGTGATCGCATGAAGAGGAGGCGGGATAGAGCAGAGCGGCCAGCAACGCCCTGTATCAGCACACACACTCACAGACAGAGAGAGAGACAGACAGGACACAGAGGTGGAGAGGACTGGAAACAAGAGGAGAAGGAGGCAGGAGAACTGCAGATCCCAAACCTATGTCATTTTTTTTTACAAAATTGCATAAAATCAATCTTCATGGAACTTAAAATCTATGGATTGTCATGATTATCATTCTTCCTGAGCTGCAGTTAAACGGGAAGCTTTGCAAAAGTCTCTCCTATTAACACAAAAATTAGGCAAATTAATGTCAAGCGTGCATCGAAACATGTGTAAAATCTGTCAATAGTCAACTACATGACGGCGCTTTGCTTTGAAGGTGTGACCTTCTGATGATACTAACTCATCAATTACTACACTTTACTAGAAATGCATAAAAGTGGAAGTAGTGACCAACGCTGTCTTGACACTGCTCTTAAATTTGACATCTGCTCTCTATAATAATTGATTTTGTGATGTTCTTAGAAAGGAGAATCAATGGTTCGTCTTCTCAACAAATATTTTTTTTACAAATTCAATAACAGATGAGTTTGGGTTTCTTATGTGGAAGATGAAGCCTCAGCTTATCTGAGGCTTTCTGATGTGGAGGATGAAGCCCCAGCTTAGCTGAAGTACACAGGTAAAGACATACAGACGCATATAATTAAAACAACTATGAGGAGACAGAGAGATGCTTAACGACAACAAAGAGACACAAAAGGATCATAAAGAGACACAAAGCGGCCACAAAGACACAAAATGCCTGCACTCACACTGTTTATCGGCATAGGATCCAGTAAAGGGCTTGTTGCCGTGCATGTGAAGATCCTTTCTATTTGTACTACTGTGGCTGACAGCTTGTATGAATCTGATGCATTCTGACAGCTCTCAGCCTCCAGTCCTTATTGAGCAAGTGCAGCTGACACATTCATTCCCTAAGTCATTCAGCACAAGACACCGGGGCCGTCCTCACATCGCCGGTTCATTGTCGCTGTATCTTGACCTGATTTGAATGTTCTGAATACCTAATTAACACCCTACACATCTTCTCTGTGTGTGTGTGTGTGTGTGTGTGTGTGTGTGTGTGTGTGTGTGTGTGTGTGTGTGTGTGTGTGTGTGTGTGTGTGTGTGTGTGTGTGTGTGTGTGTGTGTGTGTGTGTGTGTGTGTGTGTGTGTGTGTGTGTGTGTGTGTGTGTGTGTGTGTGTGTGTGTGTGTGTGTGTGTGTGTGTGTGTGTGTGTGTGTGTGTGTGTGTGTGTGAGAGCTATATGGATAGATATAGAAATGATGTACAGTCTTCTCTGGATGAAGCTTTTGGCCATCCTCTCTGCATCCACCCCTCAAGTCTCTAAAGCCAAATTACTTGCTTTATCTGTAGCTTTCAGTCACATCATATTTCCCTCATGTGCAAATAAAACTGATGATGAAGATTAAGATAGACATGCACATGATTTTTTGCTTCCTAAAAGTCAAAGCTGAAAACTGTGCATGGCAAGAGTAGATCAGAATGTGTTTTAGAACACAGAGCTCCTCTCTGGTAATAGCAGACGCTTAAGCAATAAAATATAAAGTGTCTGTAGCTATAAAATAATTTTGATGGGCTAAAACACAGTAAAAAATAGCTGTGAAACTAGTTGATATTTTAACTGTACATTTCTTGTTTTATTTCTTTTTTTAAAGCTCAGCAATTTTCCCTATAAAAAAGTGTTTGAGAATATTTTGACTTTGTGATTCATCCACATGGGTGCTCTAAAAGCATTTTGGGTGAAAAGATGTGTGCTCCCAGTGATGAAGGACCATGTCACCCAGCGTGACTCACTGATGGGATTTTAATAGGTTTTTGTAAACAATGGAGCTTTACTCAAGTAGGATAGATGCATATGAATTTTCACAATCATCAAACTATGATTTGACTCTCCATGTTGCGCGGATGTGAACATTCTCGTCCTGGGAGAGAGGACGAAATGTTCCATCCTAGAATAAAGATGATCACTCCAGCAAACTTTGCATTGATTCGCCGGCATCCTGAGGTAAGTGGAGCTGAACCATACGAGCACACTGGCCCCTGCAGTATAACAGAGCCGTCACACACCCCCTCACTGTAGGGGTCAGGCTTTCAGGCCTATATTGTTCTCTGGCATATATACCACGCAAGCACTCGCCCACCTGTGGAGAACATGGTGAAGGATGAGTCATCTTGATGTATCACTTTGCTTTGTATCTGCGCAGACCAGTGCCTATTGTGGGTTTATGCACTGCAGCTCTACAATGATATCCTTCCTTTATAGCTGCTTTCGGACACTGAAGTCCAAACATTTTGTGATAATGCAGCAAGAAAGTTCACAGCGAGCCAGTTTACAGTGTTTCAAACACGTGACTGATGCCAAACTAGATGAACACAAATATCTCAGGATGAAAAGGAGTTTCCAAGAAGACGCGGACGAAGACGTCAACTTGGCAAGACAACAACATTAATCATATCTTGGCAGTGAGGGCTGACATGATGGTGATGTGTTCCAAACTGAGCCTTCCACAGTGGAATGTAGACATCACATCCTGCCTCCTAGCTGCTGAACTCAGGCACCACCCCTCACCAGGATGTTCAGGATATTTTCGCATGTGTTGTGAAGGGGTGGATCGGGTCAGTTTACGGCTGCAGTCTTCATATGTGAAAGCCAAACTCTGGAAAATGTCCAGACCCAATTATTTAGACTTTATGTTACCATTGACAGACTGTTCTTGGCGACAGTCTCATCACTTACATATCTTTCGTCCGCCAAAGTTCCAAGCAGGGTTTACTGACATCTCTCACATCGGTGTAAATGCAGATGTCACTTCAGTCACTGCTCCTTTTGAAGCTGCTGCCATCTATGCCCCAACAATGAACCCCTCGCCGAAAGTCGCTCAGATCTTTTCCTCTTGCATGCTCAGCATTTTTATAACTGCTGCAAAACATGGTGGGAGCTTTAATGCATAATTGTCTCACAAGGTGCAGCTGAATGGAAGCATCAGCATTCGGTATCTGTCCAGACATTTGTTCCAGTTTTCCTTTAATGTTAACTGTCTGTTTAGGATGTTGCTTTAATAGAACAACAGAATGTATTTAACCTTTGGCGTGTGTGTGTGTGTGTGTCCCCACAGGCGGAACCCTCTACATTTCCATTTCATCACAGACTCCATTGCTCAGCAGATCCTGTCCTCTCTGTTCCACACCTGGATGGTTCCCGCCGTCAGGGTTGATTTCTACGACGCAGATGAGTTGAAGGTGAGGAACACCAGCAGCTCTTCACTTTCCTAACCCCCTGATCCCCCCCAGAAACACAGAGAGCTGCACTCAGCCTCACTTTCTCTCCTGTAGCGCTCGATGATGTGCTACCCGTTTAACTCCTCCGGAGAACGCTATCGGCTCCGTAAACCATCTTTAAGAATGATGTTATGTAAACTGCACTTTTATTCACTTCATTTAACAGGAAATGATCCCGATCTTTCCTCTGTGTGTTTCAGAGTGAGGTGTCATGGATCCCGAACAAACACTACTCTGGGATCTACGGTCTGATGAAGCTCGTGCTCACCAAGACGCTGCCGTCCGACCTGCAGAGAGTCATCGTTCTGGACACAGACATTACCTTTGCCACCGATATCGCTGAACTCTGGGCTGTGTTTCACAAGTTCAAAGGTAAGACAGCTCCCGTTTTCAACTCTTGACAAATTGGCTGGACACCATGAATATTTTATCAGAATGGCTTTGTTCTGTGATTTTGTGCTGGTTATCAGTTTTCAACAATAGCTGATTTAAATGTAGTCAAATTAAAGATTTTGCTGTTTCCCATAGGTGTATGTTGTGGAAAGCTTTTGTCAACAGCATTTAGATAGAGCCATTCACTCCAGTCTGGTACAGTATGTGAGAGTAACATTCCACTTATGGATCAGGCTCCTGTCTTTTTACTACTTCACTACATGAATATGCAGCTTGCCAACTGCTTACCTTACTCGCTTGTGTTTCGGAAGTATCACTCATATATACAACAAAATCTGTCAGTGTTTGGACAGTTCAGTTTTGGTTCAGTAGCTCTGCATTTAGGAATTCAAACCAAAAGTAGGTAAAAATAGCAATTATTAAAGCAATATTATTTTCTTTGATAATAATATAACGGAGGTCTAACAACCACCAGTGGACTGATGGATTGGTCTGTCAGCAGCTTGCCAGAGTTTTTTCTACCTGTTTTCGAGTTGTTAACAAATCCCGTGTTGAGCAAGCTGTATCCAAGTCAAGCTGAGCTGTGAAAACATTTAATGTCAAATTTCCGGCTGGCATAAGTAGCTGTCATTTGGCTGAGGGTTGAGAAAGTGCAGTCGAATAAAGGGGGGAACTCAAAATCCCACAGATTCAGTTCGTTGCGAAAAATAAACTGGGAGCTGAACGCAGAGACTTCGTAAAACAGCTTTCTTACCTTGACAAATTGGTCATGACTTTTACTTTTATGCTAACCTCACCCCTTGGGACGTTACTTAGGAATGGAATTTTTGTCAGGTGAACACAGTTTACTTATTTTAAAGTGGTTTCCCGGGCCTCAACACCGCCTCGCCACGCCATGATCACTGTTGCACACACTCTGGCTCCAAAATGATTTTGAAAGTGCAAAATGGTGGTACCCCTTGTATATTTAAGCTTTATTTTTGCACGACACGTGGACGGTGCATGTTGTACTCTGGTATTGTTGATAAGCATCTGTCATTATGTTTGTATATCGTATAGCCCACCCAATCATACCATCATCTAGGTATGTGAGAGCAGCTGTATTTCTCTCTCCTCTCACATTATCCAACAATGGCTTATGCAACAGTATGACTCACCATGTACGGCTGAATCAATATGTGGTTGTGATCCGCCCGGTAGAGGCTGTGTGTTATACAGGTGGTGTTTCTATAAGTCTGGGGGAGTGACTCTCCATCTCTTCTTGTACCACACTGTGCAAAAATATAAACCAGCAGCTGTTTCCTGTTTAAATCCAAACTGGCATTCAATAGCAAAGTAAACTTTAAAGAGATTGTTGTGCAATACATGGTTTTAAAAAACAAATTATATTTATTAATGGAAATATTTGTAAAATGTTTCCAAATTCCAGCTACCATCTTGCTTATGTTAACCTTACACAAAACAAAATTTCAAAACATGTTTTAGTTTTCAGGGGGAGTTACATTTCTCTAACAGTGTATCAATCCACTCAGTGCTTTTGCTGCTCCATCCAGTCGATGGGCGTAGGTGTTTAATACAAATAGCAAAAGCATGCCAACTCCTCTGTTGGAGTCTGGAAAGGCTTTGCAAGCAAAAAGTGAGACACTTCCCACATAACAGTTTCAAAGTTGAGTGCACAGAAGATACGTCCCTAACAATCGCTGGTCTGAAATGAGTGGGCTACATGGCTATCGTAGTGCTGCCATACAAGCCAGTAGCCGGTCAGATTTACCTTTAGCCTAAGAGCACCATCAGGTTCGGCCTGTATCGTCGATCACAAGGTCAAAACACTTGATGATGCTAAGGCGCACAACTGTAATTATGACCCTAACATCTGCTGGTGGCCACCAACGGGGAGGTGTGGCCTAGGGGGTAGAGGTGTTGTTATCCAACAAGAAGGTTGCCGGTTCAATCCCCACTCTTCCCCATCTGCATGCCGAAGACCTTCAAACATACGAGGGGTGTTCACCGTCTGGTCATTCTAGCCATCATTCTAAAAATGAAGAGAATCCAAGCCTTGCCCTTGAACTGAACTGAACCAAAAGTCATTGTGCTGATTATAACTTTAATTTATAATGAACAGATGCAATTAATCAATGATCAATAATCTCCAACTGACATGAGGATCCAAGGAGAGAGGATGAAACACTGACCACTTTCACAACTCTGCACATTTTGCCGATGTATCCAGTGGGTATGATGTCAAAGGTATGTTTCAGACAGTTAAGATGTCTGATTAGAACATGATCGTTGAAAGTGACTCCCTCCTCCAACACCTTCCTGAGCCCAGTTTCGGGAGGGCTGCACCAAACAATGTCCATAATCCTCCAAAGCCAACAATCTGTCATTCATACCATTGTGACATTGGGATTGGCCTCTATCTAAATAGCAGGCTGGCAGGAGGTGTGGAGGCGTTAGAAGACCTTCCCCAGAGTATATCCCTGGGAGGCAGGGAAGAGAGGAGAGAGTAAAGATTGAGAAAGGCACATAGGCAGGATGAGGGAAGGAGGCGTAGGTGAGTCAACCACAGATTTATGGATGGTGCCTTCCTATAGCGCAGCATGCTCAACAGGGATTTGGATCAATCTTAATTAGAAGACGAGTCCAACGTGGCACCCCTACCGCCCACCCCCTTTTGTTCCTCAGTCTGGCTGAACTGTGTATCCCCATTACGTTTAAAGCATTACAACAATGCACTAGCATACTTAGATATGTAACGTAGGCTTTTGCTAATTCTTCAAATTCCCGGCTGATGAAAAGCCTTCTAAACACTGGCATTCTCTGACCTTAGTAGCTCTTAGAATAGTCTAATGGAAGTTAGTTCTCACGACAAGTAATGTCTGGCTTGTTTAACTAGCTCACAACTAAGAGCTGTGTGTTCACAGTATTAATTAGTAATATCTTCCCACTGTGGTTTATTGGTCAGCCATGTCTCAGGGTGAAAAGTGTCTTAACTTACAGATTTTTGTAAACTGCTTTTCTTTTTAAACACACAATTAGACATTTATCAGAATCAGGGTTGTAACGATACTAGAATTTCAAACTCGATACAATAAGAATGTAAATACTCGCTACTTGATTATTAACATTTCCAAACGGGCAGGACTGATAACGTTTGGTGCCTTGCTCCCACATTGACATTAGTTGTTTTATTATTAGCCTTAGCCGCTAGCTTAATGATAATTTAATGGACGTCTAATGTGTCTATCTGCTAATTGGTAATAGTTAAAGGGGTAACATTACCATGTCCCGCCGGCCAGGTTAATGTTTATAAAACTGATTAATACTTCAATGTTGTTGAAACCGTAGTTTAACTGATAATTCGAAATTCGTCATAATCATCAATCAAATCAAATCAAATCAAATTTTATTTGTATAGCCCATATTCACAAATTACATTCATCTCATAGGGCTTTAACAGGGTGTGGCATCCTCTGTCCTTAACCCTCAGCAAGAGTGAGGAAAAACTACTAAAAACCCTTTTAACAGGGTAAAAATAAGTAGAAACCTCAGAGAGAGCCACATGTGAGGGATCCCTCTCCCAGGACGGACAGAAGTGCAATAGATGCCACGTGTAAAAACATTCATCATTAATGAATGTTTTTACACCTGGGGTTCTTTATGATGCTTTGACAAGTTCTTTGTGCCACTCGACTTTGTCGCCACCACTTTGTTGCATTGTTTCCTTATCAAGAGGAGGTGAGGACGGCACTGTTGGTATCGGTTCTCTTGCAAATTAGTATCTAATGCGATACAAATTTTTTGTATCAATCAAAATTTTGACTTTTAGTTTGATCTGAGCCGAAATCAAACAACATCGTTCTAAAGAGCCTATTCCAGTAAATCGACAGCAGCTTGTCTTGATCTTACATGTTTAGCTATTAGTGCTGCTATTGCAGTTTGCTGCTGTGAGTTTCTTTGCTCTTCCTCACTCACTTTCTTTCATGTAACAACTCTTACTGCCTCAACGTTTGATCATCCTTTGTCTCCATCGTCCTATTCTCAAAGATTCTGCTCTGACTGTATTCAAACTATAGCTTTTGGGCATATCTTCAGGTCATGTGTGTAGTTGTCGTCAGATGTTTCTCCGTTGTTTGAGTGCTACTGCGGGCTCAGGTCGTCCTGTCCTTGGGGTGTACCAGTAGAAATATGAAAGTTGTGAATGCTTTATGGTAGGTGTTGGCCCCTGTGCGAGTTGAAGACTGGTTTGAATATTCTGACAACAGAGCGACATGTGGGAGTCTATTTCGGAGGCTTCTAGTGCTCTCATTGAGTTTGCAGTGTTTGTAATTGAATGATAAGTTCAGCATAATATGAATTTCCACAGCACTTATTCCATCAGAGTCACTCTGCTTCCCCAACTTTCTCATTTTCATATCAAATCCGGTTACTTCCACTTTGCAGGGTTTTTTTCTTCATTTTTTTGTGCAGCTAGGGTAGCATTAATGGAACACAGGCCTCGCTGCAGATGTTTTAAACTATGTTTCAACCTCCTTAAAATTACAATGAATTACATGCATTTTGGAGTCCTAAATTTAGGTCTAAATGTGGCCTTTTTACACTAAAATTTGAGGTTATTGTTTTTTTTTCTTTGTTTTTTTAAAGCAGATGCCAGCTTTCTTATTGCCAGTAGAAAAACGTCATGCCTCCACACAAGCGCCAGCTGCGGCTTGAGAGAATGTGTTTCATAAGGTTTTCATCATATTTGTGATCATGAGGGAGAGATTGATTTGTCCAAAATCCGTGGTCAAGGTTTGGTCACATCTTCAAATTATTTTCTGGACTATATTTTCTCCACACTTCTTTGTTATTGCAAGGTAAAACACTGAATATACATTTAGCCTCTTTTCTTCCATCACCACAGATTATATGTTCCTGCCAGTGGGCTCCAGGGCCACAAATCACTGGTCCCTGCCTGGAATTTATTAAGAGTTAACCCTTGTAATCAGTAGATATTCTGGGGTTAGGTGTGGAGCCCTGGGGAAATAGCACTCCACTCAAGACCCCATGTTTAATTTTAGCCTCATTCCCATACTATGGTCTACAGGGAGTTAGAACCTTGACCCTTGCCACTTTGAAAAATGTGAGGCCTGTGAGGGTTTGAACTAAGGGGTAGGGCAGGTAGGTTGTGGTCGGGTGGAGAGAGAGTGCTGTAATGCATTTGAACTCAATCATTCTTAAACATATCTCAGGGACTGTATGTAGAGTCCTGTTCCATTTTTTCTTAACCTGGTATTTTCCTCGTTAAACCATTTACAGACACAGAGCACTTTCTTTGATTCTGGGGAGAGTTCACTCTGCACTGGGATTGTGAAAGACTTTTTGTCAACAGTACTAACCCGGCAAATATACCAGCTGTTGTGTGCAGACCTCTTCCCTGTGTGTCAACATTTATGAGATTTCATAATTGTTTATGCATTTATTGTTGCTGTTCAATGATGTGTAGTGTTTACTCAGCATTGCTGTTATTAGTTTTATAGGATTCAATTTGTAAAGGTGATTCTACAGTGATGTGGATCTTAAAGGACAATAAAACTAACAAATGTGACCCAAGGTTTACCATTAATTACCTCGCCTCTGGTGACCCACCATCGACTCATATGTCCGGTTTCATAAAAATCTTTGTTTATCACTTTTAAGCTCTGTTTTGCATCATTGCTTCATTCATGTTTTTTTACCATCCTCCGCATGCTGGCATGATTAAGTAGATTTACCTTTTCATGTGGTTGTGACTCCAATACGCTAACAGTTCCCAGCAGAGATCAGTTGTGCATAATATCTTCAAACTCTGCCAACACACAGTCACACAAACAACAAAATACTCAAAATCGCCTCTGTGGTACAGTACTTGTTTTCAGGACCATGTTTTGCCATGATTACACAGTCACACAGGTGGAAACAAAACATGCAGCGCTGTCACAGCGGGTAAAGACACAACAGGTAGTTAGTTATTGTAATTTGTCTGCTCACTAACAGAGTCAGCAGTTGGAGCAGCAGCATGAAGCCAATTAAAGTTGCATTGTTTTTTTATTAAGTGTAATTCACCTTTTTTAAATTCCAATAGCAAGACAAAGAAGCACATAGGCAAATGTTTGAAACAGTGGTTTATCAATCAACTTGAATCCCTCGTATTTTGCAGCCTGTTGAGTTATATTTGTTATACATGTCTTGATTTTGATCACTCCCTTAAGTGCAGTCTAATAAATGATGAGTTAAATCTGACATAGAAACGGTGACAGTAACTATGAAGGCGAGTCAGGACAGCCTGTGGGATTAGGAGCCCCTGCTGGATGGTCGGGAAATAACAATCCTCCTGTGGAGTTTAACTACATTTTAGATTAGATCTAACTCTGGCTAAAAAAGCTTTGGCACAATGGTTCTTACCTGTTGCATCATTGTAGTAGACGTTGATTTGCTCTAGCTGCAGCTCGTTGTCTCCATGGTACGTCCCGGACGCGTCGATGCCATGTTCATCACTTATCACTGAAGGAGAAGAATCATTAGCAGTTTAACTCAAGTCAAACTTAACACGGCCTGTCATTAGCTTTTACGCCAAGTAAGATAATTTAGCAGCCTGAATCTGAATTTAACATTTGCTCTGCTACACTTTCAAAACGTGTTTTCGAACCTTGGCACTGATCTGGTTGCCACACTGGCCCGCCTGTAGATAAAGGATCTCCCTCATTGTGATTTAGATGAAATAGTGTTATGTTACAATCCATTTATAGTGAAAAAGAGAAATATGTACAATACTAACTAGCTTTTGGCATTATCTTCTAGCTAGGTAACCTTAGATGGATCAACAAAATAATACTCGAAATAGAACAGAATATACTTAATAGCCATCTCTGGATTCTGAAATCTCTAATGCTGATGATCTAGACTATGTTCCACAGGATTAATCTGTAGTTTTGGGTGTCTTGGAATCCAGCTCTCCCAAATGAGTAAGGCTCCTTTAATGACATAACAAATTCTGTGTCCTCGAAGGATTCTATGCCATGCGTCTTTGATGACATAGACATCTCTGTCATCAAAGATTCAAGAGTTTATTGTCATATGCACAACAATTACATTTAGCAGTCGCTGTCAATCCTTGGGTCACAGGCTCTCTTCTAGCAATGCTCAGAATATTACAAGCGTAAAAAAAAAGTTGAATAAAATATATATAAAATAGAATATCAAAAAAATAAGAATACTAAATTAAATATATATCAACATACATCTTAAATATGTATAAACACCTTAAGAAAAAACAATAGTGCAAATATGCTTAGGTGCAGAGTTAGTAGAATTATGGCAGATTGGAGGAGATGCTGTTGACAGATTATTTGTTCTTGGTCTTGATTCTGAGTATGAAATCTCTGATGCTGATGACCTGTTGTATAAGATCAAGCTGGTGTTTTGCGTGTGTCTCGGAATCCAGCACTCCTAAATGAAGAATGCTTCTTTAAAGACATAAAAGATGGTACATAGAATTATCAATGTCATCAAATGAGCCTATGCCAAGTAGCAGTAACTATGTCATCAATGGAGCCTATGCCAGTTAGAAGACACTAAGTCATCAAAGGAGCCTAATTCCAAGTAAATGACACTATGTCATCAAAGGAGCCTATGCCAGTTAGAAGACACTATGTCATCAAAGGAGCCTAATGCTAAGTAGAAGACACTATGTCATTAAATGAGCCTAAGCCTCCTGCACAGCGACATACATTTGGGCATGTCCTAAGCTGCATGGTTTCTGGTAATTTAACTTTGAAACACTGTAGAATATGTGGAAAAACAGAAACCCATCTCCATTCATTGCATTGTTTGGATGCTTTTCTATACTAGTACCATATGAATATAATGGGCGAGGATCAGGATGTTGGACATTATCTGATTTGCTGCCTGTTCGTCAGATAACGTACCTAGATGTGAGACAAGAAAAATTCACATAACAGGCCTCCATCACTGATTTAAATGAAAGGATATGAAATGGATATTATCATCATATGCATATCTATATACAGTTTTTGATAAGAATAAACACCACACCTGGGGGTTAACTCCGCACCTGGACAAGTTTCGTATGTATATTTCACAACAATTATCACCCTGTGACTAAATGAGCAAAATAACAGCAGTTATTCCTGCCGATAGCAGCAAAATCTGGTAAACTAAGTGATGTTTAGGATTACATCTTCAAACATCATCAACCTCAAATGAATTAAAAATAAATTCAGATCAGGTTATTGCTCTGGTGGGCAGAGAGAAAGGGGCTGATTCACAGCAGAAATGTAGGTTTGTCATAG
Organism: Pseudopleuronectes americanus; assembly: GCA_038501795.1. Taxonomy (NCBI): domain Eukaryota; kingdom Metazoa; phylum Chordata; class Actinopteri; order Pleuronectiformes; family Pleuronectidae; genus Pseudopleuronectes; species Pseudopleuronectes americanus. The sequence goes on along the minus strand of CM076737.1, from coordinate 1,552,379 downwards.
TAGGAAACCTACTAACAACCATAGCAGATGACTGTTCGACTGTGAGCCAGCTCACATCTGTGGATTTCCTCTATTTAAATGTCTTTTAAATTCCCTGCACATCCACAGAGGTCTCTTCACTCTCTCTTATTATAGATCTGTACCAAACTCCTGCACAGTAACACTTAGACACACAAAACTAAGTAGGTTTAGTTTCCGCATTAAACACTTTCTGAAATAATGTTTGAAGAAATTCTCAACAGGCAGACGTGAGATATCGTGTTCAAGAAGCCCAAAAAATGTGAGGTCAACAAGCTTGTGTGTGATGCAAGGCTAGTGTGAACAGTTGGAAGAGAGAGAGGCCAGGTGAGCTTATGTGTGTATTATACACAATATGCTTATAGTGTGGAAGCTGATGACCGATTCATGTCCTGCCAGAACAACCTCGAAGACAGTGGGAAGAGTAAATCCCTCCTAACCCACATTATCATACGAGGAAATGTAGAGAAACCCAACCCCTTTTGATGGAGAGAATCATCAGTCTGATTGGTGTAATCCATGCTCAGATGTTGTTCATCCAAAAAGCTCTGCTGTTAAAACTTCCAAATTACCTAATTTCTCTTCTCTCATTTAAAACCAGTACATACAGCACCATGATCCAGTAACTACTCACCCTTAGACATCCCACCAATGTTGAAAAAAAATTTGTTACAATGCACCTATGAAGTGGAAGGATATACAATCTTCCCTCAAACGAAAGTCTTATGTTCCACTTGGGGATTTAAAGTTTTTACTAGGTGATGTTTTCTTATGAATCTTGTGACTGTTTTTATTAATTTATTTTATTGTGTTGCCGTGTTTAAATTGTTTCTTGATCTCAGGAAATGAGATCTTGATCTCAATGTAACTGCCTGATTAAACAAAGATTAAATAAAATCAAATTTTACATATATTACCTTATAAATATGTATATTTATTGTTTTATTTTATATAAATGTCTTCAAAAATAAATTTGAACATACAACATGTTTGTCACAGTTGGTTCTTACATGCAGACCTTTTATTATTTTTTGAATAGTTAAATAATTCGGTTTTTCATGTATAGCTACATTTGGTTTCTGTTGAGCAGAGCTGTATTCAGCGGTGTTGTATACGGTATAGTTTCAGTCCGAGCTTTGGCTAGGCCATTCGAAGACAGTCAGAAACTTGTTGTAAAGCCAATCCAGAATTTTCTTGGTGCTTCAGGTCATTGTCATGCTGAAAGATGGAGCCAGTTTTTTCCTTCAAGCGCTTCTCTGCATTCAGCAGCATTTATCTTTCTTCAATTTTCACCAGCCATGTGAGGAGTAATGCCTGGTGTTACCCAAACAAAATCTTTTATACACATTTAACATGGTTACAAGCTTCAGCGTCCGTGTTTTTATAGAAAAACCTGGGCTCAAACTCTTTGCCTCTAATCATGTATCAAGAGTTTGATCTGGAAGAAAATCAAATCCTTATCTGAAATTGGTTGCAGTATCAGCATGTTGAGGGTAATGTGATTTATCCTCGGGTCGACATTGACTCGTTTTTCGGAGTGCTGGCAATTCAGTCCCCGCTGCTGCTTCACATCATCGAGATTCAGTGAAATGAAAGGCTGCCAGCCATTTCCTTTCCTCATATCTTTCGGTGTGATCATACAGTTCAATATCATGCTTTAAGAGCCGTTGACACGTTGACAATAGTGTCAAAAATTCCATTTTACCAGTAGTCACACAGCTTTTACTTTCCTTTGTTCAATCTCTGCTATCTACCACTTACACCCAATTGTCTCAGATGACGTGAGACACAAACAGAAACGGAGGCAGAGATAGTAGACTAGACCATACGCAAATGGAACCTTATCAGTGAACAGGGACTGGGCTTGATATCACTTTGATTGACGTAAACAATAATTGCCCATCTCTGGTGTGATGAAGTCTTTCCACGGAGCTGCTGAGCTGGAACAAGCCCCTCACTTTTGGGATTGGAATTGTAACCCATCTAGTATCATTCAGCCCCAGGAGCAACACTGCTGCAAACAGGAGCTTTTCCTCCCAACCTTTCTTTCCCGGGTGGCAAAAGTCATTGCACCTCAACCTCTGCTGAATGAGCTGTTAATGCTCCGGACACTTCTATTCCACATAACATTCATCTTCAAGGGGAAGTAATATACTATATGGTGCAGCTATACGGTATATGATTCATTTAACAAGGTACTATCATGGCGGCACGTTGGCTGGAATCCCAGTTTAGCCAGGGTCTATGTGGATTTGGCCTTTCCTTATGCCCAATGTCAGCTTGAATTGGCTCCAACCAACCCTCGAAGCATAAGCGGTACAGATGGAAGGATGGACTATCTTAGATGATTAGCAGTGTAAATTGCAAATTTATTGTGGATGCCAACAAAAATGTTTTTTGAATGGCCCGTATGCCTTTATTAGATGAAGAAACTGGAGAGAGACAGGAAATGTAGGGGATAGAAGAGGAAACTGACGTGTCGTAAAACATCTGCCTCACAGAGCATGTGTGTTCATGTGGTGCGTGCACTTACAAATACATCATCAGGTCACCCTGAAGTTTGTAAAAGTTTAAAGGAATGATGAAAGTGAGGAGAAGAGGAAACAAACTATACAAACCTCATTTGGAAGCAGTCTCACACTTCAAAGCGAGGGGCCAAATGCCAATTCATTCTGGTCTGCTTTTATGTTCGGATCTGAAAAAATTGATTATTTACTTCTTAACATTTCATTGTCCTGAAAAGAACTTCATTTAATGAAATTATTATTTTCCCAGGGAGTTGTTAAGAGTCAAGGTTTTACTATTTCTTTTTTCATGAGTTAATAACTGGATGGTAAAAAAACAGCCTTCTTACTGCTCAACGAATAGAAGATTAAACTGCTGTCTGGTTGCCTTTAAGCACCACATCTCCTGTGGCATGTTGGAAGAATGGTATCGGCTTTCATTACACACTTCCCAGTGTGAAGCTTGTTAGCTACAGCTCAGGGCAATGAAAAAAACTGATCTATGGACAGATTTGCAGATCTCCATCCATTAAACACAACATGTAAAAAACAGCCAAATTAGCTGAAGTTTATACCTCGCCCTTTTGATTACACACGTTTCACAGACATTTGCAGATCATTTCATGCATTCATCCCATGTCATTTAATGTAGTTTCCATTGCAGACCCTCATGACACTATGAGCTTCACTTTAGTGCCATCTTAAGGACAATGCAGCACACTCTGCAGCGTCAAGACCTTTGATTAGCATTTGTATAATATTGGGTAATGATTTCAACATTGAAGTACTGATATACTTGCACCAAAGATGGGTGTCAGGCCTTTCTCCTGTCTCCAGGCTGAGGGTTCATTGAAACAGAGAGATGTACGTTCCATCATGAAAGTTTCAAAGAATGCGTTGGATCTATGAAAGACTTTTGACAGCAGAGAAACTGGTACCATGAAGTTATAGCTGTGAGGTATCCCAGCTTCCATGGCTGCTCCAAGAACCACTCTCAATGCAAATAAGAATTTTTCCATTTTTTTAAAACATATTTATTCAGTTGGTATTTGTTAGCGGATGTCCCTGGTCCCTGTTGAATTTTTAAACATAAGAGAACATGAGCAGGAAAGAGAGAGAGCCAGAGAGGATCAAGGGGAGGGGTGTGGGAATCTACATGATTGTGCAGGTTATTGATGATGGAAGGCTTCGCATATGTAGATTGTCTCCAGAGTAAATGTCTCCAGAGTCTTTCTTTCCAATTCTTTGACTCAAACGTCATCTTGGATCCTTAGATTTACTCCCTGATCTGACTATATGTGCAGGGAGAATTTCCAGAGTGTGAATGTTAGTTCTGGATTTTGTTCTTTGTACAATTTTTCAATTGGATGATAGTCAGTGTGCGCAGAAGATATATGCATTAAACCCAAATGAAATATGCTCTGCTAATATGGATAGTATGTGGGTCACCATGGCAACATCCTGCACTACATCATGACACCATGCTTTCCCTCTTCCCATGGTTAAATGCAATCAACGGTACTAATGGCAGATGATTCTTTGGCAGTGTAGCCGTCCAAACTACCTGTCCTTGAATTAAGAACTCTAAAGTGTATTACAGTTTTCTAAGAGCATGATACATCACTTAGCTGTTTTGTCAGCAGTTCAATCCTCATGTGATAGAAATGCTTTTTAGCTGATCACTTTGGGTTCAAGGGCCCTGTGACAGAGGAAGTGAGTTGCTTTGTCATGCCAGCTCACTAACTAGCCTCTTGTTTTACCTGTTGCTTTTTCTAAGCTTTATGGCTTCATGCGGTCACTCTGGACATTGAGGAAAATTGAAAAGAAAAGAAAATGTGGTCTATTCATTCACAGAAGACGGTTTGACATGTCACAGTGTTGTAAAAACCACAGGTGCATGTGACAAGATGAATGGCTGAGTTCCATTTTGTTGCTTTTTTCGTTGAGGTATTCATGTTGACTCACTTTGGCAAATATAACATAGAAGGGAGATACTCTGTTGACCAAGTAAGTAGCACCTTTGCTTTTCCTACCATGACTAGTCAAAATGTCTGTTGTGCAAAAAAGAGCGATATATCATTTGGTAATGAGAACATAAGTGATGATTAAATTTGATAAAAAATGCTGCTTACTTTAGTTTGATATAAAACTCGGATGTGGTTGTACATGTGCTGCAGTAGTTAGCGTTGTAGGTTTGGTAAACTGGAGATTCAAAATCCCCATAGATTTTTTGTATATATGGATGTTTGTTGTCTGTGTCAGACTGGCAACCTGTCCACGGTGTACACCACCTCTTACCCAATGTCATCGGAGATTGCTACACACCCCTTGGTGACCCTTAAAAGGATAAACTGTCTGGCTGGCTGATTGCAATGCTGGCTGGCTAGCTGGATGCATGGATGGATGGATTGATGGGTCATTTGTGCAAAGAGGACACTGAGACTTAAGTGAAAATTAAATGTTTTTCTGCTACATAAATAACTGTTCTCCCTCTTGAAAGCAAAATTGGGACATATGTGTTTAATAGGTTTTAGCTCTTTGTAAAGTGCCCAATAAAAAAGTCATAATGTTTTTTGTGTAGATGGAGAATTTCTCCATTGGTTGACAGTGACATGAATCAGACAACAGCCCGACATCAAGAGCAATAGATTTTACTCTACAACCACTAAAGCAAATGGCTTCTTCTTATCTACAAAGACACATGTCTCCTCTTGAACACTGATTGTTTGCTCGTGGTACTAAATAGGCAACTACTTAATTAAGATGAACTGCTGACATCAGTTTGCAGACAACTTAGAGAAACAATAACTTTCAAATAAAGTCCAAAAAGTTTAGCTGATGAATAAGTGGATAACAGAATCGACAGCAAAACGCTGTCTGGCCAAGGTCAGTTTGGCTGTGGCTCAGCTGTGTAACACAGACACACACACTTGCACCAAAACGCCCACTCAGGAGCTTAGAAACTGCAAAGAAGAACTTCTGAGAGTCTCACTGTAATTTTCAATGCCTCTGCAAAGCTGCAGCTCAACACATCGTGTTTCTCAGGTTGTCCTTTTGTGCTTCCATCCCACCTTCAAGAACACATCAGGTCGGAACACTTTGTGAAAATCCCTTCGAATTAGGCATTGGCTCATGGATGAAAAGATTTGATTTTGGTGGTCAGATGTAAAGATCACTGTGACCTCACAGAAGACATGGTAAGCATAATTTACTAAATACCTCACGAATAACTTAAAATGATTGGATTTAATACATTTTTTTGGCCAACTGTCACAAGTCAAGGTCACTGTGAGGTCACCTTTTGTGAACGCGATTCATAAGGAATGACCAGAGGAATATTATTTCATCTGGCACAAACATTCACTCAGACTCAAGGATTATTACGCTTACTGTAACATCTACTACCATAACGTCTCCAAATTCTTCTCTAAATGTATTGCAGGTGCCTAGAAAGACATTGCTGTTAACTGAAACTTGACTTTTTGCTGCAGGCGTACAACTGCAAGGCAGTAATTCTAGGTTTGACTCATAAAATATCAATTCAGTCTTAGTATACACAATACATACAGAAACTGACAGAAGGAGGTTACAGATTGTAGTGCAGGTTGAGACTCCTTCTCCCTTGAGCATTGAAAATGGAGCACTGGTGGTTGTTCTTCGTAAATCATGGATGCCAAGAATCAAGCGTATCACTTAATAAGAAAGCAAAATTTCCTTTTTGAGATTTAAAACAAACATTTATTTTTGTTTTCGAGCTTTCTCACCACCAACATGTTTATATTAACAATCGAAATTGCACTCAAACATTCCACTATATATTCTGAATTTGGAGTCATTTTGAAAAATGTTTATGAAGACCTGTAAAATATCCGGATATTACTTTGGTATTTTGAGTCAATTAGGTCAAACTAAATTAAGTATACAGTCTGAGGATGCCTCATGTTTTCCACTGTGACCACTGAGCATTAAAAGTTGGTCACTGTTGCTGCTCTTTATTCATCTAGTAGAATCATGACTGACAGGAATTTGAGAAAATCACATTTTATGCAAATGTTGTATCTTTGTGGCTAAAGAGTGAGACATGCCCATTACACTGGACTGGGCCCAACCTATATATTGTATAGCTTTTAGTGAACATATGGAATAAACACATTCTCTCGATATAAAGAACAAAATGTTTCACATTTGTCCCCCTCAAGGCCAGTCAAGAAGAAAATGAGATGGCGTAAGTGGGAGACCGTAAAGCCTTGTTGGTCAGATTGGCTGCTGTTCAGTTTCTCTCAGTTAAACACACATTGGACATTATCTGCTGTGAAGTATTGGAACTGAGGATTTGGCTTTCGCTGGAACTCAGGAAAATCTCAGGGTCGACAGTATGAGCCTTCAATTGTGACGCACAAGTCGTGTCAATCTCATTCCCATTTCTCCCTGAAGCGCAGTATGTTTCATTTATTATTAAAAGGCCCTGGGCTTTGAAACAGAATGGCCAATCACACCTGACACATCGGCCAATCCCAACTGTCCTTTTTACCCACTTATCCATACACAATTAAGTGCTACTGCAGGGACCTAGTATATTACTGACAAATATTAGAATATTCTGTGGTAATGCAGGCAGTGTATCTTTGTTTTAGTGTCGTCTGTAGAGAGAGGTAATACAACTAAATAAACATTGGCATTGAACAGTGTGTGGTTTTTCTAATTTGTCCTATATTGATGTCCAGTTCTGGCAGCAGGATGGGAAGTTTAACTAGAAAACTATGGGTGAGGATCAGAGGGGCACTGGGCCCTGTCATAGTCTGATTGGCCCCTGAAGCACCACAATCTTTTCACTATTCTCTGTACAGACAAGTAAATGTCACAAAATGTGGCACTTCAGTATTTAATTAGTATTTATGTTATTGAAAAAAGGCTGTTACATATCATATGTTTTCCAGGCACATGAGTTTAAAATGCAATAAATCTGAAATTCTAAAGAGTTATTTTAAAATCCACAAGGGGATTGTTCACTAGCGCTTTAACAGGAAACAATTTGCCAAATATATTCGATATGTGTCTATTTGATAACAGCAGCTAGTGGCAAACGAGGAATTGCGTTTGGTTTGTTAACATTGGTACATTTGTGTCAAATGTGGCCTATTTATTGCCCCGGATCTAGAAAGAAATCTTAGATCTGCCCCAAACAAAACTTTAAGTTACGGTGATGTTGCAGATTACTGACCTGTTTTTATAGAATGTGAAAAAATTATTTCTCTGCTTAAATGGAATATCTGATGTTGTGAATTAAACTGTGAAGGTCTCATAATTGTTACATAGTTTTTTCCAAGCATAATTTCCAACGTATGTTTCATTCAATAATGTTCCCACACTTTCTAAGATTATGTAAAATAACATGAAATAAGAGATATTCACTGCAACAAACTGCTTTTACTTGGAATCAAGAGCTTGGACAACAGATTTTTCACATTATCCATCCATGGTATGGACCAGGTCAGCAAATTCCTCCAGACATAAATAGGTTGCTACATAATCGCTGACAGACAATTCCCAGTTCTCACATGTCAAGTGTACCTCTGATGATCCATGCGAGAAGCAGTAGAGGAGGCTGCGTAGTCCGAGTGAAGAGTGCGTGTTTGGCCTGCTGACCCTGACATTCATCTTTCAGGCTGGGAGTGGATGCCCTGAGGTTTGCTGTGTGCGGTCTTTGCTTGGTGGGACATGCGTACATCCAATTATGTCCACCTCTGTAATACATTCTACCCAGACTGCAGTTGCTAAATAGCAGGTATTGGCTTGAATTCCTCAGTGGCTCCCAGGCCAGGTAGCCTGTCGATAAATTATAGATCAATAACAGCTAAACAGTATAATTTGTATTAATCTGTATCGATTATCCAGTATGTGTGGCTGATAGCTTTGTTTGAATACAGCGAAGAGTGTGAAAGGCAGAATATTATCCAGAGGTAGATTATTGCAGAGCAGAACATTTCCTCTCTGTTGAAACAGAGTGAAGCTGTATTGATTTAGTTTAGGATTTCTTACCTGTCGTGACTCTCTCACTTGAAAACAGACTATATGATGGAGTGGATGGTTAAGGCATCCCGGTCAGTCATACACAGTTTTTATCATTTTGAATGCTTTGATTAAGTCACACATTTTTATCAGGAAGCTAGTCCTGTGAAAGCCGAAAAAAGCATCAACACTCTATGTTCATTTTAAAATAATGACACATATTACAGTTTTACATTCCACCATTACATATACATTCATACAGGGCATCTTTGTGCAGCACATTCTCAATCCTACACGTGTACCCTGCTGGCACAAATGTCAGGGGCAAGTTGGGATTCAGTGTCTTGCCCAAGGACACTTCATTGTGCTGAATTGGGGGATCGAACTGCCGACCTTCTGTATAGTGCACAATCTGCACTCAGCCACAGCCGTTCATTAATCACACTAACCTTTTCATTTTGCTTCTTTGAAACAGAAACAGCTCCATAGAGAATGATGCTCTCAAGTTATTTTTTATTATTATTTGAATTATTACTTGCCCATCCACAGATAACTCCACACTTATAAGCTTTGTGCAACTTTCCAGGCTCAGTCAGCTCATTAATTTGGTGCAAACTCTACACTCATCAGTCTTATTTCCAGCCACAGCAGCAGGGTTAGGGTTGGGGTCCAGGGTTAGGGCAGGCAGCTGTTTCCAGTGTAAACGCCTCTAAAAACCCACTGTTCAAATACCTGCTCAGCAGCAAGAAGGAGACAGAGAGCAGCTGGTGAACACGCTGGAGTCAACCAGTTTTATTTGTTCATCACTTTAGAGCTCCACCTTGTCAATCTTTACACACCCTTTCTGGATCGATTCATACCTTTCATGGCGCTAACTTCGTAAAATCTATGTATAAGCCATGTTCAAATGATATCAAAGTTCAGCTGTTCAGGCTTCATTTCAAAGCACTCGACAGATGCTTCACTGTACTCCTATAATATTATTGGGCTCAAAATGAACGGCTTAAAAAATAAAATAATAATTGAAATCGATACAGCAGAACCTAAGATATTGTTTTACTTTTGTCAAATCCTTGGCCCCTACACCACTCATATTGCAGCTCAAACACTAACAGGTGTGTTTTGCAAGTCGGGGTGAACATATTTTTTTATCCATTCAAGAATAATTTTTTTTAATCACCACGCTTATTAGATCTGTACTTTATTTAACCAATAGGCAGAATCCTATGATCTACTGTATGCATGTAATGTTATTTTAATATAGTTTTTAACTAGCATGGCTTTAAGACACAGGCAAGGGGTTTATTGTAATGATGCTGTAATGGAGTCTATTGTAAATAAATCACATATACAATACATATCAAATGCGTAACTAAGTATCGTGAGAGTATTAAATTGGGAGATAAGTATTGTCGGCTGGAGCCTTGAGCAGAGATGAAAATCAGCCGACAGAGGATCTTTGTAACTACCAGACTTTTCATTTTCAAACTTTTAGTCTTCACATCCAGCCGACACTAACTCAAATGATATTGAGGCCATTCATCAGACTTCACAGTGCTCTCTCTGGAGGCACAAACACAGCCCTGACACCGGGAAATGTGTTCCCCTTTTAGCTTTGGCCTTTAAGATCTATCTGTAACTGAACTCGGCGAGTTAATTTCCCACATCTTTAAAATTGTCCTCTCCAAATAAGGAAGGCAGACATCCTGCACATTTAACTGTGGTGGCAGAGATGTCTCACACAAGCACACACATTGGAAGTGAGTTTTCATGGATGTTGACAATTAATAAGCAGGGTTACTTACTGTCTTCGAGTCCTGATTGTAAGAGGCAAGTGAGCAGCTGTTTAAAATGACATGCTTATCTATTCAAGGTGTTACGGTACAGGTGCTTGGAGCATCTAAATAGCAAGTACACAATTGTACCGTAACACCTCAAATAGACAAGCATCTCATTTTAAGTGGCGACTGATTTGACCGGGTTTTCAGAAATGACAGCTACCTTCGCAGCAGTGCTCATTTCATTGCAGACACCTGGGGTCGCTCGCTTCCGCTGTGATTTCGTTTCAGTTGTGTGGTTTTTGTGGTTGTGTTGTGGATTTGCAGTCGCGTTGTGACTTTTGCATGCACTTTTTCTATTAATGTGCTCATGTGAGATGTCTACACTCTCACCTCCTGTTTTAACACACTGCACCCACTGTAGTTGAGCACTGACATTTGGGGGTTCTGCTTTGTTTTCGTTTGTTTATGCTCCAACATATTTTTTTCCCTGTGAAATTTAAATTGGCACGTGATCCAGGAAAAATAGATGAAATTCCAACACGATTAAAATGTCATTAGCTGTAATGAATCACACAGTGTTATTACTTCATTATAATAAAAATGATTAACCATCATAAAACTGTTTATTAGAATATAAACAGACAGGATCTGAAGTAGACTTTTGTTCCTACCACTGCTAGCATTGGTATTATGGCCTTTTTGTTAAAGTTGAGTCACCTGTTCTTCCCAATAAAAGGGGGCAGTGTATTGTTTCTGTGCTCTAATTGTCCTGCTCAGTCGTCACCTTGATGGCGGATCTGTGATCTTTGTTTTGCAGCCCTTCTAAAGGCTGCCTGCTCCAATAGGCTCTCATTAATCTTCCTTACAACCTTCATTAAAGCTGCCACCTCTACACCCATGCCCGCACTCGGGGTTCCTATCTCCTCCCTAATGCCTATCTCCTCGACCTTTATCTCTGCCCAGCATGCCTTCTATAATCTGTCACCCTGAAGCCCACGTACATCCCTCCCCTCTCGTCCCTTCGCATTCTGGATCTTTCCTCTTTATTTCATCCCACCTCCTGTCCTCTTTTCTACCTAATGTCTAGTGGCCCGGAAAATCCAAATTCATACGAGCGGAGTGTTAAATTCAATTTCCGCCTTCTCCCATGCCACTTGTATGCCATTTGTGAGGTGTGCGCTCCAAGTTTGCTGATGACTCAGGCATAAAAGCCCGCTCTTTGCAAGGATTACGTTTCTTCTGGCTCAGTGTTGAACTAGTTAACCCTGAAGTTTCTGAAACTTTCTTCTCTGATGATCTGCTGATGATCTGCAAACTGCACAGAACTGCAGATCATCAGCACATCGTGACTCAATTGCCTTCTTGTCTGCGACTAAAACCACCATCGCAAAAAATGGCTAAAATAAAAATTTTTTAAAGCTGCTATCCTTAAATATCATGACTGTGATGTTGAGTTTTGCTGTGGTCAGTATCTGACTGTTGTAGATCACATGTGCCTACACAGGCCTATGTTTACAGCTATGAAGTAACAGTCGGTCCTCTCCTTGAAACGTGTGCTTGGCTTTCTGTTGCGGCTTTGTAAATCAGAAAACGTACTGTTTAGGTATCTTTTCTGTGTGCCACAAAAATGTATAGTTGCCGTGTAAGAAGCCCCGTTCCCTAGACATTCACTTATCTAGACATTTAACCAGGCGTCATGGCGATGCAGACCAACTGTGATTGGTCAGCTTGTTGTCCATGAAAATTCACCCGCCTTCTGCCTCCATCAGTTCAGTGGTCATGCACATCATCTCCTCCGGCGTCTTCCCTCTTAACTGCATTGCAGCGATTTCAGAGCATTTACTAGCTCCAACTGAAGTGGTGTGTTTTGTGTAACTTGTGTTTTGATGGTGTAACTGCAAACCGTGCAGGCCACTTGCATAGGCTCTGCATTGATCCTCTGCAGCAGCATTAGCCAGGCTTTAGTCTGCGGAATCCTTTGACACCTCCGAGTGAGGATCAAAGGAAACTTTTGGCTTTCTTCTCTGCTGCTTTGTTTCTGAGTCAGCCGTCAGTGAGCGCCATAAGAACATACACGCTCCTATTTTGATCAAACCATCCGTCCTCACATGGTACATAATGGCTCAATGGACATTTTTTATTATTTATTTTTATTATGTTTCGGGCTCTGGTCTACAAGGTACTATCGAACCTGTACTGCTTCTTTGTGGACACACATAGAGCCCCAGAGCTGCTCCTGCTGCTACACGAATGTGTACACATGGTGCTAATGTCAATCAACTGCATGAAATACTGAATGTCAAAGGCAGTACTTTAACAAGTGTAGCAAGTAGAGGAGAATGAAAAGAATGTCATGGTATGCCCTGAAACAAAAAACAAATTTGAAAACCAAGCCAATAAGCCACTACACAAGTAACTACAGAACAAATAACTATGGACTAATACTAATGTGTTTGCTGTATTTCAGGTCAGCAGGTTCTGGGTCTGGTGGAGAACCAGAGTGACTGGTACCTTGGGAACCTGTGGAAGAACCATCGGCCCTGGCCGGCTCTGGGCAGAGGCTTCAACACCGGTAAGTTCTTAATGACATGGCGCTGGAATAGAGACATTAATAATCTGTTTGTGCTCATTGCTGCTGGAGTCATTGTTCTGTCTGTGCAGACACTCTAGTGTGTCGTAACACATCTCGTATATTTTTACCAGAGCAGCTGTCAGCGTCGAAGTGTGAAAATCACTTGTAAATGTGTACAAATGCTGATTGTTAACATGCATGTAGCTTTGTATTTAATTTATTGCGGATGTAATGAATAATATCTTGTTATCACACTTTACGAAATAACACAGTGATATAAGTCTCATAATTCTCTGAGAAGAAGCTTTAAGAAAACAGCCAACCAACCCAAAGACAATAATTCTGGACTTCCATTTTTAAAGAAAAGATATAGCTTTCCTTTTCTTTTTCTTTTTTTTCCAGGTCCATATAAACAATTTCAACAGTCTCATATAACTAACTTTAAAATTTGTATATCTGCAAACCTGTATAAAAGTGATAACGACGTACATAAACAGTCTAAAGGATGAATATAATACATATTCAAAAATAAAAGAATAAAATACTAAATTGAAAACCTAAATTACAGAATAGAACAATAATTTAGGTGTGTGCCTTTCTGATATGTGTCTTTACAAAGATACAATTGATAGAAATAAAATGTTCTTTCCATCAGAAGTTATGAACCAAAATCCACACATGATTGTGTCATTAAATTGTAACTAAATTTTAGCCTAATGCTAGAGCATTGAAAAGCCATTAAAAGCACATATACCTACAGATACGATTAAAATGCTATTTCATTCAGCTGCACGTGGTATACATAAAAATATACATGGTTCTCTACAATATTGATAGTTATAGCTACAGAACACGAGAATGAATATTCTCATCAGGTCTCTCAACCTGTGGCATTATGAATGGATTCTTATTTTGGCTGGCCTTCAGCCCTCTGATAAATGTCATGATATAATTTAATCATTTTGTCAAATAGTAACATTCTGCTGCGCTTAAAAGTTTAAACTTTTCAAACAGTGTAGCATATAATGTTGAAGACAGCATGCAGCTCAGGTGAGGCTCTTGAGTGCATTTCTGGTTTGTACTGAAGAAGCAGTTCCTTGAGTCACAAACACTATGTGTTTCTATAAGACTACGTAAACATTGTTTGATACTTTTAAACCTATTTCCGACTAAAAACTGTGACAGTTGTCATGCTTTATATCTTTATTATGGGAAAGCTCACACTATGATTGTGTTGTTGTGTTACACCATCCGAGAAAATTTAAGGGAAACTTAAGCTCAAAGAACTCAGTCTCCCTGTTCTAAATAAATAACAGTGAGTGTGCAGTGAAGCAGGACACAGTCATTGATGGAATTTGCCGGCATCCAGCAGGCTTGTTAAAAGTTGTATGAAAACACATTTTCAGTAAGGTGCAGGGAATAATTCACAGAGCCTCAGAGCTGCTGATAGTGGAATGGATTGGATTCCATTACACGTTGCTGTTATTTTCCCCTGCCTTTATATATAAATATTTTTACCCCCATCAAATCCAGCAGTTCTTTTCCTTCAGGAAACATATAGCTCTCCTTGTTCTGTTTTGAACAGGAGGATAAACTTTATATTGAATATAACCCAGAACAAACAGTGTGGCCCATTGCGTTGTGAATTTCAGCGGGTGCAGTGTAAAACTCCCCCGGACACGTCTGTGCTGTAAAGGTTCAGTGCTCCGCTCTTCAGCCTCCCGTGAGTGTGACTGAAAAGCAAATCTCAGGGACAGAAAGGCGCGTGTTGCTTTTAGGCAGAACAGCAATTTGACAGGAGAACCTCCGCTTCAGCTGCGGTTGGTCGGCTTTGTGGCAGTGACCGTGGCAACATACGGGGACAACGGCAGGGTGTGAAACATAGTTAGGTCGCTCCGATCCCCCGGAAATTATTCACAGAGTCTGTCTTCTGAACACTGGCTGCTGGATGTTATTTGAGGCGACTGGGGAAAAAAAGATTTGTCAGCGAAGGAACTTAGAAGATTTTGTTTTTTGAATCTTCCTGTTTGTGGCAGGTGCAGGAGGGTGGGTGGGTGGGGTGGGGGAGTCGAGCGGTGAAAAGCACATGAGCCTCTGAGAATAATTTGTGTTTCCAGGAGGATTTGAACATGTTTACTCCACCCAGTGCCAGTCTGTCTGCGAGCTTAAAGTCGACAGCTTTATCTCAGAAAATACAAGCCTGTGATTCAGAGCCTCATGATGGGAATTTATCACCTTTACCAGGCAGCAAGATACTAATCTCTCTGTTTCTTAAGCTACCATATCTCTGTCTGCGTGTGTGTGTGTTTGCATAATGTGTTTGCGTGCTTTCCAGGGGTGATTTTGCTTCTCCTGGATCGGCTACGGAAGCTCAGATGGGAGCAGATGTGGAGGCTGACTGCAGAGAGAGAACTAATGAGCATGCTATCCACCTCACTGGCAGACCAGGTAACAATCCTCACACCTCCAATGGGCAAATTTGGCACCTTTTGGCAGAAGTTGCCGTTTCACACGCACAAATCACAACAACGCCTGTACCGGAGCCAGCCCTGGCACACAAGTTAGACTCGGATAACCTGTGCTGTTTATTCATCTTTGTGCTTTAAATCACACAAATGGGGATAACACCACATATATTTTAAGATGGTTTGTTCTTGTAGGTGTTGCTTTCAGTTGTTACATGCGTAAGGGACGGATAGATTTTAATTTAGAGTCTGTATTCATCCAAAATAAAACCATTTATAGAATATATAACAATACCCTAAGTCTTGAGATACCCTGCTCTGCAACAGCAATGTGGATGCTAATTATAACATACCTGTCATTGTCTGGAAGCCACACATGCTTACAATTACCATTTATTTACATATAGAGCGAGGAAGTGACATCTGATCACATGTTGAGACATAAGCTGTACCGTTGCAGGAAAAATGCACAGAGATGTGACCTAAAGCGGGGTTTTTTTTCTTTTCTGCTTAGCTCACTTTATAGTGCTCAGAATAGAACATCCTATATAGTGAAGACGGTGTTAGTTAATGAGCGGGTGATTTCGGACACAGCCCTAATGACAGGTGTGAGCTGACATAGGTAGAGCTGTCTACCTGTGATGGGGTCCCTCAAGGCAGATGTGAATTCAAGGTCTGAACAGGGGTTTAATATTTATACTCCAGTAAATTGCCGGTGGAGATTTATTTTGTGTTTTGTGAGGTACCTACAGCAATGTTAATTTGATCAATAAAAAAATCGTAACATCTAATAAAAAGTCATACCTTAGCTTGTGCAGTCCTCCTTCCATAGTAAAGGTCATAATCTGAGAGCTCAGCGAAGGGTTTCTATTATCGCAGAGCTCATCTTGATTACGGGTGCATTTATGATATTTTAATTCAACCTTCATTAAGCAAGGTCCTGCCAGGTATGCAGTTTGGAAAATGAGCAGGGCTTTGGAAATTGTTTCAGCATTCCTTCTGCTGTATGAGCTCTTCCAATGGACAATCATCCCTCTTTATCACAGCCTTCATTATGTGGCTATAGAGGTTTTATGCCTCCCATTACGGGAGTGGAATGTGTCTTGTGAACCTTCAAAACCTCAAATTGCGAAAATGTGTCTCCATTGTAACACATCCACTCAAAGCTACTTCAAGTGTGCAGCCTTGCGGGTTGTAATGACACATGAATTAAGAATAACACCTTGAACATCTGGGGACATACAAATAACAGACAGCACAGAGGAGGAGTCAGGAGTGTTAAACTGGCCTCACATCTGGGGAGAACAGTTTCATTTAATTCAAAGCCATCAATTGGGTGATCATTCTTCTCACCCCTAATGTCAGTGGGGATGACAACGTTTTTCATCCATCAAAAGGTATTTTAATGGCCTCTTAAAGCTCACAGTACAATCTCATGCTATGCAGCCAAATCCATAAAATATATATTTTTAATTCTGGAGATTGTAAAGTTTAAAACTATTATATATATATATATATATATATGAATACAACAAGACATGAATGATGATAAAGTCAGAAAAAAAAAGATGCAGAGTCATAAAAGAGTTACAAAGACAACTGACCATGAAACACAAAATAACTGGTGATAAACTTACCAAAGAAGAACATAATCACTCGCCCTCAGTCCCATAACAACCACAGGGACACTTAACTGGACCACAAAGAGACTCTGAACCACCACAAAGAAGACACAGAGTGACTGCAAATGAGCACAGTTACCATGGTTACAGGTGTCATCCCCCTCCATTGTGAGGTCAGTGGAAAAGATATGGTTCGCCGGCACGAAATGTCCATGTCCCTCCGCTCTCAGGGAATGCAACTCTTGTCAGTAAATCAAGTAATCATTCTACACCTTCCCTGCGCTGTCACTGCTCACTCAGTATTAGCCCAGCGGTGTTGTCTTACAGAAGCAGGATTCAGTCCTCAAATACTGTTTCTAGTTTGAGAGAAGCTGATACCTCAGAATAGCATAGTGATTTATTTCTGTAGGGAACATCCAGAGGAAGATTTAGGTGGCGGATTGTTCTTCAAAGAACCGGTAATAACAGAAAACAAGAAAGACAGAGACAAAATGTTCCTTCTTGGTGCAACAGGTCAACTTCTGAGCAAGACTTCAGATATTTTGGGCTGTAGGGGAAAAAATAAGCTCTGATCATCCGGTGTGCTTCCATGTAGGCCGTCAACTAGCAAACTAAGAGAACTGCTGTAAGATGCATTACCACAGTCTGCACGGAAATTATACAAAAATACCATATCACAAGAATACCTCAAAACAATGATTATAATAAAGTATTAAAAACATGTTGGTCATACTCTCCTATTATTTGGGGAAAGCGTTTGTTAAAAATAATACGTTTTTGACCCACATTGTTTTACTGTATCGGTTAAATTGGTCTATAGCCAAAATTCCATGCAAACATCCGAGTACGATCAAATCCAGCTTCATGTGCACATCAAATAAGCCGAGGTGTACGCCTGTAGATGATGAAACATAAGGCAAAGCATGAGGCTCAGTGTGTGTTTTGTGTGTATTTTGTGTGTGTGTGCAGGACATCTTCAACGCTGTGATCAAACAGAACCCGTTCCTGGTTCACCAGCTGCCGTGCTTCTGGAACGTGCAGCTGTCCGATCACACACGCTCTGAGAAGTGCTACAAGGATGTTTCAGACCTGAAGGTGAGGCCCTGCTGTCCCCGCCGTGAATCCACTCAGTCAGTTCAGATACAATAAACCCAATCAGACTCAACCCATAGGCTCCAGGTATAAGCCTGTCATTCACCCAGCCTCCTCCTCCCCTGTGTCCCTGCTTCTGCCTTTTTAACCCTTTTTGGAAACAAAAACAAAATATGTCTTTCACATTTTTATTTGTGCCGTTTTGTTTGAAGAGAAAGGAATAGACGCTAAAGCATTGCTCCCTTAGAGCAAAGTGATTAGGGGTTCACCCAGACCAATCTCTAGTGTTGACCCAGCACTGTGGAGATAGATCCGGCCCCACAGGATTATAAAAGACCTGACCTGCATTAATCAGATTCTCAAGGCCCACACTCTGATATTTGATTATACTTTTAAGCACTTTATGGATTTTGTAAACCTTGTAAAGAAACACTGTTTTTTTTCAAGGCTTCAGGGGCAATTGAGGTGTAAGCACTCTGTGTAAGCACGGAAAGAAGTTAAAGTGGCAATTAATGTTTAACAAATTAAAGGAGATAAAGTGGAGTTTTAAGCATCTATGTATGTCGATAACACAAGACATTCCCCACTCACACATGAAGGGAACAATGTGAAGGTCTGGGATACAGGATATTGTAAACAATTGGTTCCAAAAGTGAATGTGTGGCAGCTGTAGACACCTATGGGACTTTGACAATGCCTACATGACATAAATGGGAAGGCATCTGTGCACCCAGTCAGTAGCTGTGAGTACCTTACAGACTGCCAACTGGATACAAGGGGTTGAGGGATGTACTGGGCCACGTAAATGATGCAACGAGACGGGCGGAAGGACACAAAATTTGTCATTCAAATCGTGAAACATCTTGAAAGCCAATCATCGTGGAGAACGACACTCACCAGAGACAGGTCCTCCTGGCACTGACACTAAAATTAGCCACTGGACATGCTCAGATAGCCCAGACACCCAGACACAGCTCCAGGATAAACCCTCCCTGTGCTTTCCACTACAGGTATAATGCAGCAATTGTAGTCACTTAGTAGTCAGTAGTCCTTTGCTGCCAAACTCAATGAACTAACGTGATGTGAACATTTGCGTTTGTGTGAATGCATTGCAGAACTTGTAGGACATCATGTGACAGCAGGTCAGAGCCGCTTAGAAAGGACCAACAGTATATTAGACAGTGTTGGTCATAATGATTTGACTGATAATTGTAATATGTGGAAGAACCTGCAAATACATTTTAGACTGAGAGTGTTCCAGATGTTTAAATATTTAAAATGATGATGATATAAACACAACCCTCCTTTACTCTGTGGTTCTTCTAAACAGGTGATCCACTGGAACTCCCCCAAGAAGCTGCGGGTAAAGAACAAGCACGTTGAGTTTTTCCGGAACCTCTATCTGACCTTCTTGGAGTACGATGGCAACCTGCTACGGCGAGAGTTGTTCGGCTGTCCCAGCGAGGCCGACCACAACAGTGAGAACGTAGGTGCAGCTGCTTCTGTAGTTCTGGTTGTGGGGTCTATTTAGCGATGAAGATAGGTACAGAGGGTGGGAAACTAGCATGCAGGCCGCTGCATCAGATTATCAAAGTATAATAACTGTCAAATCCAATTATCACCGCACTCACCTGCTGAGCATTGTTGAATTCCAGATGTATCAAGGAATTAGGGAATTTGTTTGTGCCGTTTATTGGTATAGGATTTAGTTTCTAAGAATTTGAACAGCTTTCGTAATTGGGCACTGGTTCTTGAGGCGATTTAGATTTCACAATGTGGCCTTACATGGCATATGCTCATATTCATGACTTTAATTTGAGTTATTACTTGCAAAGGTTTTCATGCTCTAAAGCTTAGAAAACACATCACGTTCCTTTCCATTGCTGCAGCTCCTCTCTTCAGCCTCTGTCTGAAAGACTTTTTCGCTCTAAGACCCCCATTGCGATGAAGCCCAGTATGCTCTGATTGGCCAACTCACCCACTCTGTTGGGATCGTGCCTCAATTCATATAGGAAATGTGGACCTCCACTCACTGGCTTTGTTAAGGGACATCGCGGTACTGCAGATTATCGTCTGGCCACATGAAAAGGTGTTTAAGGAGCTTCATGGCAGGGTTTTCTGTGGGGGAGAGGAGCTCCCCTTATCACAGACTTTAGACTTCTAAACTTTGAAGAACATTCACAAACACCAAAAACCTATACAACACGTTAAAGGGGAAAAACTGAAAAAACTAAATATGTGTCCTTTAAAAGTCTTGGGTGAATCCATTACACGTGGACTGGTGAGAACTCACCGAAGATGTATTGAGAAAGGGTTTGAGATCTGATCACTGAGGTGATTTCTTCTTCTGTTAATGTCCTGCAGACAAAGCAAGTGTATTGCCTCCTCCTGATGGTTAAAAGGAACTTTAACTCTCTGTAACAGCCACGCTGGTGAAAACAGCTGCTGTTCCTTCAGCTCGTCCTAAGCTGCCCTGATAAAAGAACAGCTGGTTCTCAAGACAGCAGCAGTCTTACTGCTGTCAGTCAGTCAGTGTGTACTGAACAGATGCTAGCTCATGTGTAACGCTGACAACCTACATCTCCTGCAGCAGTGGGGTTCGCTCTAATGCGTCCAGGTTAAGGGGAGATGTCTACACAGAGCTCTGAGTATGAACACCATGAATGTCAAGAGAGGGAACAGGCAGGTAGTATGAGTCGTCCATTCAGAACAGGTTTTGGAGAAACTGTTAAGTGCAATCTGCAGACTTTGTTGTATGTTTTAAAATACAGGCTGATCATTATTTTCACCTCCTCAGTCCCTGACCTGCTAAGGTCATACATGGCCAGGAGTTAGGTATTTACAGGACAAGCCTCGATGGGGTGTCAAAATTATCCAAGTGTCAGCTCTGTGGTCAGTTAATCACATTATAAATTTCCATCGTGATGTGCCAGGCTTTTTTTTTCTCGTCAACAGTCAATTCCAATGTGTCCTTAACTCAGGAAATAGTTTGCCCACTCAATTTTTCAGAGTTTGAGCAGCGATTTAAATCCCATTAACGTGATTATTAGACTAATGAAGTCACCGAGGGTATTGGCTCCGCCGGCACATTGCAGACCGGGCTCCTTCAGGGCCTCAGTGCCACTGCAGCCCAGTCACTCTCCGCAGCTCGGCGTATCACACGCCGTTCACAGCAGAGCAACGCCACACACCAAGTCCTCGGCTGACAGCCCTTTTAAACACTTCTGTCTAACTCTCCCCACAGCACTGCTCAACTGTGCTCTGCTGAGCTGCAGCGATTCCAGTGTGTTTGAGCTCATCTCCACTTGAATTAAAATCAAGTCAGATAGACCCGAACAGAATGCTGACATCCATAATACATTAGTTGATGTGTTGCTCTATTAACACATCACTTTTGCAATCCTCCATCACTATTTGTCTGGGACATTTCATTAGAAAGTCGAAAGTTGAGCTGAACACTGAATTGTATTATATGTACACATTACATGCATATTGTTTGCATAACATTATTAACACCCTTAAAATGTACTTATGTAGAATTTGATACCTACATCCTTAGCAAGGAATGTACTTTAATTTAAAAAGGGAGTATAGGAAGCCAGGGGAGTATAAATAGAGGAACTGATTATGGTGGTTGAAGGGTTCAAGCACAGGACTTTCTCCCAGGAAACCATTTAAATCGTTAATTATGATCAGTTGTCTCTCTCAAGATTCAAGATTCAAGAGTTTATTGTCATATACACAGAGATTACAATTAAGCAGTCGCTTGCAATGAAATGCTTAGGTCACAGGCTCTCTTATGAGGTGATTCAAACTGTGCATTCAGCTCCTCACATCAGCTCTTCACTCATGAGGGAGTTTGACATGAAGAAACACTTAAATATAATAATAAAGAAAATAATGAGTCTACTAAATCAATAAGTAAAATGTGATTCATACGCTAGACCTCTCCAAGGGAAAGTGACCAATTAACCACCGCAACCATCTCCTTTGTCCCTCTTGAATGCCTCTCTTTCCAAAAAAATAAGTCTATCCAGAAGTAAGACATCTATCTTATAGTTTGTGTCTGTATGTGGAATGCATATCTCGAGAACTGTTCCTTCAGGTCTCCTACAGATGAAGGACAACAGCAAAATGTTTTCTCTCATTCTCTCATGACCAAAGTTTGTTTATGACTTGACCTGTAATGGGCCCACGTTTATTTCTAGATTAAATACAGTATATACGATGTTCAATTTAAAATGTTATCCAATTGTGAGTGTGTGTGTGTGTGGGCTGTGTTTATTTCCAAATTTCATTCTGCTTGTCCAGTTCTCACACCACATCAGCCTTGCTCTTCAATGCCAAGTCAAGTCGGATTAGGACGTGGCCATTTTTATCTCACAGTTTTACCACAGTGATTTAAACTGTAGTGAACAGTCTCAAGACTTAACTCCTTGAAAATGTGAACTAAAATAGTGGGATTAGCCAAGCAGCACACTGAAACATCATTAGCTCGGTGCAGTTTTCTACTTGTGAAATGATTAATGACATTTTTGTTTAAGCAGACTTTTTGTGCTTCGATCACAGTGCAGAATATACCCAGGCAGAGAGGCAGTGGCACTGCACGTTGCTGATACAGCAAACAGCTTCTTCAGGGGCTTCCCTCTGGCCCATATACTGCCTCACTCCTGTCTCTCTCCTTTTCTCCCTGCAGCTCCAGAAGACTCTGTCCGAGCTGGACGAAGACGATCCTTGCTACGAGTTTCGCCGAGAGCGATTCACCGTCCACCGAACCCACCTGTACTTCCTCCACTATGAGTACGAACCCAGCTCTGACAATACTGACGTCACTCTTGTCGCTCAGCTCTCCATGGACAGGTAATATCAGACTGCTCAAATAAGTGCTCATAGTCATAAATATTCATACGTCAGTACGAATTGATATATGAATATACCTCATCCTCCCACCAGGTTTCATGGTAATCAGTTCAGCAGTTGTTCCGTATTCCTGCTAAGTAACAATCAAACAGACAAACTTAAAAGTAATTAAATAGTTTTAAACTGCCACAACAAGTTCACTTTCAGATTCTAGGCCACTTTGGACTAGTTCAGCAACTACTTATTGTTTAATCACGATTGCAATGATGAAACATTAAAATCCACACCCCTTACTCGCTTTATCTCCCTAGTTGCTAGGGAGTTACCTCATTGATGTTGTAAGAATTGGAGCCTTCCACCCTGCCATACTAATGACCAAGGATCTCTCAGGAACCAAGTTGAAATAGCATAAAGCTGCAGCATGGTCACAGTATCCCTAGCTCGTATGTCTCTGTGTGTAGGAACCCTTTTGAATAGAAAATTGAAATGGGAATATACAATGAATACAACAGTACTTCAGGTCCATGGGCTTCTCAGAGTCTGTAGCTCCCTCTTATCATTTGGGACACAAATACTTCCACCACCTTCAAAGCTGAACGCTCACCCAGTTAGAGGAACTTGGGAAAGTTCATGCCTTTATATTCAATTACAAGACTCATCACATAGCTAGTAGTCTGTGCAGTGCAAAGGGGAAGCGGTGCAGATGACTGGGACGGGATTTGCTCTTCGTGGTGCTGCTGTTACCAGACATGCAACCATGAATAATAATCCTTTACAGCTGTTTCCATGCATATGCACACACATATGAAAGTGCCTCTGGCTCAAAGTGCTCACATGCAAGTATTCAGGTTTATATATTCATGTAAGAGGGGGTCATTTACAAACCATAAAGCAGAATGTATGTCAGTGTTCTACTAACACCATGCGGAGACACAATGAGGCCTATTGAAAAATCTCCTATACCTGAATAAAAATACAATGTTGGGCTTTTAGGGAATTTGGAACACGCCAATGTCAAATCTAATAAAGAGCTTTGTGTTATATGTGAAGGTGCAGAGACATCAATCTGCTATTTATATGCAAATTGTGCTGTTTGTTGCATTGCTAACATTGGACAGGGGGATTAAAGGCAAATTTAGCAGGGAGCATTGTGTTTTTCTGCAAACATGCAATTCCTATTAAATATATGTTTTGGAGCAGAACATGTCCAAGTATCTTTTAAGTATAGTCGTTGGATGACTTTGTTATTTTTCCTCACTGCACAATATTACAACTTACTCCATTTTGGCCTCTAAAGGATCAACAGTGATACATGGCCACTGGTCCGTCAAAAAGACACCATGGGAATTTTCTTTGTATTTCCACACTCGCAAATACATAGAAAATTCCCATGATGCTCTTGTGACCTGTGGATCGGTCGTCTTGACACCAAATACATCAATAAGTAAGCACTGGCTCTCAATTTCAGTCTTATGTCCGACTGAAGCACCATATAATATGATATGTATGATTAAGAAAGGGACAGATTCTTGCTCTATACTCTACGTTCTCCAATAGTAAAGATAATGCCGGAATTTTGAGACACGACCAGCACTTAATCCATCAGATGTGTTGCATATTAAGGTAATTTCAATGCAATATCTTTAATTCTTTTATTCAGTGTTTGTATTTCTCATACGAATGTTTTCTCACTTTTTACAACTACGTGTTTGCAATAACTCGATTCCTCATTGGGATCACTTAATCTAAATGATATAGAGAAAATACATTGCTCATCTGTGGAAACTGTAACTTTCCTCACATTAAATCATGAAATCAACAGATAATAAAATGCTTTTCATTCAAGTGAAGGGACGGACTAATAACTTTGGCTCTCCTTTTCAAATTATGTTCTGCTGAGGTTCAGTTTGATTGAAATTTTTTCTGCACATGTTCCTTTGAGGATGAGCACTTTTTATTACAGGCATCCCACAAGCATTTCTGATGTGCCACACAATGTAAAACCACAAAACAAGATAATTATGTAATGCGAATTCATTCATGCTCCCAGGGTGATAAACATTTAAATTTAAATAGTTTTTTAAATCATCCGCAGGACAAACATAATTTAAGCCCCTATTTAATATTGTCAGTTTGTTGTGTCTTCTGCTCTGCAATATATTATTGTAGTGTATGTATAATAAACATGGCTGCCTCTAGGGGCTGCTAGCTGACTATAGACTTTATCTTGTTTTAATGAGGCCCGTGGAGGGCCCGGAGCCACCGCGGGCCTATTGCAGATCCAAATCAGTGTCAGACACTGAGCAAATAACACAATCTCACCTTCAGATACTATACCATATTATAAACTATAGAATTCGATTAAATACATGGTTTTACAAATTACGCCGTAGACACTTCAGATTCTTAAATACAGAAAGATAGTATTGGACTCAGTAAATACTTTAGATGTCTATTTATTATATTTATTTATTAACAATGTGTGTCGGACTCAAAACAGAAGTTATAAAATATTGGTTCTTCAACAAAAGCCAAGTATTCCTCAGAGGCAGGCTTTCTGAAAATGACTTTAATGTGAAAAACAGAAAATAAATTATTCATTATTCCCTTAGTTTCACAAAATAAATTAAATCAAAAAATTGATTTCTAACACAACAAGCACCATTTTTGCAATTCGCAAATGGCAAATGTGTGCATTCAACTTATTATTTGTTTTAATTGTTGCACAGGCCTTTAAATTGAAGCTCAGTACTTGTTAAAACATTCCAAGATCTGTCTATATAGTGTAGTGTATTGAACATTTATGTATACCCTTAAGCTGGTATGGATTGAAACGTAATATCTTGTTAGCATTGTTTTTCCCCAAGTTGTTCTGCACAAACATTATTATCTCATACCCTCACCCAAAAAATAAATGGGAAAAACTTGACTCTGATCCATTGCATAGTGGAGGATTGGAATGCATTTTTTTGTGAAGTCACTTACCCTCTGTCCTATCTGCTGCAGGCTTCAGATGTTGGAGGCCATCTGTAAGCACTGGGAAGGCCCCATCAGCCTGGCCCTGTACCTGTCCGATGCCGAGGCCCAGCAGTTCCTGCGTTATGCTCAGGGCTCCGAAGTGCTGATGAGCCGAGGGAACGTAGGCTACCACATCGTCTACAAAGAAGGGACAGTTCTACCCAGTCAACCTCCTGCGGAACGTGGCCATGCGGCAGGTCAACACACCCTACATGTTCCTTTCAGACATCGACTTCCTACCCATGTATGGCCTCTACGAATATCTCAGGTAAGAGGGGGAAGAAAATGTGTTGAACAATAGGTCATGATGATATTCAAAATAGGTATTTCTCATCGATAGCAGATTTATACAACAAAATATAAGGCCTCCAGGCTGGTGACAGGTACGGCTAGAAAGTGTGCTTTTGGTTTGGCCGTCTATGCTTCCAATTCTCATCAGACTCCTCTCAGGAACACTTTTGTCAAGATGTCTACTTGGACTCAAGGATGTAATGATTCGATTTTTGGTGTTAAAAGGTTCCAACTACACAAAACACATTCGGTCATGACTCATGAGAGTTCACTTATGACATATGACAAAACACTACACTGCGTTCCACATTATTATGCAAATTGGATTTAAGGGTCATAAACATTCATTTTTTAGTTTTTGAATTAAACTCATGGATGGTATTGTGTCTCAGGGCTATTTGGATGATTGAAATAAATCTCAGACATCTGTGATAATTAGTTTGCCAGGTGAGCCCAATCAAAGGAAAACTTCTTAAGAAGGATGTTCCACATTATTAAGCAAGCTACATGTTTCAGGCAAAATGGGGAAGAAAAAGGATCTCTCTGCTGCTGAAAAGCAGCTAATAGTGCAATACCTTGGTCAAGGTATCACAATATTGGATATTTCCAAAAGAATTGCGCGTGATCATCGGACGGTGAAGAAATTTGTCACTGATTCACAGCACAAGCGGGTTCGTTCAGACAAAGGCAAAATAAGGAAGATTTCTGCCAAACAAATGCGTAGGGTTAAGAGAGCAGCCACTAAAATGCCATTGAATAGAAGCAAACAGGTGTTTGAAGCAGCTGGGGCCTCTGGAGTCTCGCGAACTTCAAGATGTAGGATGCTCAAGAGGTTTGAAAGTGTCCTTAAACCTGTTATTTGGCCACCCCTAAACCAAGCTCACAAGCAAAAAAGGTTTGCAGTGGGCTCAGGACTACATGAAGACTAACTTCCAAACTGTTTTGTTTACGGATGAGTGCCGTGCAACCCTTGATGGTCCTGATGGATGGAGTAGAGGATGGTTGGTGAATGGCCACCATGTCCCAACAAGGCTGAGACGTCAACAATGATGTGGCGGAGACATGTTTTGGGCCGGAATCATGGGGGGAGAGCTGGTAGGCCCCTTCAGGGTCCCTGACGGTGTGAAAATGACCACGGCAAAGTATGCAGAGTTTCTGACTGACCACTTTCTTCCGTGGTACAAAAAGAAGAACCGTGCCTTCCGAAGCAAACTCATATTCATGCATGAGAATGCACCATCTCATGCTGCAAAGAATACCTCTGGGGCATTGGCTGCTATGGGCATAAAAGGAGAGAAACTCATGGTGTGGCCCCCATCTTCCCCTGACCTTAACCCTATTGACAACTTTTGGAGCATCATCAAGCAAAATATCTATGTGGGTGGAAGGCAGTTCACATCCAAGCAGGTGCTCTTGGAGGCTATTATGGCATCCTGCAAAGATATTAAAGCAGAAACTATCAAAGAACTCACAAGTTCAATGGATGCAAGAATTGTGAAGGTGATATCAAAGAAGGGGTCCTATGTTAACATGTAACTTGACCTGTTAAGATGTTTTTGATTAAAACTTTTTTTGATTTCAGTAAATATGACCTCTTAATGCTGCAAATTCAACAAATGACAATTTTTTGTTCTTTAAAACCTATAAAATATCTTGAAACTCTGAAACTCAGCATAATAATTTGGAACACTGCATTTTGAGTTTTTTATTTTTGAAAAAAATACTGTTATCACTGGGAGGTTTGTTCAATAAAATTTGAATTATACTCTAACAGTTGATGACTTGAAAATTATACTGACTGGCTGTGCATTATTGTTTAGGAAAATCTGAGCAAAGTGTAATTTGCATAATAATGTGGAACGGGGTGTAGAGTCTGGAGAGACATGGATGTAAATTTCAAGATCACTGGTTGGTGGAGGTTAACAACCGCAAAGCACTAGTTCTAGTTTTTTGAACTAATGCAGTAAGGTTTTAATTTATTCATGTGTGTGTGTTAACAGGAAGTCAGTGGTGCAGCTGGACATGGCCAACAACAAGAAAGCTCTGGTGGTTCCAGCCTTTGAGACGCTGCGATATCGCCTGTCCTACCCCAAATCTAAGGCTGAGCTTCTCTCTCAGCTCGACATGGGTACACTCTTCACCTTCAGGTAAAACCACTTTTCGATTTTTGTAGCCAAACATGTTCAAGATCATACATGTTTTGGTTCAACAGAGCTGCAGCAGCTCTTTACATTCTTCCTCGTACGTAGTAGAGGTTGCAAAAACTAGCGCTCAATAATATTGATTCATTTTTTTCACTTCATTCATTAACTCAAGTATTAATTTAACCCTCAGGGCCATACTGAGACAGACTCATTTGCACTTATGCTGAATATCAATAGATAAAGCTCAAAGTGTGTATAATAATTTTAAAATGATGGACAGTAAGACATTTGGAATGCTACTGAAAGCAAGTGCATGAAAAATAGGCAATTACAAAACAGGTTTTAATTCAATACAATTTTAAGAAATTTGCAAGAGTACGATCATTGGAAGGTTGCTGTGTTCTACATTATGGCAACTAACAAGGCACCTTATGGACCCAGGTTGTGCGGGAAGCCAGTGCGAGTCAAGCTGCAAAGGGAAGCAGATACCTGCTGTGGCGGTCATAGACCTGGGTGGGGGGGGCAGCTAAGGGAAGTCTGGGCAGACTATCCAGCAGCTCTTGAGGGCTCACTCAGGCTGCTTTCAGCAGGGGAGTGGAGCTGCTGATTCGGGATATAATTTGATGGTGGAAGGAACACTTTGAGGAATTTCTCAAACCAACCAACGTGTCCTCTGTGGCGGATGCAAATTTTGAAGACTCAGGGTTAGTCTTGTGCATATTTCAGGCGAAGGTCTCTTAGGTAGTTAAGAAGTGCATCTGTGGCAAAGCTCCAGGAGTGGATGAGATTTGCTCTGAGATGCTGAAAGCTCTGGACACTTTTGGCCTGTCTTGGCCGACGCATCACTTCAGTGTTCTATGTAGGACTGGCAGACAAGGGCAGTGATTCTCAATATAAAAAGCATTCCCTTTTTTTGCCATCCAGATTAAACACTCACTTCACGCTGCTCTATGGGGTGAAATAACTCCTATGTCCTGCCTGCTTGATAACTTGAATCAGTCTGTGACAGGTATGAACTTGATACAGTTTCATGGTTTTGTTTCATATCTACAGTCCGCAAAAATGTTGTTGCAAATTTACAATCTGTCCTTAGCTCTCATTAACTCTTACTGCGCGCCCATTCTAAACATGCCTTTTGGAATGGGCTGTTTTCTCCGCCTGTGGTTATGCTGGTTGTAGCTTTCTCTCTTCCCACGGCACCGCGTAGCTGTACCACCACCACTGCATAAAAAGCTGGTCATCTGTTTATTCCAAAGTTCAGTGAATCCTGACTTGGTACATAGAACCGCAAACTGTAGAATCAGTTGCCAGTGCAGTTATCGTGAACACGTTGTGAACATGCTTATAAAATTAACGTTTGTCGAAACATGTAAGTCACATACAGACATACACACCGTGCAATATCTGCCAATCCAATAAAACCTTTTTATCTTGGGGGTGGACGTTACAACAGAGACACTACTTTTCCCATCAAAAATCGTTTGGAATGACTTGTAAGGTAAAGTTCTTCAAATAGAGTCTACATTTTTAAGAGTTCCCTGACATAAAGACAGGTTCATAACTGAAATGACACCTAACATTCTTAACAGCAAATTTCACACCGTCTCCAACAATAGTCATAACCTTACCTCTTCTCTCCTGCCAGGTATCATGTGTGGACCAAAGGCCACGCACCGACTAACTTTGCCAAATGGCGGACTGCCACCACGCCCTACAGGGTGCAGTGGGAGGCGGACTTCGAGCCCTACGTAATGGTGAGGCGGGATAGTCCCGAGTACGACCGCCGCTTTGTGGGCTTCGGCTGGAACAAGGTGGCTCACATCATGGAATTGGATGCGCAGGTAACTATACCCAACTCTTATCTATCAGTATTATACATAAATGTGTTGGATTTTCTTGTGACAGTGATAATATAACCAGATTTCTAGGAAAACATTTCTTAAGCTCAGAAATTAGATTTCAGACCATCATGAAAAATAAAACTCCCCACAGAAACATAATCACGTTAAAAACATTTATGTATAATACTGATGAACAAATTATGGCAGATGTGTTGGTTAGTTTACTAACGCTTTACAAAAGACAAAAATCCAGCCAATGGCTCGCCTCCAGTTTCTTTCCAATGCTGTTTTAAAGTCGGCTCAAGTAAATATGTTCTTGTCCCCAGACACAGAGGATGCTCTCTGATATGTGTTCTCTAAATGTTAATCTATCAGCTTTAAATGGTAAATGGTAAATGGATTTGCATTTATATAGCGCTTTTCTAGTCTTGATGACCACTCAAAGCGCTTTAAATTACAGTTTCACATTCACCCATTCACACACACACATTCATACAGTGCATCTATCCCAGCACTTTGTTATTCTAAGGGGGGGCCATTCGGGGTTCAGCATCTTGCCCAAGGACACTTCGGCATGCAGATGGTTCAGACTGGGAATCGAACCGCCGACCTTCAGGTTGGAGGACGACCACTCTACCCCTCAGCCACTTTATGCTGGATTCACATCACTGGAAGCACTTCTGGTGTCTTTGTTCTCTGGCTTTGGGAGAAAGATGAAAATCCTTACAAATATAAACAGAGTCCTTGTCCCCAAGTCATTGAATACCATTTAAAAGAATCACTCCTGTTTATTGCAGAACTCATTTCTCCTCTTTATTTTGGCCATCATTTGTAAAAGCATTAAGAACATTGTACCTGCCAAGTGAAGCGCTAAAATCTGGTAATGCACCAAAATATCTCAAAATGAAATCAGACAGGGCCAAAAACACAATAAGTCGAACGATCAGAAACTACCTCATACTTCTGCTCTTGTCTGATCTGCAGTGCCCTTGTGGAAAAGTCATATCTAAAATTAGGTGGTATTATCAGGGCTTTATTAAACGGCCTAAGGCAAGGTTTGGCTTAATTGTTCATAACCTATTCAATTAAATGCCATCTTATAATGAAGTAGTCCCTGATCGTGCCTCACAGCCTCACTAACCTCGACAACATGACATTTCAAATATTGGATTCTGATTCATAAGAATACTGTTTCCTCAAAATAAGACCTGTATCTTTATAACTAACCACCTTAAAGAGGAAATATAAAATCATATGATATAAATGCTCCTCATGGTGAGTGGGGAGTTATCATCAACTCTGCCCTTCCTGTCCGGTCGACTGAGCTCCTTAGGTTCTTCCAGCTCATTGTTTTGGTGTTCGAGCCCAAAAAACTCGGCTCTCATTACTCTTTTCCATCAGCAGCCATTCTCCACTCTTTACTACTGAGATGAGTGGGATGAGCAGCGAAGAGAGCCAACAGGCCTTTGCACCAGCTGTGTGTTGTGTAACTCCTCCACTGCCCTCGAACTAAGCTGTGTTTGACTGTGGGCACGATCACTGGTACTCGTTCAACATAGTTACATCATAACTGATCCCTTGTACCTTTCCTGAGCAGGGGAACACACAGATTTAATGTGCACTACAGTGACTGGTGTGTGGATCAGTAAAAATATGCAGCGAAGGCAGAAATTATCATTGGTTCTATCTTCTTGTGGTTTTTTTATGTAAAACCGCTACTGAAGCGGTTATTAGGTTATAAATTGTATGAATTAGTTCCTACTTTTACTCTTTGTAATTCATGGGAGGTACTTAATTTTAATCAAGTAGCCTCAATTGCTCTTCTTCCATCATGACTGTCTCCTATATTACTCAAATGCTGCACAGGAATCATTCTGCCACTTATCTCAAAATGAATGGCATTGATGCCAAGTGTCTGGTAAATGTGTGGGCAACTGTTTTTTGCTAATTGTAAGTCACTATAAGCTAAGGTACTATAAGAAATATCAACTGTATATGTAAGTGTGGTATTTTCTTCTGCCAAATAGTGAGCAAACAATGTAAGAAAATCCAACTTTATCCTAAATCAGCCAAAGAGTAAAGAGCAGTCACAGAAAAGTCCACAAACTGGCTCAGAAATGTCAGTTATGGGTTTTTTTTCCACCACATACACTGACTCAACTCGACTCACTGGTACCAGGCAGACAGTATTCTGTCAATGTGGCATGGTTACAGTAGTGATGACACATAAATCTATCAGGATATCATATTCAACACTGCACACACACAAAACATTTGTATCCCAGTCAGGGAAAAGTTTGAAGGCATTTTTGCTAGACTGGGAACAGGTAGGGGCTCCCACAGTGTATTGGTGCCATTGATGGATCACAGAACCCCTTATTGGCACATCAGAACTACCACTGTGACTATTTCAACTGTAAAGGCTGGCGCTCCATCATCTTTCATGGTGTTGTAGCTGGAATGGGACTCTTCTGGAACAGGTTGTCGGGACCGCCTGAGAGTTAGCATGATACTCTTGCTATTTGGAAGTCCTTATTGTGGGGGAGCTGGCCAGCCGCGGCAGTTCACACCAGAATCACCGGTGGAGTGAATGTTGGCTACTACATCCTGAGCGACTCTGCCTATCCCCTTACAGAACTGGCTCTTAAAACCATTCTCTGACTTTGGATTGCTGACATCTGAACAGCAGATCTACAACAAGTTACCTCGTGGAAAGAAATTAGTGTGTCACGCAGAGAGGTGTGTAATAGTGAGTTTGACGCACCTGCAGCAGCTGCAAATATATATGTTAAATGTACTGTAGTTCAAATACAAATGAGTCCTATAAACATGGGTCTGGCTGCTTGGCTCAGTAGACTCAGGATTGCTTGGAAGGCTTGATTTAAGGAAGCAGTCGAAGCAGCCTCCTCCCTCCTCGTGGCCTCTTTCGGCTCCCTCCCTCACTTTGCACGATTGAGGAACATCTGTAAACATCGCTCACACTGTGCTCCACGTCAGCCTCAGCTGCCCCACATCCGCTGCCTGCATCCCCCTCAGGACAGGCAGATGCTGCTGTTACTGATGCTGTTTCCTTCTGGAGGAAAACAAAGGGGTTTATCAGTGCTGGGTTGGTGAATACTCTAGTTCGAAACCTGAGAAAATTCACTTTTCGGTCAAAGCTCATCTATTGAAAATAACAACAGCACCAGTGGAAGAGTGTGTGTGTTAGAAAAGTGTTAAGTCAACACTGTTACATTTAATTCAGCATAGTCTACTAGACCGCATTATTTAGCAGACTTTAATTCCTTTAATGGATGTTGAAGTGCTGAACGCCTACTGTTTGTTAGATTAAATGTTTAAATATATTTATTTAGCTGAAGACAAAGTGCTGCTGGCAGCAGCAGTTGAAGATGTAGATCAAACTTGGGACGGATGTTTATAGATCAGTGATTGTAGCCTCAAACTCTGACCCAGTGACAGACTCGTGATTTAAGTGATTTGCAGCATTGAGATTAAAACTGAGTGAGAAGTACTGCATTACATAATCAAACCAACAATATGATCGTATTACTACTGCTGAATGTGAAGGCATACTGACTGGTTGCCATCGAAAAGCAATGTTCAGAACATCCCTTCTTGCACGATGATGGTGCAGTTGTGATGATTCTCTCTGACATATCAGAAAAAGGGCTTTATACAGAAACATCTAAAGTTTGCCAACAGTAGCTCCCATGAGTCACAATAACTAATTGATCATCTAGGAAGAGGTTAGACAACAGCAGGTAATGCACAACCCTTATGTGTACTTTACCGCCCAAGGTTGACTTGACCCAGATGGTTTGTTACGCAGACCCATCTGGGAAGCCTTGTTTGGAAACTCTTTGGGAATAGGGGAAAAATACTTCAGGTGAAAGGCTGATCACCCGTCTATCACTGTTTATCACAGGTGCCGAAGTCGGTCAGGAGAAGAGTGAAAACATATTTCACATAGAGAAAAGCCTCCAGCGTTGTTCTTTGCTCTTTTCCAATGAAATACTCACCAGTTCTGATAGGACTGATGCCACGTGTGTGCTCTTTGTATTAAAGGGGCTGTAAATGTTTGTTACTCAACAGTTCTTCTTGCTCTTCTCTCGCTGCAGGAGTACGAGTTTGTGGTTCTGCCCAATGCTTACATGATCCACATGCCTCATGCACCAAGCTTCGACATCACCAAGTTCCGCTCCAACAAGCAGTACCGGGTCTGTCTCAAGACCCTGAAGGAGGAGTTCCAGCAGAACATGTCGCGGCGCTACGGCTTCGCTGCCCTTAAGTACATGACGGCCGAGAACAACAGCTAGCCACCGCTGCTGACCCTCGCACCCCCCGGTGAACTGCTGAACACACTCCAGAGCCTGGGGGTGTGGTGGAGGGAATGGGGTGTTGGGAGGGGGGCGGGGGGGTATGATGGCATGAGGGACTACAAGAAGCTGACCCTCGGCGTGGGACTGCAAGGGGTCGGAGCAGCTGAACGTGGGCCCCGGCTGTATGGGCCCTGGGCTCCAGATGTGGAACTGTGTTGGACGACAGGCAAAGGACAGAAGACATTTAATGCCTTGTCATATTTGTAAGAGCAGTGACAAAGTTGTGAGCTATGTGTAACATTATGTGTGTGTGTGTGTGTTGTGTGTGTGTGTGTGTGTGTGTGTGTGTGTGAGAGAGTGTGTTTGTGTGTGTGTGTACATGCAGGTAGATGAAAGGTGTTACTGTGTGTGTGTGTGTGTCCCTTCAGGGTGGTGCTTGGCAAAAAGCTTACTGAGAGCTGAAGATGTGAAGCGTCGGCAGCTTAACATTCTGTTTGCACGCTGCAAAGAGGAATGCCTTCCAAGTGCCATGAAGTAACAAAAAGCTGCTGCGGTCTGAGTGACGGCGCACCCCCGACTCAAATACAAATCGCCGGCGAGTGGCAGAGATAAGACAAAGCAGTAAACACGTCCACACAGATTTGGAAAATCTCCTCCTGACGAATGACACGTGCTCAGATGTCGAGTCGAGCAGCCAGTCCGCCGACCATCTGCTGCCGTCCAATTTGTTCCATGGCTGATACCGATCAGAATAAATCCTCCTCCTTGTATAACAAGGGAAGTTAAGTGCAAGGATGGCAGGAGGCCGTCCACGCGGTTTATATTCAGGCTGTCTCCACGTTAGCCTGACCGTGCTGCTCGCGAGTGTTTCCAGTGTTTTGTTACAATTAACAGAATCTGACAGCTTGATGGTGCAGAGGGCTTTTTCCCCCACTGTATTTGAAATTGATGCCAGGGCGATCTGCACATAGATTGCTATCGGTTCGTGAAGCTACCCCCCCGCCACACTGAGCACTACGCAGCGGAGCACCAGTCACTGAGCGCACAGTTGACTTTTTCTTTCCAAGAATCAGAATCGTTTATCAGTGTGTTTACCATCCTCCTGGGTGGAGCAGGGAGGGGTGGGGTATCTACTCGCTGTCTGGAGGAAATGAGGCAGGGGGGGGCAGAAAGGAGAAAAAAAAATGGACGGGAGATCAACTATCTCTCTCTCTCTCTTTCTCACTCTGGCCTCTAGTTTGACGACGTCCCAGTGGATCACAGAGCTGGTAATTAATAAAAGAAATATAGCAAGTTACTGGACAAGGTCTTGAGGAAGAAGTTACATTGAGGGAATATCACATGTTTTTAAAATCTTATTTTTAAATGTGACTGTATGAAAAAAGAAAATTGCACTCAGTAGAGCACATGACTTTTAACCACAGCCCAACAATCCTTTAATCCCAGTCAATTAAAACAATCCTTAAAGCTAATGCCACATTACGTTCCTCAGCTACACGTTGTTGATAGTTGGAAAGTTTTTCTTAAATCCACTAGATCCTGTTTTTTTATTGGATCAATAAGAAAATTCACAAACTGAATGTCTGAGTGTTTGTCACAAATAATTCTCTGTGACATCAAAGTCTTGAATGTAAAAAACTAAACATACTCGTCCACTACACTGTCTGTCCAGTCGTTTTTGCGTAATCCTGCTCACTAACAGCCACATGAAATGAAATTACAACCTCCTTGTTTGAGATAAGAACCTCTGACAAGTTTATTATAGAATGAAAAAACGATGCAGGGTTTTAAATGATCAAGTAAAGATCCAGATAGGATTAGAATCTGTCCTGGTTTTCCCAGTAGAACCCAGGGTCCAGTCACACTGCCTCACCCACACAGAACATTTAGAGGTTACACTGAGCACTTAATGCCCCGGCAGCTCCCTAGATTTAACTTCCACATATCAGCTACTGAGGTAGTGACACTGAGGCGAGTAGAAGCAAGCAGAGTTTTATATATTAATACGTTTTCTCCAAAAGCAATCGAATCCACTCACACATTTCTTCCCACTCTAATCTTTAAGAAATATAATCATTACAAATATAATGCGATTCGCGATCCGATTCGAAAAAATTCATCCATCCATCCTGAACACATTCACACCTACAGTTAATTTAGAATCTCCAATCAACCTTACCCCCAATCTGCATCTGAGGACAGTGGGAGGAAGATGGAGCACCCAGAGAGAGGGCCGCCCACTCTGCCACTGTGCCACCATCGAACATTCTGAGACAGAAATTGGATTTCCACAGATTTCTGTATCGGATACAGTACCTAAAGTGTGTGTGTGCACGTGTGTGTGCATGTGTAGGGGCTGATCATGTCAATAAAAGTTTGTTGAGCTGTGATGAGTTTCATGAGAACCGTAGCCGAGATCATTTGTAGAGGGACAAACAAGCCACACTCATCATTACTTTTAATTAGGCCTGACCTTTCAGTCTGCTCACCACACATCACACGTCGTCACTGGTTTCTACTGTGTGGTTTAACTAGAGGCTTACTCCCTGTCTGTCTCTCTCTCGACAGCACTCTCTCACTCTGTGCAGGAGAGCTGCAGAAGGGCTCGGTGCAGTCATGCAGGTGTGTGTGTGCGTGTGCGTGCCAGTGTGTGTGTGTAGGTGAATGCGCCGTTTTTCTGATTGTACATGTCTGTTCAATTTGCTAGTGTGTGTGTGTGTGTGTGTGTGTGAGTGTGGAGCTGGGAAGAGCTGCGGTGTGTAAGTAGGACAGTGCTGACTGATGCTGCTACCTGAATAAAAGCAAAGTCAAACACTCTTCTGTCACTCAGTTTCACCATTTCTTTCTTTATGATTATCAGTTTAATG
Organism: Pseudopleuronectes americanus; assembly: GCA_038501795.1. Classification (NCBI taxonomy): domain Eukaryota; kingdom Metazoa; phylum Chordata; class Actinopteri; order Pleuronectiformes; family Pleuronectidae; genus Pseudopleuronectes; species Pseudopleuronectes americanus. The sequence continues at coordinate 1,514,976 of CM076737.1, read as the reverse complement.
TGAAACACACACACACACACAAAGCAGAGTATTACACCTGTGTGTGTCTTTGTACTATCAAGAAGTCCCAAGAGCGTTGCCATCTTTCAGAGTTAAAGGGGAACATGTCACTTCTGCCTGGAGCTGAGAAAAATCAAATCACTTTGATATCAGGGTTATCAACACTTGACTACAGATTTTTAACAGACTGCCTGAGTTACAAGCATATGTGCGATTTAACACACAATATTCACTGAATAGAAGTGTTCAATTGAAGCTAATATGTGTGTAGACAAATCCAGTAGGTACCATCCCTGCTGAGCCTCGCTCTACAGGAAGGGAGATATAAGTCCTGGTGGTCACAATGGCTCAAGGTCGTTTTTGAAACTATTGGAATAAGCAGGTGTTTAAAAACTCCAGTGAGTAATGGGTCTAAACCAGTGGTACAGTACTTCAGGGTGATGTGCAGGGACACTTGGGAGCTCAGCTTTTGGATAGAAATTTCGATTAATCGCAAACATTCACATATTTGTGTTCGAGAGGAATATGAACACAATTACTAATGTATAATATATTTTAGAACGTTGTCACAGGATCTAATATACATTCAAATGCAGCAGGACACACCTCTGCAGCTACTGACCGACTGCTGCAGAGCAGACACTTGATCAACAAGGAAGAAGAGGAAGTGAACTTAATATGCAGCCACTAAAAAATATACTGGGGAAAAAAGAGACTAATCCTTGTGTTGTATGACAAAACTGGAACAATGTTGTGAGTTTGGTATGATTTGGACTGGCCATTCAGTCATTGATTATACATTTTTTTTAAATCTTTACATACAAGTCAATATACAAGCTCTAGCATTCAGTGGGGTCGAGGAATCATGCAACATCAGTCTGTGGACAGAGTTGTCTGGGTCAAACCTCCAGATCATTTAGATTTCTTTCACCATATTGGACTGACACTGACATAACCTTAGGAGTTGTTTTTCAATCAGGCAGCAACATTCGAAGAATCACTTTCTTTCTGGCAACGTAAAAATAATAACCTATACAGTGTAAATCCCTGATATGGTGATCAACCATTTATAAGAATCAAAAAGCTTGGGACGGAATCGTTTCCAATGAAAAATGCTGTTTTTAATAATTTGGTTACAGGGAAGAATATATTGTGTGTCAGTTATTTACTGCTCCTCTCTGTGTCTCTATCATTCACGCTGCATACTGCCAACCGGATCGAGCCAAACCGAGCGAGCAGCCTCCTCCTCCAGCTCTGCATACAAATTCTCCTGTTTTTACCCAGTCTGAGTTTACACATGTGTACGATCACAGTTTGTGTGTGTGAGTGTGTATGTCTGTATGTGTGTATGTGTGTGACAGTGTGAGAGAAAGAGAGAGAGAAAAGTCGAGCGAGCGGGGATGAGGAATGCGTGTGCAGCTATGAAGAAGGATTTTACTCTTTAAAGAAAAGTATTGATCATTATGTGATATTGTGGCATCACTGTAAGTGGTTTCCACTGTATTTGGTTGCTGTAATGTTTTATATTGAGCTGAATTGTTTATAATTTCAGAATCAGAATCCTTAAAAGTATATTTTGCACATACAGGAAACTGAAACAACAATATATAAATAGAAAGAACAATAAGTTATTGGGCACGTGCGGTACTAAGGTGCAGTGATTTGGGATAGTGCCAATAATTACTTTGAAAGATTGTAGGCCAGAATATTGTATCAGCTATACAACAGATCTCTCAAATAGCCGACATGGAATATCTGAACGGATAAGAGCAGTTCAGTAAATCATTCAAACTAAAGCACACATATGAAAAGCAATATAGCAAATACAGTTTCATTTTATGAAAAACCTTCACTATAAATTCCCCGCAGATAAACCAGGTAGAATAAACACCAAGTTTTCTAACTTCCCTCTGCACTATATAGTTTATAATATATTCTGCACACAATGTCTCGCAAACGATAAAAAAGCGTCAGTATATTGTAGAACTGTTGGTGGAGGACTATGCTAAAGTATAATGTAAGCAGGCAAGAGGCTGAGAAGGAGAGTGTCCCTGGCAGCTGTTCCCTCAGAGAGTGAATGATGTGTGAAAGTGCAGCGTATAGAAGCGCTGTATAAATGTCTGTGTAAATGGGTGAATATGAATTGTAGCGGTTGCTAAGACTAAAAAATCTCCAGCCTAAATATTAAACATTAACCATGGAAAGGATTTTTAAACTGAACATTAATTTATTTCCTCGAATGGAATAAGTGCAAGCACTAAATACACAGTCTCCAGAAAATACAACTGCATTTCCCCCCACAATGGGAATCATTATCGTTATTTGCTTTTCAAGACACATCCTATAAAATTATTAAGAGTGTAATTATTTATATATTCAGATCTTTATGTGAAAACGAAACAAACCCTGAGGATTTAACTGCTGCTGTGATTTTGTTGCTGTTTGCAGCTTAAAGATGCCAACCATCACATTTCCGGACTTCCATAACACATTATTACACCCATAACTTATAAGTGACCACACAGGAAGAAATTAGTTTTTGAAATTGCTGTGTCCAGGAGTCATTCATCACTAAGTATTCATCCCTTTTTTTCATTTAGCGTTTTCTTTTCTCTTACGCCTGTTTGTACCTGTATTCCTTTTGTGTGTGTGTTTGTTGGTGTGTGTATTCGTGCTGCTGGGACACTTGAGGCTAAGGGGACAGCAGGCTGACCTGACTCTAAATGAAATGAGAGTGGAGCACCCAGTTTTTCAGCCCCCTGGTTGTCTGACTGTCCCTGGTGGAGCCATCCTTTAAACTCGCTCTAATGAAGTTCCCACGACACCATTCCTCTTATCGGATAGGTTATTAAAAGTTTTAGAGGGGCCGCGGTTTGAAATTTAATGCATGAATTTTAGCTGACTTTCACATGATAAATTCAGGGGATTGGAGGAGGTTGGCCTCACATTGATGTGCTGTGACTCTTCCTACTGAAAGGTGAGATTTTAAAGGGTGGAGCTGGACCTGCTGCTGTGTTTCTTCAATTTAACCTTTCACACTGAAGAGAAAGCCAAGGCTTCAGAATAAAAGCAACAGCTTGTCCAAAGGTAAGTGGTCATCTTTGCCACACAGATCTTTTACTGGTTGACTGAAACAAGGAATTCCACCGGTCTTTGTTCTGTATCATCATCTTCTCAGGTCAAATTTAAATACACACAATTCACAAACAGCCTCCAGTTTACACACACTACTTAATTAAACCACATAGTAACTGCCGAGATGCAGCACACAAGTATGTAGGTAAAATGAAGATGAATGGGTCAAGAAACATAAAGAGTCAGATGATGACTCCAGTTCATCTCCAGGTCAGACAAAGCTGACTCGCGAGAGAAAATAATTGTAAACAGTAAAACTACAACAGAATTTCTGGTTGAACTGTTTTGTTTTCATATTGATTGTCTTAAATATAATATTCAAATCATGAAAAAGATCAGGACTGAAGCCCGACATCATGTTCAATACGGTGGTCTCCCTGGTGGCTGCAGCACTCTCAGCCTTACACACATACACACAAAAAAACAAACACAAACACGACACCAGTGATCGGACAAAAGTCAGCAAAATTGCTCACAACAGAACTTTCTTAAGCTACAAAAACCATCACATCCTCATTTACTCACACAACCAAATTTAAATTGAAGAAAATTACAGATTGAGGACCAAGACAAAAAACTGTATATGGATTGGTCCCTTCATTGGGCCTCTGTCCTTGCTTCTTTCTTATTCCTCATTGTGAACTCACTTACAGGGAGACATTAACATAGAAACACTTTGTAAATGTCTCGCATATATGGCAGCATGTGATTGATATTCTGTTTTACATGCTGCAGTGAGTGATATTTCAGTCTTGGATGAGAAACTGCTCGTTAGTCTTTATGTTCTCTGGAGGTTTGGTCTTTGGTCTTACATTGAATCATGGATCCACACTGACACCTAGTGGTCATATTTCAGACCTCTGGGAGTTTTCTTAGCATGTCTTGAATTAAATATGAAGCAAATCAAAGCAAAATATCATACCTGCAAACATGAAACACTTAAACAAATCCTACATTCAAGAGGCTCGTGCTGCTCAGTTCTTGGCGCAGTGATGCTTTGCTGTGTATTGGCTCATATTGCACCTTTAAAGTGATGATGTTGTGTTGAACTTCATGTTTGTTATTCTGTTAGTAACACTAGTGGACATATACTCCATATAACCTCTGAGGGGCTCCGTGATTATATTATGCTGCAAATTGGGCTTCCTGTATTTTAGCACAATGTTTAAAGTACTTAACAATCAAAATTCAGTATAATAATACAACAAGACAAAGTGTAAGGGCGTTTTGTCGTGTGTTTACCCACTGGTTGTGTAGCGGCTCTGTCAATAGAGCATTTAATAGAAAACTACAATGACACTCAGTGGAGTTCATACCTCCGCCAAGACAAGACCCCTCATTACACCACATTTCAATTCTCTATATCCAGTTTTCATTTGAATCTGCACCGAATCACACACCCTCATAAATAAACATGCCCTTTTTTCATCAAGATCCATGAATTATTCTCTGAGAAATCAGATGAATTGTTCAAATCTTGCCATGTTAAATAAAGTGAAAATAAAAAGCCTATATTTACTATTAATATTCAATGGGTTCTTCCATTCTTCCACAAAGTGAATCCATCTAGTAATTTTTGTCAAACTTGCTAAATATCAAACAGAAAAACAAACGCTGATGAACATCCTTGGCGGTGGAACCATAGTTGAACAGGGGCTGGAAACAGTAGAGAGGATAGGCTGTTGCTTAGGAGGTAGAGAGGGCTGTCCACTACCCAGAAGGTCAGAGGTCTCTATCCTCCTCCAGTCTGCATTCCAAAGTTTCCTGACAGCTTTGCTAACAGTCTATGAATAGTATGTGATAGTAAAAGCATTGTGTATAGGAAAGCTGTTTGAAAGTGCGTGTGAATGGATAAATGTGTTTTGTACCTCTAAAGTGCTTTGAGTGATTGTAAGACTAGAAAGTGCATATAAATATGATCCAACTACAATTAAAGGGTTAGGGTTAGGGTTATTTAAAAACTTTGTGAATTATAGTTCAATGACAAACCACAACTGTATGACCCTCTCTGACAGTCCCTGTCACAGCCATGTCTCTGAATTCAGTGTTATCTCCTAACGCTATCTTCACAGGGATACCAGTTCTCTTTTGACACTGCAGAGCTTTGACAGTACACATAGTCCAAAATGGGATCTGTCATATTAGCTTGCTGCACCCTCTCCTTTCATAAAACCCTTTTGTGTCTTATGAGAAATGACACCAACAGAGCAATCTATTTATATCCATTTTTGCCACTTTGCCTGGCTGCTCAAATCTATCTAAAAGTATTAATGATATCAGTCATCATCATCATTACCATCTGACATCAGACACCTCACCAGAGAGCCAGCCATTACATTAAAGAGGTTAGACTGATAGATGTGTTCAAGAATTAGAATGAAACTCAAAGGACGTTGTATAAATTGAAATCATTTACAAGAGTGAGTTCCCTGACTCCTAAAACTTCCCGTCAGGAAATTTTTACTCAGAGCAGAAGTTCAATTTTTTTTCACCTAAAGGCTCTTGAGTGGCTGTAAAGAATCAGCCACTGAAATCAGTCACAGAGGGCAGAGGACAGGAGGGAGGGGAAACATCCTCAGGGAAACAGAACAAACCCTCAGTTTTAAGATAAATGAAGTTGCTCTCTGAGCTATGAGAGAACCAGAGGGGAGCAGAGAGCTGGAGGATGAATAGAAGACATCAGCAGCAGCAGGTCATCACCGCCCTCGCCGCCTCTCACCTGACGAATATTCACAGACGGCCGTGACAGAGGATGGCGGGGCGACAACAGGGTGACGCTGGGTGCTGTCTCCTAAAGGGGCTGAGTTTAATCTCCTAACGTAGAGCTCTAATGGAGATTGTCTGGAGCGGGCCGAGTGAAGCAATCAATCACTATCTGCAGGCGTCTCCCCACCGATAACACAGCCAGCTCCGACATGCACACAGCTTAACACCAAAGCCAAACAATTTCTTCTACGTGCACAGAGCACAGGGCCTTCTTCACAACAACTGGAGAGTGTGTGAGTGATTATTATGACGTTGGTTATTAATAAAATACTTTTAATCCAGTTACGTGTCATGAACAGCTGTCAGTTCGCAGAGGCAGCTTTTCTTCGTCATTGAAATGTTGAGACCTGGTTCTCAATATGAAAACACACAACATTTGTATGTCACAACCCAGTGTAGCGGATTCTGTGTCGTGTGGGCTGATCGTGGTGCTGGTGGCGGACCCTGTGTCGCGTTGGCACTGGGTAAAGGAGGTGGACCAGGGCCGCGGCGATGGCTCGTGGTGGCTCCTTGTGGGCGGCGGTGGACGGTGACTGAGGACTGGAGTGGCCTCTGGTCTGGATGCTGGATCGTGGTCCTGCTGGTTGCTGACCATGGACTGTGATTACAGCGGGACTGCATCAATGCCGCTAAAGACTTTAATGATGAATGTTTTTACACGTGGCATCTATTGCACTTCTGTCCGTCCTGGGAGAGGGATCCCTCACATGTGGCTCTCTCTGAGGTTTCTACTTATTTTTACCTGTTAAAAGGGTTTTTAGTAGTTTTTCCTCACTCTTGCTGAGGGTTAAGGACAGAGGATGCCACACCCTGTTAAAGCCCTATGAGATGAATGTAATTTGTGAATATGGGCTATACAAATAAAATTTGATTGATTGATTGATTGACAACCAGGAAGCCGCATTACTTACATTTCATTCCTCACTGGTTAATGGTGTTTTTTAGTTGGGAGGCTGGTTACATGCTAGGATGGTTACAAAAATGTCTTTAGTATGCAGCATCCCATAATCCTATGTTTGCTATATTGCAACATGCCTCCTTATTCTTTCCAAATTCACACCTGCAATTTGGGGGCTTTGATCCTGATTACATTAAAGTGACATCATGACCGTTATTTCCAGTAGACAAAGCCTATCTGACTGTACCTGGGTATTTTTATCTTCTTGTGAATAAGATTCCTACTGAATGTTTTGTGGGAATTTCCTGAAATTTGTTACAAACATTCACTTTGACTGGTGGATGAACTGATTCAAATTTGGTGATCAAAGGACAAAAGTAAAATTCACTATGACCTGACAAAAACCTTAAGGGAATTTTAAATTTGCACTTGGACCCACATCAAATGAAGTGTAGTGATCTATTTAAGCTGCAAAGATTGCCCATCTCTCTTTCTTTGCTTTTCAATGCCCCCTGTGTGCCCTGCGTCAGTATCGCTGTCTGTCGATTCAGCCCCTCCACCACCCCAGCATCCACCTGTGGGCTCAGGGGGATCAAAGACATTTGCTCACCACTCCCAAATATATCCGTGTAATCATATCTGGTGAGGTGATGAAGTCGGCGCCCAGACACAAATGTCTAACTACGTTCTGCTGCTTCAATCGACATGTTCTGACACTCAAGTCACCACAGCACATTTTAAAACTGTCTCCCACAGCCATACATATAAACCATCAATGGTTTTTATTTCCAAGCTGCAAATGATATACTGTAAATTCCTAATGAATAATTATATGTCTGGGGATATATGGAAAAAGTGATCAACATGTAGTGGGCATGCAGACAGACACATGTACAAATTTGATATTCTGAAGGTTCTGTCTGCAGAGAAGGTTGAGAGGTCCCCAAAAACCATTAGGGTAAATATCAGGAGATCAATTTCATTCCTGACCTCAGTGATTCATTCAACTGTATTTGTGTGGGCACATGCTCGGTTACCATAGAAACAGACTTCTCCAGATGCTAAAAGATGCTGAAGACTGCTCAGTCTTCAGCTTCTTGTTCTTTTTTACAACAATGTTTACATATAAACAAGTTATTTACTTAGTTATGTTATTACACTGATTCTTTACTTGAATTTAGTTGACACAAACAAACACACACACACACACACAAACACACACACACACACACACACACACACACACACACACACACACACACACACACACACACACACATACACTCACACACACACCCCTGCACCTCAAAGAGGAATCCATACCAGAGGAGGGCTAAGCCATGCAGTTTCTTTTTCTCCCTGCTGCTGGTTCCCCTTATTCTAAAATAGTGAGGACATTTAAGATGTAGCTGAATGCTTTTAAGAATTCAAATACATGGAAACACTGAAGTGGTTTCTGCGTGCTGTGACTGCTCCTCCTGTTCATTCTGCCCGTTCATTATTCCCTCTTATCTTTACCTCCAGTGAACGAGACGGGGGAAGAATCGACAGTCCTCATTCCAAACTTTATCTCAAGTTAATGTGACGCCTCAGTGGTCTGCGCTGAGTAGAATCAATGTGTGTATGTGAGAGGCCTATAATGAGTTGTGTTTGTATCGCCCCTCGTACATCTGCAGCTAGTGCTTGATGTATTTTACTAATATTTCAAAGAGTAGTATATTCAATGATTTCATTTTCATCTTCATTCATTCCAGACTTTCTTCAAAGCTCGAGGGAGGAGTAATGACCTCGCTGCTTCTCAGGCATAAACGGGCTGGCAGTGTCCACAGAGCCTCAGATAACACAGCAAGAACAGGGATGGTGAAGCAGCACAAGCACACACACACACACACACACACGCATACACACACATGCATTACTGGACTGGTTCACAGCAGCTGGGACACAGGTCATTCTGAGCATCACGTCTGTGTGAAATTCAGTCAGCCCTACTGTTGGAAGGGGTCAGCTGCAGAGGGCAGGGAATCATCATATAACTCTTTATTTGTTTTGCTTTGGTGGAGAATGCATACATTTGTGTCAGGGGAGAGTGGAGAGTCAGATTTCCGACCCTAAAGTCAGAGATTAACCCAAAGTGATGTTATTCTCAGATTTCAAACCATTATAGCCAGTGGTGGAAGTACATCTACTTTGCTAATGTATTTCAGTAATCAGTACATTCCTCATTTGTACTTTTCACACTTACAGCACTACATAAATCTGCAAATACCTGTAGTTTCTGCACCACTACAATTGAACAATGCATTGTGTTACATTATTTATTTAAAGTGAGGTGAAAATTGGTCCATAGATCCAATCAGAAGACAAAAGTAACATTAGAACCCGCCCCCTGCGGAAGCAGCATCACTGATAAATAAACACTTGAAATGTATTCTGCAGAAGCCAAGACTATTTTAATTTTAATATTTTAATTGTATAATGCACTTGGTGTTAGTTTAGTTGAAAAGTTGATTTTAATTTAATTTGACCTTTACTTGAGTACATTTTTGTCGTTTTATTTGCATTTTAACTCAAGTGAACAGTCTGATATTATTTTCTCCACCACTGGTCATAGGAAATTTAGAGGATTGGATACCGCTTTTCATATAGTGCAATGAGTAATTCAGCCTAATGCATTTGCGCCCTCTAGTGGTAAAAATGATAAAACCCACAAGTAGTGAGATCTACTGAAACTGAAGCCTTCTTCTTCTTCCCCACAGCTGAGAGTGGGACAGAGGGAACATTATATTACATATTACTCAGTGGTTCGTAGTCACATCTACAAAAAATTTAAATCCAAATCATTTTCTATGAACTTCTCCTAACCAAAGACATCCAGGACCACTAAACACATCTTGGTTGAGTTGAGTTGATTTATCCAGTCACCGTTCTGCTGCCTGCTCCCACATCAGCTCCATTCAGACCTCATATCCTTTGCTGAAAGGAATCAAAGTTAATCCAAGGCTTTGAATTCAAGTCTGTGGCTGAAATCACACATTCGCCATATTAGCGTCCCTATGGACACAGTGGGTGGAGAAGAACAAAAGCAAATGTGAGTATGTGTGGTTTATTCCTCATTGGAAAGGCAGGAAGCAAAGATATATTACAATATTGCTCATGGTTAATCTCAGTATCATTAAATCCTGGACATTCTTTTTTGTGACTTCAGGTAGTGTTCAAGCCTTCACCTGGACCCTCGCAGGCAAAGTGGAACGTGGTATTATGAAGGTGAACTCGAAGTGACCCCATCCTCCTGTGGTCCAGTGCTGTGCAGTGTGTGTCCATCAGCCCTGTGCGAAACTTTGTCAGAGTAAGAGCAGAGATTGAAAGAAAATAACACTGGCTGGAGTTTGAGATTTCTGAACAGCTGACGTCGAGTCATGTTCAAACCCGACCCATGATTTCTCTCCCCAGACTCCACCTCATATCGACTGGTATATCCAGGGTTCCGAGTCTGACTCCGTGACTGCACCAAGTCACATCCAACCTCCGGCAGCTGAACAAAGGGGACATGTTTATAATTACTGCAGTGTCAGCAGCGGTTGACATGATGCATGAAAACACACACACACACACTCACACACAGCTTTACATCAATTCACTTTGTGCTTATCTTCTTTTAGAGGTGAAGAGTCAGGATCAGTGTGACACACAAATAAATACAGTGTAATGGTTTATACGGAGGTTGGAAAGCACCCAAAGCTAAAACTTTTATAGCTGCACACACCTGTATGGTGTCATATGTTTGTAATACACATGTCGGTACACACAATAACACAATGAGCCACACAAAATGAGTAAATGCTAAGATAAATAGGTACATGTGGCTCTGGTCTGTATGTGGCGCGGCTGGAATTAGCAAGTGTCACAGTATTGCTGTCAAGTGTGAGCCGGGCACTCGCTGCAGAGGCATTGTGGGTCAGTCCGAGGTCCCCCTGGACAAAGGGTGGTGGGCGGGTCACGGGGAGGACGGACGAAAACCAGGACAGGAGGCACTGGCGGCGGGCGTCTGCAGAGTGGACTAAGTCAGTGATCCAAGAGCATCAACAAACTGCTGCTGGGAACAGGATGTAGAGGTCAGGGTTGAGCCACATTCATCTAGGTTGAACATGTGCAAATAGAAATATCATGTTCCTCTGAGTTTACTGCATTACTTGATAGTAAATGCCAAAGTACTTGTAGTGAAAAAAACACGGGTGTATTCATGTTCAAGTGAGCCTTTGATGTGTTGTTATGGTTACCAGATCGAACAAAGGTTGCATGGTCTTATAAATAATACCTCTGTGATAAACAGCTTCCTGTGACTCAGATGTGACAATGTGATGGACTTTTCAATTTAAACCAGATTGGTTTCAGTGTTATTTATAAATGTTATGAAAAAGATGTTCAAATTGAGCTGTGTGGGTCAATCTCATTTCTGAGATAATATCTGTACACCTGTACTAGATCAATCAATCAATTATCGCCATTTGGGTAGAGAACTAAATTGCATAGAATCCATAGGTATGAAGGTTTTTATCACAAATGCTGCAAGAAACGCAGCAAGGTCCAGCTCAGGTAACAGCTGATGGTAACGGCAGCTCTTGTGGCTGTGGCACTTCTGGTGGAAGTTATCTGCAAAAGCTACCTGCTAAAGCTACTATTTGAACTAAAGGAGTGTAGTGTCTGTATTTGTATTCAATACTAACTGACTAAAATGTTTGCGGACTATGATTACAACAAAACTGCTTGATATACAATATGCCCCCATATTCTACCATTACTGACAATAACTCCTCCATTTTTGTCTATGCTCCCTTCATTTCTATCCGACATTTTCTTATGTATAAATACTTTAAAACATTGACACACTTTCCATTATTTGAAAAACATTTTCAGTTTTAGTTTTTTTTGTAGTTTTTCCTTACTCTTGATGAGGAAATGAAACTTCACTCATTATTTACTCACCACTTTGCCAATGCAGGTTTGGTTAAAGTGTTAGAGTCCACAAAACACTTTTGGAGGTCAGTGGTAAAACTCATTGCAGCCAAAGCTAATACAATTCAAGTTAATGGCCACCAATACTTCAGACCACTGACCTGTTGTCTATTTACATTTGAAGAATTTGTCATCAAGCACTTCAAAGTATTGGATGTGTCGGCATAGTCGTGATAATGAGTGAATTTTCATTTTTCAGTGAACTATCCCTTTAAGGGCAGAGGATGTCACACTTTGTTAAAGCCCTATGAGACAAATTGTGATTTATGAATATGGGCTGTACAAATAAAATTGGAATGATTGATTAAAAAACATTGAGTCATTTTAATGGCCTTTAATGGGGATGTCGTTCATTTCAGAACAGGATGTTATATTATCATTAATGTAACTGTAATGGCAAATGGTTTGTATATAGCACTTTTCTGATGTTGATGACCACTCAAACTGCTTTACAGGACAGTGTTTTTTCACCCATTCACACTATGATTAGGTTAGCCAACTCCACCTGGACATGATCTTTGTTTAAATTTCTTGTGCAAACTCCGTCACCGCCTGTCTATGGATATGCCATTGAACGGACGATTGGCATTTTATTTAAATTTGAAAATGAAAAATGTATAATGTCCCTTAATTCTTATTACAGGGAGTGTAATAGCGATATCTGAACCATCTGAGGAGGACCAAGAGGATCCAACTGTAAATCTGGCTAATGTTGCAGCTGCCAACTGCTCGTGGCGCCTTTAATAACTATATTCCATGCTTACAGGAAAACAGGCTCTGCTGGAACCAAAATACCAAATGCAAATAACAAACACTTACAGAGAGGGATTCCCAAATGATTGAGAGGGCACAAATCTAATGTAATGGTTTTTATCTATTGCTTCTGCCACTCATATTGAAAACATAAAGAAAATTATGTCCTGGATATCTGTTTTGTTCAGTGTTTCCTGTTTTATTCTGTAGTTCTGATCCCCCTCTACTTCCTGCTATTGTTGAGTCGTCTTCATATGCCTGCTTGTATTCCTGATCCTGCCTTGTTTTCCCTGAACAGTTTGAGTTTTGCCTGTTTATTTCCTGCTGTGTCTGCCCCTTAGTTAAATTTATTTATTTTCAATAAATTCAGTTTCTTGGATTGAATCCACCTGGCGGCTTCATTTGGGTCGACCTGCACCCCCAAATTAGCAGAATTTCATTTTTAGAACATAAACTTCATTCTGTACTTCAATCATCTCCCTAATGCACCCCCAAGTTGTGAGAACATAGTAGAGGCTGAGTTGCAGACAGGTGCACCCAGACCTGCCACAACCGTGTTCAAATCTGTTTCAAAAAGTTCAATCAATTTAGAAAAAAATTACTTTGCATAAAAGGTGCTTTGTGTAAAATTTAGTGGTGAAGCTACATCATGCGGCTTAATAGCCCTCACCTTACCCTCCCCTTCCAAACATGAAAGAGAACCTGTGGTAGCCTTAAAAAATTATAAAATTCCAAAGGTGTTTAGTTTGTCTAGTCTGGGCTACTGTAAAAACCATGGCGGCCTCCGTAGAGAGGACCCACTCCAGATGTAAATATAATGTAATTTAATATAAAGGCCCCATTCTAAGGTAAAGAAAACTACAATTCATACAATTTAGATGATATATGACACACTAGTGAAAACGTTATTATTTTATACTCAATTTCTGCCAATAGATTCCTTTCACCTAATTCTTACACACTGGACCTTTAAGTGAAGTGATCTGGAGAGACAAAGTCAAACCCCTTGTCCCAGGAGCTGGAGGCTGGTGGTGGTGGTTGTGACTGTGCTGCTGCTGTTACCTGTCAACAGAGCAGAGGAGGCTCCCACCCTCAGCTGTGTGGAGGGAAGGAGGAGCGGCACTGTGGCAGAAGGCTACTGACGATCTGCAAGAGACTCACAATGTTAGAGGGACAAGCATTTATATGTCAGAGGTTTTTACACACTTCAGATAATAAAGGCTTGTCCGGATGGAGAACATGAAGGCCTCAGCACCTGACCCCTCATCAGTAGCAGTAACAGAGATATCGTTGTGTTAAGGGACTTTATCCTGACCTTGTGCTGTATAAGACTGAACTGATGAGCACACATGGAAATATAGAAAATGAAAACTCCAGGAGAGATCACTGTGAACCCATTGTGTTCATGCTGAATTTGACTCTTTCTCAAGTTTAGATGTGGGAAATCAGCTGAATGGTTTTCATGCCAAGAAAAATATTCATGCAGTCATTATCTGTACAATGGGATTGTAGTTCTTAACAATTCAACACGTGATATGGAGAGTAGTTTTCATACCGGTTAAATCTCAACATCTTCAGACTGCAGCTTTTCAAGGCGGCTGTTCTTCATAAACCAATGGTAACACTCTTACGGTCTAACGGCTGTAGTGCTGTGTGTGTGTGTGTGTGTGGGTGTGTGTGTCTGTGTTACGTCCCTCTGCGTTTCCCTTGTGAGTCTCTCTTATTTCCCCGGAGGTGAAGCACTCCTCCACCCTACGCACCTCCAGTGGATACCTCCGGTCTCACCGCCATGCTCCGCCCTGCACCGCCCTCTACCGCACATACGCCAATTACACAGCGACCAATCCGGCACTCTTGTCCCCGTGGGCTATTGTACAAGAAAGCCTGTGTGATGTCGAGCGGGGCGGCAGAGTTTTCTTTGATCAATCCGCTGAACAATTGTTTGAGGGTTAAGACTTGGTTTTAGGGTTAGGGTTTGAATTTTGGTTTAGGTTAAGGTAAGGTCAAGGGGCGTGTTTGTGTGTGTGTGTGTGTGTGTGTGTGTGTGTGTGTTGGTGGGTGCACATATTCCTGAGTTTGTGTAGTGTGCAATTGGTCAGTGAATTATCCCATGATAAGCTTGTTTTCTACTGCTGTTATTGTGTGTCGAATTGTAAACAATTTCTTGATCTTGACCACTAGTCAGTTTTCCTCATCTTGTCCAAATTCTGGCGGATTCTCATTGGACTATTTGTTTTATGGACCTTGGCCTTGATTCCATTGGGTTTTGATTTGTTCTCTGTCATTTCCTGTTCTAATTTCCTTCTTTAGCTTTATTTCCTGGCTTGGTTCTATGTCCTGCCCTTGTGATAACTTGAATCTGTTCCTCATGTGTTTCACCTGCGTTCAATTATCCCTGCCTCTCTCGTGTATAGAATTTCTTTGGTTATCTTTGTCAGTTTGTCTTGTTTCACAGCAGTTGTGTGTTCCAGCCCTTCGTAGTTTCTTTGAACTTTGATATTTTGACTCTGTGTGCCCTTTCCTGTTGGAGAGGCCTTTCCTGTGTTTTGTACTTTACAGAAATTTTTGCTGAACCTGTGTCTCCTGCTTCATGGGTCCACCTGCTCATCACATCGTATATCACATCTCTCTTTTCCTTCCCTGGTTTTCAAATTACTCAATTTGTTACTCCCTTCATCAGCTACATTTTCCAGGATGTAACAATTCCTCCTTCCTGCCAATGATTGGGAGAATCAATGAAGCAGCAATGATGACATACAGTAAAGAAAGTCCTCAAGTCAGTGCTCTAGCTACTTTTCCTCTAATTTCCGATGTCTATTCATATCTCCTATTCATGGTAACCTTCATACAAACTACATGTCAACATAACTGCTGGTTCCTTATTATTCATTATTCTTATCAAACCATCCCACAGTGATCCCTGTTGTCCACACCTTTCCTCCTGATGTCACAGGACTTGTCGCAGCCAGAAGTGACAAAGTCCACTGACACACTTGATGGCGCTAAGGAGCACAGTTATGTCCCTAACATCCGCTGGTGGCCTCTAACACCTGCTATCATCTACTGGTAGTTGGGAAACTAAATTGTGCAGAAGACCTTCAAATGTACGAGGGATATTCACCATCTCGTCCTATATTCTAAATTAGTGCACCAGTCAAACTGCAGCCATGAAACCTTTTCCTCTGGATGGGACCTGAGAGCCAGTCAACATTTGACTGA
Organism: Pseudopleuronectes americanus; assembly: GCA_038501795.1. Lineage (NCBI taxonomy): Eukaryota > Metazoa > Chordata > Actinopteri > Pleuronectiformes > Pleuronectidae > Pseudopleuronectes > Pseudopleuronectes americanus. The sequence continues at coordinate 1,499,189 of CM076737.1, read as the reverse complement.
CTTCTAATTGGGTCCTGCTGGTTTTAAATTCAGATGACTAGTTGTTGTTATTTAACAGGTATGTGTGAGTGTGTGTGTGTGAGTGTATGTCTGTTTGGACAGAGTGGGGGTATCACAGAGAGGAGATCACACTGGCTTCCTTCTTTTACCTCCGCTGACACAAAGAATGCACCTGCATCAGATCCTCGTGTTCCTTCATTTCGGTTCTGCTTTAGATCCTTGCCACTTCTAAAAATATCTTGGCGATATCTCTTTAGTGAATGACAACATAACAGAGGAAACATGAGTTTGTATTTGAAAGATATTCCTGCTGACAATGATAAAAGACACTTACGATGTGGGTTTTTCCAACTCAACCCAAGTACCCCCTCCTTTTTTAACAAAACATTGATCCCAAACAAACCGTCTGAGGGTGTGTTATCAGTGATCATTATGGATTACAATACTTTGCCAATTTGAGACTGGAATCGAAGGGACGGCTTTTTGCCACTGCCCACATTTAGGAAAGTAAAGTCTAAAAAAGAACACGAGTTACCTTGATTGACAATGGTCTCTTACAAATATTCTATAGGATCTTGCTGTAATGTTCTTATTTTTTTATGGTAAGCATATAAAAGCCAAGCAGGAGAAGATGAAAGCTTTTTTAAGTGTTGGACTTAAACCTGTGAGCCTGTAGGCACCACGTCATCACAGGATTTGTATCAAACTCACAAAAATGATGAATAGTAAAGATAAGATTGTTTATTTTTACCCAGCACACAAGTTTAATTAATTAATTATGTTTATCATGTAATGTTCAAACCTTACAGTATCTATTCCAAATGATGAGCCCTCTAGTGTTTCAATGGACAGAGATTCTTAATGGTCCAATGTAGAGGATTTCGGGGATTTATTGGCAGGTATAGAAAAAAATCTAATGGACTAAAATTAAGAACCATTGTGGTTTTGGTACTTTTCATAGCCCCTTTGTATCAAGATATTTAGGTCCTCTTACACAGACTCCACCATGTTGGACCTTCGTGTTTCTATAGTAGAAAGAACAAACCAAACACAGAGGACCTTTCATGGTAGGTTCTCCAAAAGGGTTAGGGTTAGGTTGATCATATAGTTAATACACAGCTTCACCACAAGATGTCAATTAATACTACAAACTGAACCTTAAATGGGCTTTTAAATTGTGAAACATATGCAGGTCGAGTATCTGTCATCCTATAAGTGTGGATATAACTGGTCTGAACATTATTTGATTATATGTCAGGAGTTTATCTCTCCTCTGGCTTTTAGTCAATTTGAATTGACTAATTTGATTGATACACGACTGTCAGGCGGCAGAGGATGCATCTTCTCTGCTGACTGTGTAGGAAAATCAGTAGAGGGAAGGATTTACTCTGACACTGAATGCATCTGAAACATTTTTATGCTCATACTTTCAAAAGGTACGATAACGAAATCATTGTTCAAACAGTAGCATACAGCAAATGTGCAAATGACCGCTCCTAACACTTGCACCTTGAAATCAGATTGCAGACAAAGAGCCTCAGTGGTTTTAGGTAGAAAAACAATGAAGCCCATCATGGTATAGACTTTACAAAGCAGGCAATCATTAATCTCCAAAATAAAGGTGCCTGTGAAATAAGTGTTGCCCCACGTTGCATATTAAAAAACATGTGTCATAGGCCTAACGGTGCAAAATAGTCAAAAGACAAAAGAGATCGACAGAATTAACAGGTAAGGAAACAAAGAAGACCAGTGGTGGTGTGTTGTATATGTGGAAAAAGTTAAGTATACATTGGAGAAAAATAGAAGGGGACATATGGGGAAGTATTTGGACAGCAGCACCCTCACCAAAAATATCTACTGACAGCTATAAGATTAGACTGTCTGTAAAAGCAGACTCATTATCCACCTCACACGCTCAAAACAAAGACAGAAAAGACATGTGTATCTCTAAACTGAGGTGGAGGTGAAATGAAAGCACATAAAAAGGTTTTGTGTCCAGGTTAAAGAAAAACAGCCAGAGCAGGTATCTGATATTAAGCTGGGCTACACTGTGAAGGTACTGTATATACGTATATACTGTAAGGCACACACAGACACAGGGAATACGGTATCATGTATGCCGCAGTGGTTGCAACTTTGCTGTCAACTCAGATCAAATGAGAAGAACAATATCAGCTGTGAGTCTGGTACAGACGTACTAATGTGTTATAGGTTTTTATAGAGGGGCTGCTTGTATTTAGGGTCAAACTGTTCATGGCATTATTATTATTATGCTTATTATTATGCTTATTAATATTATATAACTAGCATTGCTATCAATACATCTATAATTATCCAAATTATCATTTAAATTATAACAGTATATCCTCTCTTTCCTGATTTTTCTCCGCTCACCCCAACCACTCAAAGCAAATGGTAGCCCACATTGACTTGATTTGTTTCAGTTTCCAAGGTGCTTGCTTGTGTGGGAACTGTTGCTGAGTCTCTACCTTGCTATGTAAAGTGCCTTAAGATAATGTATGTTGTGATTGGGCGCTGTAAAACCCAAATTTAAGTGAATTAACAAACTGCTATAAAAATATAACACAATTTAATAAAAAATCCAGATTCGAGAGTTATCTGTAAACTGAACACCCAGATGAAACTGATATCAGTCTTCTCATGTGACGCTGGGTAAGATGTAAAACAAGCATATTTCTTATAAACCTTGCTCTAATCTTAGGTGCAGTCTAACCTGGGAGGTCTGCAACCCCTGCAAACAATGATGGCATGATGCTTGTAGACGCTCTGGTTTGATTCGTGAGTCATTCTGGGTCGGATGAAGTGTTTTACATTTCCTGAGTTTGGTGCAGTACCATGTTGCTTGACAAACCTCTGCAGATGGCCTCAGAGGCACGAGAGGGTGCTACATTGTTAGTGTAATGGTGTAACAGAAGTCAGCCATGATGGTGTGTCAGAATAGTCTTTGATCGCCTCAGTTACAATTTGTATGAAGGATTTGTTTAGCTAAGAATCTACTTTTTTTATTAGTTTTGGAAATTAAATATGCAATTAGTAATTTTTAAATTTCATACTTTCAATTTTTGACCAATGAAAAAATGGCCTCCCTCTAACTGTGCAGCCCTGCTGTATGTGAAACAACTTTTTTATTTGTAATTTGATAATTAGTTCTTGAGGCGTAGACTACTGCGACACACCCCAGAGCTAACTCCAAGTCATATATCTTCCCTTGTACAATGACTAGACAATGGGATTCAGCTGATCCTACACTGGTCATATGCCATGTTTGAGTGCTCTCCAACATCCTTCCTCTTTATACAGCCTGCACCTCCATCAGGTACATTTTTCTTATGGAAAGGGGAGGAAGTCTGCGGTATAAGAGCATCCAAACGTGAGCATGCATAGCTGAGTACATGGCTATATAGGAAAAAACCACTGGGTGGTGCTAGAGATGGACAAAAACTGCTAGAGGTGAAGCTGATGATGTGACAACCATTGAAAGACCAGGAAATGAAGAACAGTCATTGAGATGCACTGACGGATTCCAGTTGGAAAGTAGTGCTCACTTTGGCAAAGTACCCGGTGAATACCAGTGACTGGTTCATCACTCCTCTCCCGCAGCTCTTTCCTCATACAGGGGTGTGCGTGAGTCTGTGTGGGATTATTAAATTGAAACCTTGAAAGAGGCGGTGCACTATGTGGGGAGGCCGAACAATGACTCGCACCTTCCCGCCATACCCTTCCAATACTGGACTTTGGGAAACTGATTTTTCTCTAACTTTACAAAACAATAACCCGACAACCGCGTTAACTTGATCGCAGCGATTGTGTGCGGGTATAAAAGCTATAAGCTATCTTTTTTAGATTCCACACATCTTCAACTGCCCAAGAATATAATACTATGAATGCCACAGTGTCAAGACTTTCAGTAAGTGTGTGTTGTTATCTCCATTTGTACCATTCACTTCTCTCCCCACCTGTGAGTGTGACCTGTCAGAACAAGTATAAACACTTTGTGCAACCTACCTAATTGGAGTCATACTAAACCTTTATGCATCCAAGTACAATACAGTATACACTGAATTTCAAGGACAGTGTGGTGTCATGGCCCTCATTGGAAGCTATGAAAGTGTCCTCCAAATGTCCATTCAATGTCTGAATGTCTCTGTGTCTCACCATGCATGTGTTGTCTCAACCTGAAGAACCTGAACACTAAAAACTCCAATTAAAAAGTCTCTTTTGACGCCCTCCTGTGGACCAATCAGCAGTCTCAGAATAAAAGGAAGGCGCTTGTGCTCCTTATGTCAAATCCCTGAGCAAAGTCACAGAACATTCAGAACCCATTGGCCAAGTCTTAGGCACAGGAAAACAGGGACTGGCAAACAGGAAACCACTCTGTCCTCCTCTCTGTGAGCCCCCAACCTCTCAGGTGAAGAAAAGAGAGGAATGATGGGAGTTTTCGGTGTCAATAAAGGCTGAAAAAGGCATATAGTATAAAGGATTCAGAGTAGGGGGTCAATGCCGGGGCCGGTAAGAACTGTTGTATCTTGGGTACAGGGGTGTGTAGTGGCTGGAGTGGCTGTGGGAGGTGGAGGTGCTAGAGGTGAAATAGGAGCTAGAGGGCATGAAAGCAGAGGAGGAGCTGTAATAGGAAGGGGAGTAGCTGTGGGAGGAAGAAGGGGAGTAAGGGGAAGGCGAGGAAGGAGAGTATTGGGCAGAAGAGCGAGTCAGGCTAGACAGGGGTCGAGTTCGGGGAGTGGGGCTCCATGTGGAGCGCCTGAGCCCAACAAGAGGGGAACGATATGGAGAAGAGGGGGCAGATCCTAACGGGGCGGGCCTGGTGGTGGTGGTAGACGGGGGAGAAGTGTATGTGTCTGCGGTGTAGTGCCTGGAGACTGTAGAAGCTACGCCACGGGGCAGAGTAGGGGAGATGTTGACATTAAAACTTTGGGAGTCGACCACAACTGTTCGCACCCCCAGGGTCCACTGGGAGGAAGCCAGCCTCAGAGGGGTTGAGGGTGGGGTCCGTGCCGAGGTAGAAGAGGGGGCCTCAAGGAATGGGGGGGGTCTCTGACACTACAAGACCAGCCAGTGAGGTGATCATTGCTGATGATGGACTGCGAGGAGGTATGTGTGAGGTAGGGGAGGTAAGAGGTGAAGCCAGTGCTGCACTGAGCATTGACTGACAAAAAGACAAAGTGGAATCATCAGGAACAATTGACGAAGAACTATTAAGGCCAGAAGCGAGGAGGCTGCCAGGGCCAAAAGATGAAGTATAGCCTTGGGCTAGGTTGGAGGCCGAAGTCGAGGTTGGGGGACTTACTTTGGGGGTGCTGGTCCTCCCACGGGTCAGCCTTCCCCCACGGGTGCGGTGGGTCTGCTCTTGATCGAAAGCTAAATCCTCCAGGCGCTGGGTGAGGGCCAGTTTCTGCTGGATGGCCATCCGGAGGAGGGAGTTCAGAGTCTTCTTCTCATCCTCGGCGGCAGCCAGCTGTCTCTGCATCTCATCAAGTTGGATCACATACTCGTCACACCTGATGAGAGGAATCAGGAAGTCGAAGAGGGAACAAAATGAAAGAGAGATTGAATCAAGGGAGTCACTGTGTCAAGCCAAGAAACAGACCTGAGAACATCTTATCTAACTCTTGACATGAGAGTCAATAAGCTTATCTACATACCCTCAAACTCTTTAAGAAAATTTGTGGACTATTAGTTGCAAAATTGATTGTCTTTTTTAAATTGATTGTCCTTTTTAACACGTGGGGACAGAGAAGGTCAAAAACATGCATGACAAACAGATCTTATAGATTCAGGATAAGAATCATTTTGGGGTTACATTTCTGGCCAAATAATACAACTTATATAAGACATCCAATCTTTAGTCTGAGACCTGTTATGGTCTGTGGAACCAAAAAATACTGCAAGTGTGATAGAGAACTCTACTTGAAAATGTACCTAACAGAAACTGCTCTGTGGCTGCAACCAACACCGTTCACATTGTGTGTTTAGTGAATGTAGTCGTCAGTCTTGAATCTAAGAATGTAAGTAACATTTGGAGTAAACTTTTTTTTCTTATAGCTGGTCTCTGACCTTGTTGCAAACAGGGCTCGCAGAGAGGAGAAAGTAGCAGCATCCTCCTTCAGCGCCTTCAACTCGTTCCTCAGCTTCATCATGGTGGAGGTCACCATGGACTTCTCGGCCTCATACTTACCCTTAAGGTTGGCAAGAGCCCCTTCTGCAGCCTTGAAGAACACACATCACACATTCACATTTCCCCAAAAAGTGTATAGGGTGTTTTTCTTTCATTTTTTTCAAGAAATCACTTTATATTTGAATGCACTGTTTAAAAACCTTTTCTTGAATTCATTTAAATGTGTACGGTTTGCAGATCTTAATTTGGAAAAGAAACAAGGGGGCTTCTGGGGCAGCAACGTCGCAGCACGTTGGACCACTGACCACTGTCAGTTTGTTGAACTGGCCAGCGACAGCTTCGCCCTGATTTTAACGAAATGATTTTAAGAAGGAAAATAACTAAAAGAGTGGATATGACCAGTTGTCAGGGATGAAAGTAAAGCTCTGGTCTGGTCGGATAAAAACATAAACATGATATAGTTCATTGTATTTTAACATTCATACGTATAGTAAATATTTTAATACTTGGCTTGTTTTTTAAGCTGCGTTTGCTTATTTGTTGCACGAGATTTGGCAACACTGACACCCACTCTTAAAACTGAAACTATGGTAATATATGGATGACAGGACTCATTTTCATGAATATAGGTTAAATCACATCATTGAAAGTGTTGCGGTTGACATTTTCTCAGTGGATAAATTTAGCTCTGGTCTCGACTTTGAATCCACACATGCTCAAGGGTAGAAAACATATAAAACAGGAAATATAAAGTAATTGCAATGGGGGATAGGTTTGGCACAGCCCAGTGAGTCCTTCAATCAACCTTATTGGATAATGTGTCTTAGGAAAGTGTAGACCAATAAAAACTTGGACTATAAACTGTTCGAAATCAAAAGCCAGCTGGCAGTTTTTTTTGTGTAAAGCCATTACCCATTAAAATGTCTGTGCAAATATCTGGTTCGGTAGATGCACAGGAAAATATTTCATGTAACTGCTGCTATCACTACAATGTGTTGGTCAAACAGTTAATATGGAATCTGATTCAGTATTAAATGTACAACAATGTGTCAAAGTCAGCTCCAAGTAAAGACTGGGATTCACTGACATTACTCACAGCCAATAAGTAATGGTGTGGATGGTTGGATGGATGGATGGATGGATGGATAGAGGGATGGATGATCAATTTACATGATAGACACCTGGACAAAGCTACCAGCAAACTGCAGGCACTCACGGCATTTTCTTCATGTAATGCACACTACCAGTTTGTATTGTCACACATTTTGTTACACTCCATAATTCAGCTCTACACTTCTAAGACCTCTGACGACTGTTCCCTCACCTGCTTGTTAGCCTTCAGCACCAGTCTGAGGGTGGCTATCTGCTCTCTCTTGGTGCTCAGCAAAGACTTGAGCTTCAGGATCTCCTCCATGCAGCTCTCCTTGTCCTTGTCCATCAGAGGGGCCAGTTCCCTGGCTGCAGCTCTCTGTCTGGACAGCTGCAGAGACTGGTCAACGGCCCGCTGGAGGTGCTTCACCTGTGGGAGAAGAGGAGGTGAGGATGGGAAACGAGGTTAGAACAGGAGGAGAAGAGTTAAGAGGATATAACGTGGCTCCGTTTGGGGATGAATTTGGCCAAAGGGAGGGGTTTAATCTTCGGGCAAGTAGAAGTCGGCAGGGATGGATGAACAGGAAAGTAGGAAGGACTGAAAAAAAAGGGTTGTTAGTTTTCTAGGGGTTTCGAGGGAGAGGTAAGAGAGGGGAAAGGTAGGAAAAACAGGTAGGAAAAGGAATAAGCCGGAGGTAAGGGGAAAGAAAAACCAAAAAGAAGGAATGTCGCATTTGAAGTAGCTGAAGGTGATTCTGAAACAGGACCAAAATAATGGACACAAAAGTTATAGAGAAGAGAGCAAAGGAAGGACAAAGGGAGTTCCAGCGACACCAACGCCAGCACCGTGTTCTACCTGGTCTCTGATGATGGCGTTGAGGTTGTAGATGTTCATTGGCTCCTTGCGCAGCTCACTGGCCGGCTCCAGGGCAGGCGATGATGATGACGATGACGATGAAGAGGCACTGATACTGGGTGAGCGGGTAGGAGGAGTGCAGGCTCGCGGGTTCTGCTCAGATGGGACTTGGAGATCCTCCTTCTCCTTCTCCTCCCCTCCACCCTCTCTACACAGGAGCTCTTTGGATGGAGACTCCGAGGGACTCCGCGACTCCCCGGGATTCGAGGATCCAGCGGCAACAGCGGCCAGCCGCCTTGCGAGGCGCGGTGTGAGAAGAACCTTGCTGTTGTCCGAGGACATGGCTTTGAGACTGGCAGCGACGCCCCTCAGTCCTCTGCCTTGTCTATAAGAACAAACAGAATGAATAAGATCAACTAATGTGCTGATGATGTCTGCCGCAGACAAGCACTCATTCTGATTTTGAGACCGTCTCTTCCTGTTCGACTTTTTCTATCAATTCTACGGTTTCCGCTGTGGTGAAATGCTCTAAAGTGCTCTTACCCTGCTAGAGAAAGCCGGCATAGATATTTTGAGAGGTCTTGAACGATGCGGTCTTTAAACTTTTCGTACAAATTTCTCAGTAACTCCATTATCAAAATCATAAGGCACCTACAGGATTAATCAATCAAATGCACGCACGCACAGACTCCACGTGGTTTACCATGTAAGATGTCTATGAATCAGCTTTATAGAAAGTGAAGATCATTTGTTGCTAGTAGCCTTGGCTTTGGAGGAATATCTCATCAGTGATTGGGTGGGAGTTACTAGACAGTCTGCATAAACTCAAAAATTCAATTTGACATAAGGGCGGACTGTGGATACCATGGAATTTGTTTAAGAGAAAGAAAGTTGCGAGTATTGCTGGTGGACACAGGAGGCGGACAAAGCTGTCCACCTCCAGGAGGTTCTAGTGGCTTTTTATAAATTTTTGCAAAAGCCTTCAAGCTGACTCAATAGAAATGTGTTGGGGGTTTCCTCTGGCAATTTGAAGCAAGGTCAGACAACTGCATTAATCTTCATTCCCAAATAAGAATGTGAGTACAGTCAGTCAGAAAATCCAAAATGACATAACCCAACAAATTGAGTAAGTGAATATTCTCCGTTGTGACCAGGAATCGGTGTATACGTATAGTTTGGACTAAATTTAAATTTCATCTGTGAACTAATAGTAACTGTATTTTGGAGATATGTTGTTTATCTATGTGTATCCCAGTAAAACAGCAGTCAGACCTGTAGTAGTCCAGCATGACACGGTTGGGCGTCTCGTTGTTGCACAGACAGACGTGATGGTAGAGCTGTGCAAGCTCCTCACTCAGCGTCACCAGCTCATCCTGAGCTGCGTTCAGTGCCCCCCGGCTCTCACTAGCTCCTGACTGAGCTGCCTGCAACTCCGACTCCAGACTAGAAATCTGAGAAATGAGGACAAAAGAAGAAATCATTCATCTCTGGTATCTACATTTCATTCAGACACAGACTGTCTCGGTCTGTCAGGGTTACCTTCTCGCGTCCCTCCCGGCAACTCTTCTCCAACGAAGCGACCTGCCGCTCCAGCTTCTGGTGCTGGCTGCTTCGGTTCGGCCTCTCCCCTCCTCCCTCCCCACACTGAGCCAGTCTCTCTCTATAGCACTTCAGCTCCGCCTTTAGCTCCACCACCTCAGTCACAGCAACACGATACTTGCACTGCAGGATCTCCAGACCCGGCGTTTGGTATGAAAATAACTGACTTTTGTTCAGTGTCTCACTCTTATAGTCCTCTGTGTCCCCTTCGCCTTCAGCCTCTTCTTCATCTCTGCTGAGGTTCTCAGGGTTCAGCTGAGAGGTCACACTGCTCTGGGCTTCCTGGTTGAGCTGGGCCCTGCGATGCAGACGGCGGAGGGCGGTGACCTTCTGGCTAAGACGGAGGGTCTTTTCATACTGCTCCGTCAGGGCCCCCTGGGTGTGTTGGAGCTGAGTCTGGGACTCCTCCAGACTCGTCATCAGTGCTACCTTCTCACGTTCAACCTTAGGGGGGAAACATTAAGGGACAAATACGTATATTTTGTATGATCTCATATGTTTCATAAATTCTTCTAATAAACACATCAAACAACAAATCAAATTTAGACTTCATGTTAAATTAGCATCCCTCAATTGACAGCAAAAATAGATCAATCTCTAGTTTTGAAAGGCAATAGTCCAAGTTTCAAATAAAAGTAAATACATAGGGAAGATCTACTGCTGGGACTGGGTCTACACCAAATAGCATGTGCTCAGTTCATGGACTATCTGGAACTATCCTAACCTCCTGCATGACTCATCAGATCTCGCCTAAACACTGGAACCAGTCTGATGTTCTCAGGCTTACATTACCAGTTAAAGAGTTTTAAAACAACATCATAGCACAAGGGTATCTTTAGAATATTAGCAAACTGCAGTCTAAGTCGTCCCGGGTGTGAAGAAACAGAACTATTGCACAAAAAAGGGGATTCACTAACACAAACACAAGTAGCCAGGACATCAGGAGAAGCTGCAGTGAAAACCCATCCACCAGAGAGTGGTCGATAGTGTAGAGTGTCACAGAGATATAAATAAGCTCTTTTGCAGCCCAGCCCCATGGACAGGGCGCAGACAGCACACACACACACACACACAAAAACAAACACAAACACAAACACACAAATGAATGTGCACATACAAATCATACACAGCTCTGTGGTGACGTAAACATGATTTGATTAACTAATTCACAAACTAACTGTTAAATGTTTGAGGAAAAACCCTGAGATTTTGTGATGGGGTGAGAGAAAGGTGTTGGGAAGGAAAACAAGACGGACTGAGAGACAGGAAGAGAGGCAGGGGGAGGATGATAGTCAGGGTGCTTTACGCAGTGGGGATACTGTGTGTCAGCATGGTTTTATAATAAATTATTCAAAAGCTTTTTTTTTCTTTAGGAGAAGACAGCTGCTTGTAAATGAACCCAGCAGAAGCTAAAAATAAATTTAAAAACTCCGGAAATATCTGTTATCAGTGTCACCACCATCGGTATTGGTGGGGTTTTTTTCAGACTCACGGCCATTATGTGCTGCTTGAGCTTCTGGATCTCTGTCAGGTTCATCTCACTGTAGAGGTCCGAAGTCGTCCCTCCCTCAGCTTTGCGACCCGGCCCTCTGCACTCTCCGTTGGGCCTGGCCCCCAGCGCCGCCGCAGTCCCTGCTGCGATCCCGCCCTGAAGGTGGCCGTTACATCTGTCACAGCAGATTAGAGCGTGTCTTTAAAGGGGACATATTATGAAAAATCCACTTTTGTAGTGCTTCTACACGTTAATTTGGGTATCTGGCATGTCTACCGTCCCCAAAACTCTGGAAAAACTCAACTCCCTCGTTTTGTTGTGGTTCCTCTATGTCAGAAACGATACGCTGGAGTGCGTCGAATGGGATTACGACCCGAATTGACGTCACAGTCTGTCTACATGGCATTTCAACTTGCGGTAAAATGTGCATAATATGTCCCCTTTAAAGTGCACTTTGTTTCCCTCACACCAAGTAGAGAATTGTAGTAATTCATACCAAGCAGAGTTCAGAAGTGCAAGCCTTTTACAACCGTAACTTTCACAAAGCCGATTAACCCTTGACCCCTAACCCAGGTTCATAGCTGAATAGTACTTCAAACTTTAGCTGGGACTAAATTTGTTATGTAGTGTCAATCTTTCTCTAACTTTAACAAAGCATTTTAGTAACCTAAACCTAACAATATTTGAATATGCATTTTGGAAAAACATTAATCATCCATAAACAGTAGATGTATTTTCCACATGCGTGTGGTTAGTATCCACCTTGTTGGCTCCTCTGCGTTTGGGGACAGCAGAGTTGTCGGGGTGGCGGTGCCACTGGGCGGGGCCGAGATGAACGTCAGGTGGGCACTGCCGGTGAAGGCCACGTCACACATGCTGAGGTGGTGCACCAGCTCCCTGCGCAGGTGATTCTTCTGCTCACGCTCACTCTTCAGGGACTCCAGAGACTCCTCCAGCTGCGTATCAGAGATGTCCTTCAAACGCAGCGCGTCCTGCAGCTGGCTGTTGAGGAGTTCGGTCTCCTCCTCCAAGACCTTGATCTCGTGCTTCAGGCCTTCATACTCCACCTGAACCACGGATCGAGGAACGCATAGGTTAATGGCTATTTTGGCAGTTATGTAGATTGTTGTTAGAGATTGCTGTATGAGAGTATTAATAAATGAAAAATTAAATCCCAAACTTTTCACTATCATCAACCTCAGAGACATGTGGCTCACTCTGAGGTTTCTATATTGTTTTCACCCTGTTAAAGCATTTCTTTGTAGTAACTCCTTACTCTTGTTGAGGGTTAAGGGCAGAGGATGTCACACCTTGTGATTGGTGAATATGGGCTATACAAATACAAATTGATTGATTGATTGATTGAACATTGATTTCCTGGAGATTTACCATTAAGCATAGTTACGATTTGCCTTGCCCTAACCTTAACCTAAACCAAGGTCAAATTCAGCCTTGCCTTTTGAACATATGGAATTTAAAGCATATCAGCCAAGAACAGTAAGTGTTTTGTACGATCAAACTTAATTAAAACTCACACAGTGATTCGAAACTCAGATGTTCTTTTAAAAGATATACAGGTGTGTGACAAATTTAAGGAAAAATCGAAAAAATAACTAATATTGAGTGTAAGAAGAAACAAATACATCTCGCCTCCATACAGGCATAGATCAATATAGTTCTGAAACAAATGTTTTCATTATTAACTGATCTGCCAATTATTTTCTTGATTGTTCCTTTAATCTTTCAACCTCCTTTTTTCATGTTCCAGTTAAAATTGAGTGAAGGTCTCCATTTAACTATAATCAAAATTATTAAAATCTATCAAAATACAGTGGTTAAAAAAAACTATTTTCCAAATCATGCTTTCATCTCAGGTTTTGAGTGTAGACTGATCAGCAAAGATATACAACATAATTAACTTCTTTCAATTGACTAATCAATGACTTAATGTGTGTGGAAAAGATGTGTGAACAGATTGAGGTGTTGATGATGTTTGAATGAGATGTTGTCCCTCAGCCAGAACTGCATGATTGTGTCACAGAAGTAGCACTGAGTCATTATGAATTACATTTTCACTGTATCTGTATATAATGTAAGGGAATTCACAAACAAACAACTCATGTTCCACCACTGAACCACTCTGTCATGTGTATGAATCATCTGTACCTGGTTCTGTTTGAGGGTTGACACCAGCTTCTGCAGAGAGATGTTCTCCTCCTCCAGCTCAGTGTAGTCCTGGAGTAGCCGCGCATCCCGGAGCTTGTACTCCCTGATCTCCTCTCTCATGCGGCTGCGCTGCAGCTCCAACATTTCATTACTCTGCGGAGACAGGACAAGAGCTGAAGCTGCACATGGCCAACGCAAGAAAACTACTGGATTCAACCCCAAAGTGGTGGAGTTTCAGCCATTGAGCCACTTCCTGTTTGTTTCCATGAAAGAACACTCAGATGATATAATGTATTTGCTGCAGTACAGTACCTCCCTGAGCTCCTGCAGCAGGGTGCTCAGATGCTCGTTGTCAGCCTGAGCGTTGGAGGCAGCGGCCCGGCTGCGCTTCAGCTCGGACTGCAGCTCCAGGATGCGGCCCACGTAGTAGGCCTCCTTGGTGGCAGACTCCTGTAGCAGGGTCTCCTCGTTGTTCTCCCCATCCTCGGCCACCTTACGCTGGGTGGAGTAGGCATGGCCAAAGGCCTGGAAGGTGGCAGGACAGGAACGAGTGAGTTCTCCAACATGATCAGGTGATTTATTCATAAAGCCATGAAAATAAACTGTCTCTAAAGAAACTGTCTCAGGTTAAAACATAATTATATGCTTTTTGTTAACTTTTTTGTCCAACTGATGAATCCTTTATCTTACAAGTTGTTAAAAATTCCATTATGTGTCCATCATAATAAATGAAAGCTCTGAGAGTCAGTAAGTGCTCAACAGAAGACCAACAACAAAATATTCACTTCCACTCAAAGATAATGGAGGCAAAGAAACTGGTATGGAAAATGAGTGAAATGACATGTACAGTATTTAACTCCTGCCACATTATGTGGCTTAAACGCTGGAACAAAGTTGCTCTGCTCTTCTGGCCGCATCTTCTTCCATGTGAGCCCACTGGTCTGTTCTTAGCTTCCTCTTCACTCCTTTGAGCTAAATCATGAATCTGACTTGGTTTCCATCACTTTTGTTTTTAGGACTTTCGGGTTTTTGCTTGTGATCTATTCTTTCCCTTTCTTATGTTTAGCGTTTCCTACAGGCTTTGCTACTTCCACACTATATCATCATGATTTGTTCCCTCTATTTGTTGATTTCCCCTGGATCTGAGTGGAGAGTTTCATCTTTTTCACTGTCCAGAGGTCGGAGAACCAAGGTTGTTCTCTATCCTTCTGTTCATCGATGCATGAATCCCTGCGCACTCTGAGGTGAGCTTACTTAAGAGATTAATGAACCTTCACTGCCAACTCAACCTTATCCTGACTCCTGTTGGCCTTATCAACAAGGCCCTGGACCCCATCACTGCACTGCACTGCACAAATGTTCCCACCTGTCAATGTCACACTTTCCGTGGCCATACGGATCATACTGTACTTCAAATGATAAATGTCTACCGTTTCTATTGCATAATCACTTTCTAGTGTTTGCAACATATTGCACAATCCATTTTCTAGTGGTTACCATTCTTTTATATTTCCTACTGATTTCTATAGTATATTTATCTGCATAAACGCACCACAGCAAATTCCTAGTATGTGTAAACCAACTGGGCAATAAACCCTGATTCTGCAAAAAATGACTATAAATAAAATGTCATAATGATGTAATTCTGTGTATTTTGTCCATATATAGCTGGATACTCTTGTGTGTTTACCTCATCACCAGGGTTAATTAACAAACATATTTCAGGTTTTGCTGGAATAAATGTATAAAGAAATATTCAACTCAGATTCTGTTCAAAATAACTGTTTACTGTTGATATATGTTGCTGCATTTACATATCTGAAACTCGTGATTTGTGTTTTATTTGTGTTTTCACAGTAAGTGTCAAATCCCCTTTGTCTTTCATCCTCTGTCGACTATAACAACCAAAGTGGTTTTCAGACATGACCTCCAGAGGATCTGCATGGATTAGAAGGCTGGACCTCAGTGCATGTCTGAAAGCAGCTTTAGACAACAAATAATCTTTATCTTGGATAAAGTGAGAAGTATTTCAAAATCTTCTATGCAATTTTACTGTTTTGGTTCACTGTCAGGATTCTCATCAGCAGCAGTAGGGAACAGGTTTCACTGAGGAAGCGCTGATATACCTGCGTCAGAACCACATGAAGAGACTGAGACACTTTTACAGACTGACTGGTGACAACATAGTGGAACAATCAGCAGTTAAAGAGACAGGTATCAGGAAGTAGTGGAGACCAAACCCCCAAAATGGTTGCATCGGGTACATTGTATATATACATACATTAGCCAGAGGCCTACCCCAGCAAGCCCGGATACAGCTACATAGAGCAGATTAATGTGGATATATATATTAGCTATACTCAGAGATGATTTGTTGTGTCCAATTACTTATATGGATGAGCTACAAATAGAAAAGGAAGTCGTTTTTTAAATGGCATTCATTTTCTGCCTTTCAAGCTTTCATGTTGTCTTCAATAGGCTCAACTTGAGCCTGAAAGTCTCCATTTCTGATCTCAGCTGTGATGGACATAAAAAAAGATCTAATTTGATGGCACCCATAAACATCCAGCTTGGACCATTTAAACCACAGCAGGAAATAGAGCGATTTGATTTGACATTATTTTGGTGCACAGACAACAATGACAACAGAATGACCTACAACTGACACAACCATTCAAGTGCTGTTCATCAGAGAGAGAGGATACACCACAGGAACGTGGCTATAGAGATAGACAAGATGCTTCATAGAATAAATCCTGTCTTCGAACAGCTATCTACACAATTTTGTACTGGAAAAATAATCTAAATGAAAAATATTTGCTCCTTGGCAACTGTTATGGGCCCTGACACTGGGCCATGAGTGGTTAAAAGGCTTAATTTCCTGCTGACATAAAGAGGAGACTGTGATAAGCCCCCAAACCACCCCAACCCCCCTCCACCATCCTTTGGTGCAACCTGGTGTGTTATGATTCATCACTAATGGAGGGCATTCCACAATGTACTATAAAGCAAACAGTGCCATGAACGGTATAAAGTATGTCGCAAAAATGAACATTTAACCAAGGGTTGAAACGTCAATGTCATCTCATTTCTGACAATTAATGAATTGTTTACAATGTAAACTAAATTTTATGATGTATATACAAGTAATTAATAACATGTTTAGGACATAAGGTGCAACCTGCATGTAATTTCAACCTCTGTCACGTTGTGCCATAGAGCCCCAGACAGAGAGAGCAACTTTAATCTTGTTCATCTGTGTCATTTCTAAATCCTGTCCTGTGACACATTGGACTAGTTGGACCCCGTCGTGCCTCTCTGGCTCTGTTTGTCTCTGGCTCTGTTTGTCTCTGCCTCTCTGTTTTGGCCTTGTCCTTGTCTCATTCAGTCTGAGACAAGATGATGTCAGAGTTGGCATTAGAGCATTTTGTCAGCCTTACCAGAACACTGGTCTCAGAGCAAATAGAAAAGGGAAGCAGCAGATTAACATGTAAACTGGCGGAAAGCCTTGTAGGCAAACCTCTCCCACGTTTACGCGCAGCAGAGAGGACAGGAAGGAGCAGGACCTCTGGCCACATCCACACAAAGTCTGAAAAACAATCCTGCAGGATAGTGCGAAGGTATGACCGTGTGAATTTGCGCTTTAGAAAGTTACTGCAGAGAAACACTCAGAAAAGGAACATTTTGTCTCATATGCACTGCTTTGATTTCGCTAACGCTCCTTTTCTTCATTTGTTCTCTGGCTCGCTTCACCACCTCTGCTCCCTCTCACTCTCACTTAAAGAGTTTCTATAAATTATAGTGGTTAATTGTTCGCTAATCTTTGAGGCGAAACAGTCTCTCGAAGCAAATTAGATCCTCAGGTGAAAAGTGTAACATCTTTAGCTCTGAGCTCTGAGGTCATAGTCAAAGATATTGCAAGAGGCGTTTTAATTCTTAGCTTTTTTAAATAATTTATGAAACTGAGTTGTGTGACCCAAATGAACCACTTGAAATAAGGTCAGTATTACAGCTTCTCCGGTGAGATGAGGGATTATTACTTATGAAGATATCTCCATTTTCTAATTTATCTCTTCAATAGAGAGACAAGCTAAGGTTAATTTTGGTCAGAAAAGGATGCCCCAACATATGATGTCTTACGATAAGTATGTCCGAAAAAAGTAATATAGACACAACCTTAAACTTATATGGTTCCAAAAGGAAGAAGTTCGAAAATTATGTCATATTGTGTTTTAACGCATTCACTTTCAACAATAAGATTAGAGATAAATTCCACAGCTTATTTAGATAAACCAATCATTTGTCATCAATCAATCAATCAGTCAAATTGTATCCACAAATCACAATTTGTCTGATTGGGCTTTAGAGGTTGCAACACTTTCAACACCGGAAAAAACATAGATATATATGAGGGATCCCTCTCCTAAAATGGACAAACTATAAATATAAATGACATGCCTGACTGAAGTATGCAGCATGTGATGCTCATTTTGGTATTGCCTCAGGCCTGCGATCCTATCTCACTGGATGAAGTCTTTAAATCTGTGACACCAGTGGATAACTACATATTTATTTAAAAGTTTAAAAGTTAGAAGTGAAATCTAAAGGGTTTTAACTGGCCAGTAGAGATATGTTGATCTGTTGTTTGCCTCTACTGCCCCTCTGAGACCAGTGTCCTAGTTAGTTGACATTGTGCTTCACTGCCAACTCTGACTTCATCCTGTCTCAGACTGAAAGGGACGAGAACCAGCAAAAAAAGTTTACACAGAGAGAGAAGACAGGGACAGACAAACAGAGCCAGAGAGGCCGAACAGTGTCCAAGTAGTTCCCTGTGACGGGACACATTGGCCTCACAGGATAGGAATTCTTATTCTAAAAAAGCCACAAAAAGACATTTTCATGATGTCCCAAACCTTTGTCTCGCTCTATTTCCCCTCCCTCTTTCACTCCACCCTCACTCATTCCACTCAGTCTATCTCCGTCCCCTGTGTCTTCAGTCGGCTGCTCTGCCAGCATACTAATGCAGGGAGACTGAAGATTTTCCCATGAAACTGTCCCTAGGCTTAGTGGTGCTGTGGGATGATGCCAGAGTGGGTTTAAGGTGCAGCGGTGAAGTCAAGTTTGGAGTGAGCTGTCATAACAAAGGAGTCACCATATGGACATGGTAAATTGTCTCCATTTCTATAGCACTTTATAGTCTTGATGACCATTCAAAGCACTTGTTTTATACCCTCACATATTACATATTTAACGTAGAGCGTCTACTTTACTATGTGCCACTGTGACTGTGCTACATGTCCTTGACGTTATAGGACCAAGAGTTAACATGATTTGATGAGTCACTTACACGTCCATGATTTCTTTCACAGACAGAATTTGAATGTGGCTGCAGCCTGGCCAATCTGAGATATCAAACCATCAAATTCCAGATTCCAGATTTGTTACAACAAGATGACCATGTTTAATTTGACAGATTTGATGCAAATATGTTTGCCTGCATTGCCTGCAATAAACTGTCCTTGATTCAAAATACTGGCATCCAGTCTGTGTTTACTGACTGACTTACTCACGAAGAGGTCGGCTGGACACACACACACACACCCCCACACTTACACGCACAAATTATTCACGGCCTTTCATGTAGAGAGCCTGACAGGCAGACAGCACCCCTGACCTTTGAGACCTTCACATGAACGTCCATCCCCTGCGTCAATGGTTTGTCTCACAGAATGTTATTTTTGGAATACCTCGACTATTTGCTTCAAGACATCATGGCTACCACCAGAAGCGGAGATAACACAGAAACAACTGACGTCACTGGTGTAAAAATGCTACGCGTTCCCCTTGAGTCCAGTCAACAGCCACAACTTGAAGCCTACTGTTGTTTGATGTGAAAAGCGCACGCTGCATTTGAAAGAAAATTGGCGTCCTCTTTGACTTTCACAGTTTGCTCGATAGGATGTACCGGTATATAAAGATGAATGACATGAATGCTCCCAAAATTGAGGTCAGAGAACATTAAAAGGGAAACCCAACAGTTCCCACATTGAGCAAGCACTTTGGCAACTGTACCTGACTGTACATGTGACATTATTCATGTATGTGTCCCAATTTGTGTGGAAACTGGTCTCTGTTAGAAAGCTCTAGTGTCCAATAGTCACTGATGTTGGCTTTTATATTTCAGAACCAACCATGCACAGATATTCACATCTGTGCTGGGGTTATTGGCTCTCGAGCCAATGAAAGAAAACTTCACTCGTATCGCTGTGCGTTAGCGCTGAGATACGACAACACCTGCTCGGTTTCGGATTTTCGAAATGCAGAGATGAAAATAAGGATAGTGCATATAGTGCTAACCACAGTTTACACATGATTTTATTATCCGATCTCTCAGTGAGCCCTGAAGGAAATATACAGTTTATAGCTTCCATTTGTAGGAAAGGATCTGTATTTCCGCCCTATCTCTCTCTCAACACATTAGCTGTTATCTGTGGGAACAGCTCTAAGACACATGGATCAATACAAGCCCTGCAGCCGTGGGAGCACAGGCTCCTCTTTAATCTTTGACAGATAGAAAAAACACAGAGAGCAGCAGAGAGAGGAGGAAAGACAAAGAGAAAGGAATTCATACCTAACCTTACACATAATCTGACATTAGTGTAGACTGGGGAAGCGCGTCTCCATGCTGTTTTCTGTACTGAGACAGTGCTTTTCTTTAGTGTTAGGTTACTACAACTGATTCTCCAGTTCAGGGCTCTGCAGACTGATTCTAGCACGTTCTCACCGAGTCCGCAACCACTCTAGCTGAGGCTCCATTTCTGCAAGTCACTTCTACTGTTTAGCAAAGTGCAACAAACAATGCAGACCCAGGAAATGTCCCATTCCAAACAGGCATGTTAAGACTATATGAACACTTTCGTGCATCTAAAATTATTCTTCCATAACTGTTTTCTATGGTGTTACATCCATCAGCTTTGTTGATGCTTTGCTTTAATGCTAATACCTATGTAGTCTAATGAAACAGTCATGCGATAAGTCTTTAGTTTTTGTTTAAACTGTTTTAAGGAGTTGTCGCAATTGTCTGATCTGTTTTTACAGAGTTACTTTGTTCTGTTGAACCGTATAGTGTTAAACTATGTCTCTACATTTCGAGCTCATATTTCCACTTTGGTTAATTATTTTACTGTTCACTTCTGTTTTCTCTTCCATATTAGTTTGATTAACCTGCATTTTTGTGTTTCATAATTTGGAATTATTGTAACAATAAGATCGGGGAAGTGGCAGAAATGAGCTTGTAAGGCTCAGCAGTGGAGTAAAGAAGGTAGGGTCAAGAGTTCGTACAACCAAAAGTGAGCTTGGAGAAGAGTTGCTGTTCTTTAGTATCGAAAGGATGCAATTGAGAATATGGGATATTCCAAGAAATCAGGGGGGATTGTATATCCCATCTGTCCCTAGAAAGTCTCAGTTTCCCCCTAAAAGAGATGGAAAGTGGAAATGGGGAGAGGAAATCTGGAACAACGTGCAGCCATCGAAACCATCAACTTTGGATAAGCAGAAGAAAATGGATGGATGACGTTTTCCACATCTCATTCACTTAGTGAGTACAATGTAGTAGAAAAAGGTCACAACTACAAACCTTACAGCCCAGACAGGTAATAAACCATATAAACCCTTCAAAAAGAAAGCTGCACTAAAACACTTTTCAAACCTGACAATCATCTGGTGGAGTCAGATAAGTCATCAACCCACCATCTAACCACTGGCCCTGCCTCAGTTTCAAAACCTAAACTCATATTCTGGAAACACTGAAGACTAGAGCTCCTCAGAAATCACCATGACCTCATTCTTAAATAAATAATTCATCACTTCTTTGTGTGTGTGTGTGTGTGTGTGTGTGTGTGTGTGTGTGTGTGTGTGTGTGTGTGTGTGTGTGTGTGTGTGTGTGTGTGTGTGTCTGAGTGCGCATTCGTTGCCGTGCAGGCAGACACAAACATGCATCTTTCAGCATCCAGTCTGCTCTTAAGTGCTTCTGAGCATGTGGCTGTGTCACATTCATAACTACTGACACAGTTGTAGAGAGCAGACATGCAGGAAGTGGACAATATACTTGGTACAACTTACATAACACAACAGCACACAGTGACAGTGACCATGTGGTCAAATCAACCCTGTCTGACTCCGTCAACAGTTTTTTTTTAATCACATCAAGCCTTCACCTTGACTCATAATTACTTTTCAGTCACTCGTTTCTGCTGCCATCGTGGATTTTTTCCCCCAGTATCAGCACAGAACACGATCCATAGGCTCGTTACATCCTAGACCCTGGACAGAGAGGAAGGCGCAGAACTGACTTGGAGTCAGTGTCTGGTAACAACTCGCCATGGAGGGAGGCGTCCCTTCAGCTGTATGCCATCACAGATGAGTGACAGAGCATCCCAGAGGGCTCGCTCTGTCATGTTCTGTTTTTAGCCTCAACGGGCTGTGCTGATGCTCTCTCGTCATCACTCTTCTTCTCTGTTCCACACCACAAAAACATCCCCTCCCAAATTGACATGGAACAACCGTCTGGTCTCTATTTTAACAACGTAAGCATATGGAGAAAGTATGTTTAAGAAATGTCCAAATACCCTTTAGCCAATTCCCATTCCCTTTAAAAGTCAGTTGCTTATGGATTGATATTCTGAGCATGGATTATTGTGCTTGTAGATCATGTGTGTGTAACAAGCACAGTTTAAGCTCATTCTGATCTTGCCTAGGTGGCGCATAGGACTGCACCACTGACTTCAGTTTTTTTTGTTGATCAACAATGTAATCAATCTCCACTGCCTCAAGATAGCAATGCCTCAACAATGCATCTTACCACAACTTATTTTAACATCAAAGCACATTTTGCCTAAAGTGCACTTGCTGAACAAACAACCACATGGGCTCTGGATGGAAAAATCTGTCTGAAATTGGCTTTTATGAGCTTTTGACAACAAGCTCTCATAGTGGCCAGAGATCAACAATCTGGGACTTTCCGAATCGGTGCCACAGGACACATTAGAATATAATTGACATTGATATTCGGAAGGTTGGGACAAAATACATTTCACCGCAATTTGAAATAATTTCGACTCCACTAACTCCAGTTCTTCCATTGACATGGAGGAGGCAGTGACTCCAGCGCAGGAGAACCTTTAACTTGATTTGTTATCTTGGTCTACCCTGTGTTATGCATGGTCCCCATCAAGCTCCACAACAAAATCCAACTCACTTTGTATCTAAACCAAACCAACCCACAGACTAACCACTCTGTTTATTTTACTTTACTATGATTTACAGCTTGTTGAGCATGACCGGCTTTGGATATACTGAAATAAAGAGGGGTGTACCCCATCTCTCCTGCAATGTCTGGCATTTCCACATGAAATAAAGTCCATGTTGGTCTGATTAGGTAGAAACATACAAAGACACTTGGATCATCGGCACCGCTGTATAAATCAGCATGATGGACTCCCGTCGAGCTAATTATTAGCGAGCTGCAGCTAGCTCTTTTATAGCCCAGTGGTGAGCTGTCTGAGGTTCCCTCCTGCTGTGTAGTGGTATCACTTCCTTCCTGGCAATCTGCCCTTTTAATGTCAATCCACCAGGGTGCAACCTCACCTGTTTTTTTTAAAGGGAATGGGAGATGGCAATGATTTGTTTATCACGTTACACTTAATAAATCCACTTGATAGAACAAATACAACCCATTTCAACCATAATTAATTTAACTATAAATGGATATACAAAATTGCAAAGTCAGGCAGAATTTGAAAAGGAAACCCAACCGGAAATGTGCACGTTTGAAATTGTCCATTTAAATGCTACATTTGTGGATACATTTATTGATTTTTCTTTTGAAACTGAATTGTAGAAATTGATATATGGTTATGAATTCATTAAGGTATTCTTTAATTTTGGTTTAATGTTGTCATTGTAATTTGGAACAAATTTATCGATGGAGTAATATTTCATTTGAAAATTATATATTTTAAATGCCTTTTTTTATTAACCCATAAAAATGTATCAAATAATGGATATTTATTACTATTCCTCTATTTACACTCCTCCATATTCATAACTATTTGTAAAGTGAATCGTCCCTTGTAGAGAGGAACCCAAAATGAGAGAATACATACGTTTATTAGCGATGTTTACCTCTTTGTGAATGGAGCCATCGACTGCATGAACTGTGACTGTGACAGAGCTTGCGTTTTCATTTAGGTTTTAAAAAGGGGGTTGAAAAAAATATAATTTAACTTCTCTTCTAATTATTACATCCAAACAATCCTTTCCACAGTGAATGCCTGTAACTTTAGACATGGTTCTATCAGACTGAATGTAAATGCTGCTTTCAAGAAGTGAAAGCAGACTCACTAAACACTAAATCAAGTGAATGGTGCTTGAGATTGCATGTCGTCCATGAAAAAGTTATGTTAAAGTAAATAATTTATAAAAAAAAACTATTTATATAACTTTAGATTTGCACTCAGTGAATTGTCACGTCACTGCGATGTCCTCAGAGCTGACCTGCACTGCACAGTTTCAGCTGTTCATCAAGATAAATTCCTTTTTACTCTCTTATTTTTATTAATTTTTTTAAATGCAAATTCAAGACATCAAAACAACTGCCTCTGAAAAACAACTTCAACTGTCTGTCTTGGACCTGCTCCAGGTTTTGCTGCTATGACATAGATTGACGGGGGAAACACGACACATGGAGCTTCTCTTATATCTTCCCTTTTTATCCCATTAATGTCTCATCAACATGTTACTGACACGACTTCTTCCCCGGAGCCCTTTTGCTTTATCGTTTGCAGATCTAGGATCGCCGCTGCGACCCCATCGTGGATCATGATGGTGGATGGTAGATTGTGATCCTGGACCATTAAACATGACGGTGGGCCGCAAATCAGAGTAGCTGGTCATGGATAGTGGTGGTGGATCGTGATCGTGCCATACACATATTCTACATCGCTTCATCTCCATCAGACATTTTCCTACTTATAAATACTTTAAACAATAACACACATCCCCATTATGTTAAAAACGTTTTCATCAAATCAATGGAAACCGTAGGTACAGGAGGTGAAGGAATGTGGAGTAGGTCCAATAACAAAAAGAGAAAATAACTGAACACAGTGTAAAAAATGAGAACGCTTTAGATGAGAACCTAGCTCCAATATTAACTTCAGGCCACAGTCTTCAGACAGCACATTATAATGCAATAGAAACTGGCCTCACTCTGATCATCAAGGACCAATAGAACTCCAGATAAGAACTGGTGTAAATGTCGACCATGATAAATGCCACATGTGCAGCCATGTACATTGTATACCAAAAGAGATGAGGCAAGCATTATAGGCAAGTATTTTTAGACTTACAGCAGCACTTATACTGTCATTCATTTCACTAGCGCTGCAGTCGCCCAGTTTAAAACACGGGTTTCAATGAGCAACGATTTAGCTGTTATCACTTTGAGTGGGTTCTACTGCATATAATGTAAATCTATCAGACAGCAGGAACAAGGCTGTCATCCACTTATGCTTTGCATAAAAATCTATATTATGTTATTGCACAATATTGACAGTTCTAAAGGCTTCAGTCACCTTGCGCTTTGTGGAAAAACCTTGTGTGTCAGCTGAAAGAAAGAAAGATGTCTGTGGGGACATGCTAAATTACTTTCAGTTAGTATTCTGTCCAAGTTAATGTTAATGCAGGATATATGAGTGGTGGGAAAGCAACAGAACTACCTTAAAACAGCGATCGTTCACTGCACCAGTTTCATAGCATCTGTAATAGCTAAAGCTCAGTGGCATTTGTACTTCAGAGAAACTAATAATAAGCTAATTTAGTGAGGTATTAGCCCTCACACATCCACATAACCATTTTCTCCAGACAGCATGCTTTGTGGCAAAGAGGATCGATATCAATCCAATGAGCTGAAATGAGAGTTATTGAGTTAGCGGGCCTGGCACGGAGACAGATGGATGCAGTCTGTGTCATTGAGATTACTGAAAGAGAAGAAGAATGGTGGAAATGATGAAGCGTCATGGGGGATTTTATGCGAGACTAAATTCTGCTGAGTTAGCCTCTAAAGTTCCCTTGCATTGAACCAAGGAATTCTCCATCAGGAGTCCCATAATGAGAAAAGAGAAGCGACAACAGTCCAAAGTCACAGAGACAGGTACCACAAGTCATGGGAGCGAGGAAATACAACTATTGTCAAGGAGTTGGAGCTGAGGACACAAACAGATAAGATCCCAAATGGTGTTACTGGCAAAACACTTGTCGACGCACTTTTCTAAATGCTATCAAACCACACACGTTAACATTTATAAAAATCATAGCCTGTATGCAAAGATGGTCGACATGACAGCTCCCAAAAGTGAAGCAAAAAACATCTCAATCGTCCCCTGGAATCGGGCTGCAGCATAGGTCATAATACCTGCCAATGCTCCAAAATAAAGGTAAAATTTGCATCATATTCAAAGCCGGTCATTCACTTTATCCCATGTTCAGGTAAGCGTGTTTTTTAATTTATTATTTGATGCAAAAAAAAACACGTGGAGATTGACTTGCAATTGTTCGAGCACTCATATGGGCAGGACCTCCATACCATGGCGTTAATCAACGGAATAATCAATCGCTCTCTGGGCCCTGTTGACACTCCCACTTTTATGTACAGGCTAACGGTATAGGTTTACTTTCTTTTTCTTTTTCTAATTTGATTGTTCGATGCCTCAAGTAAGTCTTGACGTCACTGACTTGCTTCTGCTGTGAGCTGACCGGCTAGTCCGATAAAATTTCTTTACAAAAACACCACAACAAGAAAAAAGAGGATAAAAGAGCTTGGTCCGGAGTCCGGACCGACTCGATTTACAGATACAGCAGTATGTGATGAGGACGAGCTTACACCCAGGGCTCCTCTCTTCTAGTTATGAGAAACAGAGGTGACTAACTGGATGCTGTGTTTTATAGCTTCACCTGTTTAAAAAAATGTCGGCAAGGAGGTACGGTCTACAAGGACGAGGATGCAAGACCTAAACCATCTTTTTGAATTGTGTGTTATGTTATTTTTGTCGAGCCTGGCTTCAGTTTGTTTGCCCCAATAGATTTTCTCACCAGCTGCTCACAGACATAAACAACCCAACTGCTCAGCCAGATTTCTTTAAACCGCAATGGTTTGTGTTTGAAGTGCTTGTGTTTCTAGACCCATTATTCCCAAACCTGCTTTGCCCAAGCTGGGAGGTTCCTAGTAGTGCAGCACTTCACGTCTCTGGCTGGTATTTACTCCAATAGACCACTGCCGTCAATAACAATGTAACCATAGTTGAAAATTTACTGTTGACAAATCATATGTATTGAGTGGTACTGCATCAGCCCGCCTTCTCTAAGCCACACACACACTCACACTGACCTTCAGGATGTAACTGCACAGTCAGCTTGTGAGTCCAACTCCAGTCTAGTAAATTAGTGTTTCCATACATTACTATACATAGTAATAGTGTTACTCTCTGATGCATATCGATCAGAAAAATCTGCTGATCCCTAGTCAGGCATTACTGTCTCATTAGCTTAAATTCATTATCGGACTCAGTAGAGGCAGGTGGACCAGAAAACTATGCGGAGCTACATAAAAAAAAACCAGATAAGATATATGTTTCGTTTCGATTTTCATGATAGACCCTAAATAAGTTGGAACTATGGACCAATTGTGATATTACCATTCTTCTCCAATGTTAGCAATAGTGTGACTCTCTAACAAGTTTCAAATTTCCTCTCACATAACCCCCTCCTTGATCCATTTCATTGTGTGCACACACTGTCACGGGGACAGTTTTTATATGGTTCAAGTTTTAACTTACCAAACTTGCGGAATGTTCATCTAAAAGCTATAAAATGACTTGACGTGTTCCTCAGGCTTCAATTGTTGGTCCTATACTTTTGAATCCTTTTTTGACCTCTAATAGCCACAGCTATGCTGATGATACACAGCTTTATGTATCTTGATGAACCAGGGCCAATCAATGGCCTTTATAGCCATATTTCAGATATTGAGTTATGGATGGCGGAGAATTGTGTACAGCTCAACTAAGACCAAAGTAAAATCCGGTTCTAAAGCTCAGAGAGAGAAACTAAAATTTAATAACAAACCCTGGCACTTAACCCAAGTCAACAAGTGAAAACCCTCATCATCTTTGATTCAGAGTCCAGTTTTGTCACTCACACAAAAACTTAGATGAATAAGCATACATTATTCATCTAAAGATAGTGTCAAGGTGCAACTGTTTCTAACTCAAGCCAACGCAGAGACACTAATTTATGATTTAATTATCTGCTGAATTGACGTAATTGATCGTAATGCTCTGCCTTCTAGTCTCCCTACATGTGTTTTTTTTCCCATTCTACAGTAATAAAACTCTTTTTGGTACATTGATTCTATGAAAGATTGATTGATCTCTAGTCCCGACCAATAACATAACCTTCTGGCAAGCCTTTACAAAAATGTTGTGGTGCATCTGGTCATCTATTAACCTAAAAGGACACACGCCAAGGTCCCCGCTCATTCACCTCCACTGGCCACCCATGGCCAAACCAATCGAAATCAGTCAGTCACTCATGCTTGGCTTCTGAGTGTACCTTCTCAGGCACTGGGTTCTTCTTAGCCAAGGAATGCCATACATCGCCAACACCTCGCACGAGGCAATAAGAAAAGAATGTTCTTGTTTGTGGTTCTCTGATGGTGTTAAGAAGAACCTAAAGGCTATCGGAGCAGAGGCGTCCTCATCTCTTCAGGGAGTACCTCCTCCCCTAACAATAGTATTATCCTAACATGTCTAGCTAGTGTTCACTGCACTATTACCTGATCTCCTACACCGTCTATCTAATTGATCAACTAAATGTAAAGTCTCCTACGGTACTGAAGCTTTGGTAATGTCCTTCAGTTGTAAGTTGCTTTGGATGTAAGCATCTGCCAAATGGCTAAATGTAATGTAAATATAATGATCTCATGGAGGAGGTTTGCTTATGAACACAGCCTTGCCATTGAAACATTGCTCATTGCTTTTACTGCAAATAATTAGGTGTTTCTACTCCAGCTAATACCAGCCTATGTCATAAGGTGGCTCACAGTTGCAACGAATACTCTACAGATATAATCAAGAGTCACTTACAAAAAACCTTCACAATGGATGAGATTACTTTGTGTGATGATATAACAGACTTCTGTAGAAAATGACGAGCATTTCTGCAGTTCCCCTTAACTGTACAAAGCTGTTTGGCCTCCTTTAGCTCATTGTTTTGGTATTTTTGTGGCTCAAAATCTCCACGCTCATAAACCTTCACTCTTCTATGAGGTGAAATAAACCACTGTGAACAATATGCCAAGCAGCAATAATCATGTTCTATAACTCTAACTTCTGTGACTTTATAAGGCGATTAGAATCATATTTACAGCTTGTTGTGCTGTCCAAAAGTAGCTTAAAAAAATAATTAAGGCTATAGAATACTGATAATGAGTTCTGACTGAGAATTTGGATTGAGTGTCCAGCTTAACCTGTGGGACCAAGGGGAAATAAGCTACTGTGTATGTACTGGTTCTGTTTACCTACTTACTGATACACTGAGTGACTTGACAAATCTTCTGTCTGACTGCATTTTTCTCATTAAACAGAGGTTTGTCCACATTAACATTAACAGATATGTATATATGTAGTTGTCTAAATAAAATGTGATTTGAAAACTTCCTTGAAATAATTCTAAACTTAAAATCGAAATTGCCTTCCTGCCCTATTTTAAATGTATTTTTTTTTAAGTTTTCTGTTGTTCTGTTATAAAAAAGTTAGCATTTTTATTTGTGTTTCCACCTTAATATGCAGACAGACTTTATCCAATCTTAATTCTAAAATTACAATGCAACTTGGTTTTGTCTGCAGCCCCAACTAGTTAATTCAAAATTAAGTGTAATATTAAAGGTTTTAAAACATTTAACCTTTGGAGCGTCTTCAAGACATCGACGTTAGTCACTTCCTGTTGTCACAATTATGACTTGCATCTTATTCAACATGGTGGGTTAAGTTAATAGCCTATCTTACTATGTTTCCAGCTACTTTATACATTATTATGAATATATATTACCTAATTACATAAAAGGTACAAACAAAATGAAGTATATAACAAGATAAAAATGACCTGACCAGAGTAAAAACAAACATTATAGGCTAAATGTGTATGAGCAACATGGCAATTTTCCTGTCATTGTACTTCCATAAACACGGAATAAGAATGTTATATTAGGTATATAGTTAAAGTAAGCCTACATATCTCAATTGCTTTAATTTCCCATGTCATGAGCTAAAGGCCCTTCTATTGTTAGCTGTCCAGCAGGTGTTGGTGCAGCCACTGGGTCAAATTACACTTTACTTTATCACATCATGAATTATCTTCATATAATGTGTGATAAAGTAGCCTATCACTGAAAACTACAGTAACAAATGGTTCGTCCGGTGCATCAGTGATGACATGATCCCACTTCTATTGTATCATAACTAACATTTACTTCATCATACCCCTGCTGAGCCCACCTCCTGCAGCTGCTCCAGCTCCAGCCTCAGCGCCTCCTGCACGGCCTCCAGGTCGGCGTACTGCTGTTTCAGCCTCTGGTTCTCCTCCAGCACCACCAGCCCGCACTCCGCCGCCCGGACCTTCTCCCGGTTGGCCTCCGCCAGCTCCCGGGTCAGGCGCTCCACCTCGACCCGGCACTCCTCCACCGTGTCGCCGCATCCCGCTCCTCCGGCAGCCATCGCCCCGTCTCCCTCCCCGCCCTGCCCTCTCCTCCCTGCGTCGGACGAGCAGAGAGCCCCCGCTGGAGGGAGAAACGAGGCAGACAACCAGCCCCCACCGCCTCCCCTCTCAGGGATCACACTTCACACTGCTTCAGATCTCATGTAAAAAAATAAAAAATGTACAAAAGAACAATAAACATCCGTAAATATCCACAGAGCGCTGTCATCATCTCCTGCCATGTGATGCTCTGGGTGATGCAGCTCCTCATCATCCGCTGCCCGCATCCCTTGTCCCTCCCTCTGCTCTGTTTTTCTGCTTATTCACCGGCATCGGGGCGCCATCTCTGCCGGCAGCCGTGAAGCAAGGCACACTCCCCGCTGCCTGTCATCCTGCAGCAGCATTTCAGTGCTCGGATCCTCAGAGAGTGGGACCCAGCCCTGCCTCACTCCAACACAATAACAGGAGCTGTAAGCGCCCTCTGGAGATCACACCCATCCTTTTGTCTCCACCTTTACGCAGCGATTTGTCTTTATGTCAGCAAACATTTGTCATGTTTATATGTTTTAAAGTTCCCATTGATTGATTTAAAACTTTTTTTTAAAAGGTTGCCTCACATTTTTGCACCTTAAGGCTGGAGTATTTTGGATGGCTGATGTTCACTGTGTGCATTATGATGAGAAGAAATAAGGATTTTGTGTGTGAGAAGCTGCAATTAACATTTCGACATGTACTTTTTCAAATTATTAGTCAAATAAAAAGTCAAATGCAGTTCGAAGTCACAATTAGCTCATCTTCCTCACTCACAATTAACATTTTGTTATAAATTGTGTTCTGTGCTTGAAGCCAGATTTTGGGAAGATTACACCTGTAATGTATATTTTGCTTAGCAAAAGTTGTTCTGATCATGGTGTGACTACTCCTGTGTGTTTAACCTGCTAAAACAGCATAAATAAAGATACAAAATGTAAGATACAACAAAAAGAAAAGCAAAATATCTATTTAATGTATTTTGACCTGTCTTTTCTCATTTAAGGGCTGGTTAACACCAATTGCTTAGGCTATGTTTTGGTATGCACTATTACAATGAATCAAAGTCCAAAAATAGTATTGTCATAATTGTGAGAAGTGATGAGGATGAGAAGTTAAGTTTTCCCTGTGGCTGACTGAGTCCTATAGTGAACAAAGTGAAATGTCTGGGTCACATCATTAGGAAAAATTTATGCGATGATGATAATGAGCTACATCAGTGCTGTAAACTGTGAGCACAAGCAAACATGTTGGCATGCATACTCTCTATGTGTGCAAAGAAGTTATAATAACACTTGTTGGAGCCTACAGTGTTCCATACTGTACAGTACACTGGTGGTGCAAAACTGAGAAAGCTTCAGGTGGCAGATGTATTCAGAACCATCGATACGAAGCAGAGTCCCAACCATTCATGCTCTGCCGGTCTTAACTGAGACAACACTGAAGGACACAAGTTAGTCATCTTGTTTCCTGATGTCGTGGAACAAAAGTCTCTCGTTGTTTTAATCCCTATATAAGCTTGTTACATATGTGAATTTGCTCATAGACCGCATATAAAAATAAAGATTATACTGTAAAATAGAATAGACCCACATCTGTACGCTTAAAGTAGTGTGTCAAACAAGTGTTGAGAGAGTGTCACATACAATATGAAAAAAACAACAAGCAAAAGGAAGCAGACATCTTAACAGAAACAAATTCTGCATGTGTGTGCTTTTGTATATGTGTATGTCTGTGTGAGTGTGTGTGCATTGCATATTTTGTGCTGTATTCTGTAATTTACTCTTTTTTTCAAACTTTAATATTGATATATTCCTACGATTTTAAAATAAACGCTTAGCCAACTAATAATTAAGAACTTCTTGATATACTGCAGTTTTATCATATTTATCCACATGATAATATACTATGTTGTGTCTTTATTGAATCTAATTTTGACAACTGGGCCTCCAGCCAGTCAGCAGCAGTCAGGCCTGAGAGGCTGGCGCTTTTATTGTGAAGCCTTTCTCCACGGAAGTGCGGCTCTCGTTGTCGCTAGCGAAACACCGGGTGCATGTCTGTGTGGGAGCTGCGCCGCGTTGCACGTTGCTAGATAGTTGCAATGTTGTAGCTATTAGCACGAGAGCATTTCTTTCTCTGGGAGGGAGACTTGACAATTACACCGACAACCCCGCGGAGTCCATTCTCAGGCATTCACCGCCCACTCAGCCGCTGGCGAACGGAGAACCCCCTCAGCAAGATACCCGCTAGCTTGTGCCTTTCTCCGAGCTCCCCGCTAGCCTATCCAGCTAGCCAGTTAGCCGCTAGCCTTCTCCCGTCTCCTCTCCGTGCTCAAAGCGTCTCCTGCCCGGCTGCTGGACCATGGCGATGAGGCAGACTCCGCTCACCTGCTCAGGTCACACCCGGCCTGTGGTGGACTTGGCCTTTAGTGGGATCGCTTCCACTGGCTATTTCCTCATCAGCGCCTGTAAAGGTGAGGTAACCCAGGACTACAAAGTTCTATTAGCGTTAGACATGTGAAGTCGTAAATCCAGGCCGACAGCTGAGTATCACTATCTGGCTCCTGTCTGGTTCCTGAGACCCAGTTGATCTGGACGTCTGTAAGGTTTATGGTTAATGCTTGCTCCTAGATTATTAAAACGATTACTTAAACCGGCTTTTCTTAGAGATGCGCTCCATGGGAGCTGTAGTGACACCAGCCTCCATCAGAGTGACTCAGTCCAATAGAGGCTTGTCCACCAGACGCGCTGGCAGCAGCTCCAGCAGGTCTGTGTGTCATCCTCTGCTCCAATCTCCCGGAGATCTAACATCTGTGTCCTCCCTGCTTTCTTTCCCCATCAGATGGCAAACCCATGTTGCGCAATGGAGACACAGGGGACTGGATCGGAACGTTTCTGGGTCACAAGGGCGCAGTCTGGGGAGCCACACTGAACACAGACGCCACCAAAGCTGCCACCGCCGCCGCTGACTTCACAGCGTGAGTGGATAACCGTTGTGTGTCTTGAAAGGCTCTATCTATACTCTCTCCCTATCTCAAGCTATTTTTGTGCATGCTAATGTAGGCTGTTGCGAGATGACCCTGAGTGTTTCATTTCTCTGGCCTTTCCTTCCTTAGTCCACCATGCTTTATTGGTAATGTTTCCATTAATAGATGAACGACGATCGTTTGATTGTGGTCCGGATGTCATAACACGATGTCTTCCTCAGGAAATTATGATAAATTAAACCCAATCTTTGATTGCCAGGTCAATAAAGATGTGGGTATTAAGCTGCTTTCGGACATGAACTCTTGGTAAAATGCAGACAATGGGGTCTGGACTTTATCTTTGCAGGAGGATGGACGTTGTGTATTTATTCCGCCAGTTTTTTTTTATACTATCAAGATATTAACACAGGCGTCGGCCCTTATCACCAAAAGCTTGCGAAGTCACCATTTTTTCACTAGGAGATATTTGTTTACTTTTCATTTTTGCATTAGTGTATGTCTGAAAGCAGCTAAACATGGGCACACTCCGGCATTCTCACATACAGCCCCTCAGGATAAATTTGGGAGGATGTCCTGAGTTCAGTGCATGTCTGAAAGCAGCTTTATAAAAAGCCACACTTGTCCTGACTCCAGGGCACTTCATGAAGCACATTATGTGTTTATTCAGTTATGTAAGGACTTAATTCAAACTTTCTAGGATAAAAAAATCTGGTTAATGCTCAACAAAGCAGCAGACTTTACAGTAAAGAATAATTGAGACATGCTAGAGAGTCAATGCAAGAAGTATTTGGACACTTACACATTTCTTCTATTCTACAGGCTCTGAGCTTCGGTTACAGCTTTAATTTGAGTTAACTGCCCTTTACACCCATTGAGCCCATATTTTATAGGTTGAAAATTGATTAGACTTATACACAAGTCGGTCATATTTACAATTTTGTAGGAAATTCAGTCAAATCACTACATTGCCTGAAGTCTTTGACCAACAGACACCAGTGTATCCTCCCTGTTGATCCTATGTGGTCAGCGCAGTGCAACTATGAATGCACCCAAATGATCAGGTCTCTCAGGATGTATGAATACCTGGTCTGAACAGGGCTAAAGATATGCCATCTCTTCACCTTTACAAAGCTCTCTCTTGTTGCGCTGGTCCGATATCAAGGATTGTTGTCCGACTAAAAGATGAAATGTCTTTAAATGTGTTTTGTGCATTTGACTCAATCTGATCTCATATTCCAGCTTCACATTTCCACATTCATACTGTGGTAGAACTTTCCGCAAGTGCAGGCTTCTGGCTAAGCAGCCAACCCCCTTTGAAAGTCCACAGGGAAACTTTATCTCAGTACATCTTTAAATAGTGACCAGAAACTTTTATTAACCATGTTAAAATATCATATTTTCTGATATTGTGTCAAGTCCCTGTATGTTTCACATAACCACAGTGCTGGATAAGCCAATACCTTACTGTTATAATCGTATTAGTCATAATGGCAACCCTCAGATCTGACTGAGCTTTGTGGTGCATGGACTAATAATGAAATGACACACATCAGCCCAACAAACTGCTAGTGATATTAGTGTCAGGGTTTTCTATTGGTTACTGGATGTCTTTGGTGCAGTGGTGGCATAGGTATTTGATTGGAGCGTTTGGCCATTGTCCCCAGTAACATAATATTCCAATGCCAATGTTTACTCTTGTCAGTTAACTGATGGCCTCTTCACTTTTCAGAAAGGTGTGGGATGCAGTGAGTGGAGACGAGGTCCTCACACTGGCACACAAACACATTGTCAAGTCTGTCAACTTCACAAAGGTCAGTGCTCTGACAGTTTTTCTTAATGAATATTATTCTTTCTGTACATATCTTCTATCCTTTATATGTCCATGCACCAATGGTACCAGTCATTTGGGTCATTATGTCATCATGCTGGAGACGAATATTTCTCATGAACACCACATCTCATTGATAAATGCAGTTGATCTGAATAGATTTGAATCCTTCTAATGAAATATTTTAACAATTTGAGGAAGGGATGTTCCTAATTATTAATTTCCCTATTGACTAGTTAACTAGTCACAAATGTGTTTTTATGAAAGATCTTATTGATTTAATGTATCAAATTTTGATGGAACCCTTTGAGCATGACCATTTGAAGATTAACACATAGTAGGAGCTTCTTACTGACACCACAGGTACACCACACAGATCAGATAGTCTGATTAGTAATTTAATGATGTAAAACTGATCACAAACTCTTGTGTGCTTTGAGCATCTATGTTTTATTTGTCATGGGCCTGATGACAGGGCATAAGGCTTCTCGTCATATGCATGCAAGGATATTAATAGTATATTTTTTAAACTGATGTTAATTTTCTACATTTGTGCCATCTGTTCCTCAGGACAGCAACAATTTGCTGACGGCGGGAAATGACAAGCTACTGCGGATTTATGATCTCAGCTGCCCTGAAGAAGGTCAGTGAATGTGTCGAAGAGGAAGCTTTTTTATTTCAACACATGTGGGTAAATGAAGAATTTACTGTTTTCTGGGCATCCATCAAAGTTTGTCTTTCTTAATCACTTCCTGTCAATCCTGATAAAGTTAGTGCAGCACTGCCCTCTACTGGAAATAGCTGTCGTTTAAATCTGTGGCTTGTGAGATCCAGTCAAGCCCCGACATTTGTGTTGTGCCATTTTTTTTCTCATGTACCTGACTTTGGAAACTTGATGTCTTTCAGCACCACAGGAGATTGCAGGTCACACGTCAGCAATAAAGAAGGCTTTGTGGTGTAATGACGACAAGCAGATCCTCTCAGCTGCTGATGACAAAACTGTTAGGTCAGTGAAGTGGCTCCTTGTGGTTTAACCTGAACAGTCTGTGCATCAATGACAACATGTGACTTTGTGTGATAAACCTGAACCCCTCCTCACTGCGCCTCCCATTTGTGCTGTCACAGAGACATTAAGTTACTTATCTGTAGGCTCGGGTACTGAAATCCATTACCAAACATGCACCGGTTCCTACACCAATAGTTAGGGACGGGAATCGGCAGGGACCTCCCGATACGATACTATCACGATACTTAGGTGGCGATACGATATGTATTGCGAATCTGTGGGTATTGCGATTCTGTAAGTATTGCGATTCGATATCACGATTTCTTTTCTTTTTTTTAAATACTGGACCATGGAAAACAGTTGAATCATACCTTCAAATACAACACAGTCAAATTCACTTAGAGCTTTACAAGTTTTATTTCAAATATTAACATTAACCTAATGACTGCCGGGCAGCCAATAGAGAATATAAATAAAAATGTGCCCTATTATTGTATAGTCCCTGTCAACTGCACACAAACTGACAATTTAAGAAATGTATACCACTTAGGCTACTTTTAAACAATAAATAATAGGTAAATAAAATGAATAAAAGTTTACTTAAAATACAGACTTTGAAATAAACAAAAAGTAGGCTATGCTTCACTGTTGTTTGCATGTAAGCTATACAAAGCTAGTGCTTGGGTATTTTTAGATACTCGTCCCCCCCATATATCCCCCCACATATAAAAACAACTAAAAATTACAAAAATTAAAAAAATGTTTTCATTAAAATTAAAAATTAAAAAAATATCGATATTGGAGGCAGCATGGCGATATAAAATCGTCATACACAAGAATCGTGATTTGTAACTGAAACGATTTTTTTCCCAACCCCACCTACCAATAGTACACATGAATGTATCAAGTAATGTTTCGGTGTTGGGAAGAGGGATGATAACAAAGATTGCTCTTATTTATATTTCTACATTGAAGTTTAACTATTCTTTTAACTTTTAATAGTTAACCCTTAATATATAATTATGTGTTTTTTGTGTGTGTGTGTCCAGGCTCTGGGACAGGACTTCCATGGAGGTGGTGAAAACATTGACATTTGACTCATCTGTGAGCAGCATGGAGTACATGGCAGATGGAGAGATTGTCGTGATTACTTACGGAAAGACAATCGCTTTCTACAATGCCCTTAGGTAACCCTCCATACCCTAGATCATAAGATTTCATCCAAAAGGAAATGTACATTTGATTTCTCTGACCTCCTGGATATTACTTTTTATCTGACTTTGTTATAATGTGTTTATATATTTTCCAGCCTGGACCCAATCAAGAATGTGGAGGCCTCAGCTTCCATTAACTCAGCCTCCCTCCACCCAGACAAGGAGTTCTTTGTTGCCGCTGGAGAAGACTTCAAGCTCTACAAATTTGACTACAGCTC
The DNA here is from genome assembly GCA_038501795.1 of Pseudopleuronectes americanus. Classification (NCBI taxonomy): domain Eukaryota; kingdom Metazoa; phylum Chordata; class Actinopteri; order Pleuronectiformes; family Pleuronectidae; genus Pseudopleuronectes; species Pseudopleuronectes americanus. The sequence goes on along the minus strand of CM076737.1, from coordinate 1,461,745 downwards.
TCAGGAAGAACTGGGTGAGGCTCAAAGCTTTTTCTCAAAACGCTGGATCATGGTGTATGGTCTCACTCAGGATTCTGAAAAGTGGTAGCTCTGTTACTGAGGTAGGATACCTCCTATAAAGATGAACTGATTTCTGGTTAGAGTGATTGATCGGGACCTATTGTATAATTTCAGAAATTATACACTGATGATTTTCTTTTTAGTTTGGCTGACAGGCACTGTGAGGGAACATACAATCTACAACTCCAGCTCCAGGAATTTGTCTTGCTTTTTAGTGTGTAAGGGTGAACTTTTTTTAAGTTGTCAACAAAAAATAATCAATATACAAAGAAATAGTTTTACAATTGATTCATGGACAGATACAAATAAACAGTCCCCTTAAAATTTAATCTAGCTTAAATTCAGTACGATAAATATTCCAATTATTTTTCCAGATCCATTCAATATTTTCCCTGGGCAAAAATCTAGCAATGTTAAATCAATCAATCAAATTTTATTTGTATAGCCCATATTCACAAATTAAAATTCATCTCATAGGGCTTTAACAAGGTGTGGCATCCTCTGTCCACAACCCTCAGCAAGAGTGAGGAAAAACTACTAAAAACCCTTTTAACAGGGTAAAAATAAGTAGAAACCTCAGAGAGAGCCACATGTGAGGGATCCCTCTCCCAGGACGGACAGAAGTGCAATAGATGCCACGTGTAGAAAACATTCATCATAAAAGTCTTGAGCGGCATTGATGCAGTCCCGCTGCAATCACAGTAAAGAAAGAAAGCGATGAAATTGTCCTATCCTTCCTCCAAGTTTTGTGGAAATGTGTTCAGTAAGTACAAATAGACAGGAGATAACCTAACGGTGGCTGAGGTAATTAAAAAGTCTCATGTCAACGTAGGTAAGAGAGAATAAAAAGTGCACGAAACCTTAAGGAAAAGCAGATCTGTAAACCCTTTCTTTCCCCTGTCTGCAGAGTCCTATAAGGGTCACTTTGGTCCAGTCCACTGTGTGCGGTTCAGTCCAGATGGTGAGCTGTATGCTAGTGGCTCTGAAGACGGTACTCTTCGACTGTGGCAGACGGCGGTGGGGAAAACCTACGGCTTGTGGAAGTGTGTCCTCCCTGGTAATGCTCCTGCTATAAGCACTGATTTATGTACAGTTGTCTCTGCTGCTCCCACAATCTGGAATACATGAGGACAGTATTGTTTTTTTTAAAGGAGAAATATTACTGACTTAAAAAGTGAAGTTAGTACTTTATGTCCTTCCTCCATGCAACACCCTTCACCTGAATCCTGTAGAGAATTTGATGCTGTTGTGAATGAGTCTTAACAGAGAATCACCCTCAGGACCCAGTTCTCTAGGGATCCTCCACAGGTCTCGTCTAAAAACAGCTTCAAACAGGTGTTAAGTGGTTAGGGGTGGGGGTTAGGATCTAGTTCAGATCTGCTAAGTTAAGGAGTGGACAAACACAAGATACATACTCAGACAACATTCACAGGTGGTTTGAGATGCATGCTGTCACATTCTTTTGTAACCAACAGTGTCTTGGGCCACATTGAAGGTCCACCTACTCGGCCACCACCACAATGATAACACTGACCACCTCTTAATGACTTTATTTCTTTTATTCTGTCTACTATTATTACTAAATATGGTTTGGCTGAGGGGTAGAGCGGCCGTCCTCCAATCAGAAGGTTGGCAGTTCTATCCCAGTCTTCCCCATCTGCATGCCGAAGTGTCCTTGGGCAAGACGCTGAACCCCAAATTTCCCCTTTTAGAATGGCTGAACGGCAAACTGTACTGTACAGCACTGGTCAGCAAGACTATTTACTTTTGATTGTAGAGCTAAATATAGCACATTTTATTCACTTAGCAGGTCGTTACCAGCTTTTTCTGTCACTTGTCAGTCACAGCCAGACTTGATAAAAACATTATTTTGTGTTTGTTAACAGAAAAATGTGTTTTACATTCAGAGTTGGGAAGTGAAAAGTGGTCATTTGAAACTACTTGTATTACCAGGTGTGACCTGATGTACTTAGAGCTGTCCACTTGTGATTGTATCACTTAAGGCGGATGTTAATACCAGGTCTTAATGAGGCCTTTGAATCCTTCTCACACTTAATGCTTACAACAATATGGCATGATATTGGTCTATCAATAAAAGCTTATTTGTATAGCGCATATTCAAAAATCACAATTAGTCTCATAGGGCTTAACAAAGTGAAACATCCTCTACACAACAGTAAGTAAAACTACCAAAAAACCTTAACTGGACAAAATGTAGAAATCTCAGAGACTCACATGTGTGGGATCCCTCACCCAGGCCGGACACAATTGCGATGAATGCCATGTGTAACTGAGGACATCAATAGTCCAGGTATTTACCTTGATAGGACAAGAATACAAGGCATTCGCAAATCAATATTAAGTCAAAAGACAGTAGCCCAAATTAATTCAAAGTATGGTAACCCAAATATAAATCCACAAACGTAATACAACAAGTCACCACTGAAGCCTGTTAAGTACTATCGTAACAAATGTTTAGAATTAAATTAATCCATTATCTGATCTGATGAGACCAAAGTCAATCATGTAGCTCAAATCATTGTTGATTAACCAGCGGAGTTCTGCTGTAAGATTAAGTTTTCTTCTCTGACTTCAAGCTTCTCCTGAGCTACAGAGTCTACGTCCTCATGATGAATACACTCAAATTCATGTATCCATTCAGGAGATAAGTGTGTTTCTGCGAGAGTCCAACACACAACCTGTTGCTATTTCTAAAATGTCAAGTAATAAATATACAACGTACTTCTATGAAGCCGTTTGTGATTCAATGAATTTTTTCCTAATTCTTTCTGTTGTGTTCTCCTCAGAGGACCTTGGGGCAGAGAACTCTGAGCAGCTGTGTCCACAAGTCCCTGAGATCAAAGCTTGAGGAGCAAGCAGTAACGTTTGGTAACGGGATGAGAAGATAAAAGGAAAGGAGACGAACCGAGAAGTGTTCCAGTGTGTTCTATCAGGCCCCAGCGAGGAGCAGAGTCTAGAACATCTCCATCCATCAGGAACTGATGTGGATATCATGAATGCCCTGTCTGTCAGACCAGCCATCTCTCGCACACAAACACACAAGCACTGATTTTATGCAGTCATATGGATAGTATGGGTTGGAGAGTAAAGCAGTAGATCTGTGAATGTCTCTCGTTCATCGCTGCCTGCCTTCTCTCTGGTCAGCCCAGTTCTGTCCATCTAAACATATTTTTTAATTCTCTTTACCCTCAGACCCTTAATTCCCCCCAAACCACATGATTTAAGATAGATTTTGGTTCCAAAATTAAAGTAATTGATGAGCTGGACCAAGGCCTTTGATTTCGGTTCATACTTACAAAAGACTGGCGATAGATGCACTGAGTGTGCTAAAAGGTGCTTTCATTTTTTTGAAAACCTTGCTTTGAGTATTCGCTGCTGTTGTACTGATTGAGTATATAATATTAAGTGTCCAAATAAAAGAGAATAATGTTTAGTGTAAAGGGATAAAATGTCATTGAATTTTTGCCCCACATTTTGGGTTCTGTCTTTATTTGTGTCCAATGATGAAATAAACCAGTGCATTACTGTTTTATTTGTAAGTAGTGCTTGAGCAAAGTGGACTTGGTGTTGTTTTATGGAAATCTTTAATATATACGCACAAAGAAAGGACAAACACAATGTATAGCTAAATTAAATGTTACATGGTAGCAATTAAAAAAAGCACACATTTTACTAACAAATTGTAAGTTGTACATTGTACAGAATATGTATAATATAAACCTGTTAACAGATATATACTGTGTAATATGGATGATAATATAGGAAATGTACACAAAATATATAAGATAATATACACTGATAATATATAATATAAACAGTTATATATATAAGTATAATATGTATGATAATATAAAGCAGATAAACCAACATATAGGAAATGTAAACTGATAATATACACATTTACAGATATTTGATAATATTAACGATAATATAAACATATAGTAAATGTAAACATAATATATACTAGATATAATGTAAACGATAATATATTAAAATGTAAACATAATATACAGTTTATATAATAATATAGGAAATGTAAACAGATACTATAAAGTATATATAATAAACAAATCTATAAAAATATAAGCAAATATGTAGGGGACATTGTGCACACCATTGTTGGCAGTATGTGATGTCATAAACACGTGACATGCAGTTCCTTTTCAATAGTAGCCAGCATGTCTGTTCCACCAATGAGGAACCGTTTTCTATCAACGGCTGGCCAATAGGAGCCGGTTTCTACAGGGAGCCACTTCCGGCCAAGTCATCCCCATGAGTGTCCACATTCGTCTTTCTCTATCACAAACAGATCCACCGAGCTTCGCTTTCACTTCTGCCCCCGGTCTGCTCCGCCGCAGGAGGAAGAGACGCCCACACCGCTTTGAGTTGTTGTTCCTCATTTAGTTTGTTCTTTGAAACATTCTCTGCAGAGATTAGTTTCTTTACGAGCCGAGTCCAGCAAGAGGCGCTAGTTAGTCGTTGAGCAGCAACCTCCTCTCGCTCCCGGTGTTAGCTAGCTAACGTCCCCACGCCGCCAGACCTCCGTCCCTCCATCTGCGCGCCGACATGCCGGTGTACCTGGACGATCCGTCTGTGCTCACCAAGGAAAAGCTGAAGAGCGAGCTGATGGCCAACAGCGTGGAGCTGCCGAGCGGCAACCCCACCAAGGACGTCTACGTGCAGCTGTACCTGAAGAACCTCACCGCCCAGAACGAGAAACATGTCGTGGACACGACGTGGGACGCTTTCTCCAGCGACGAGGAGCTGCCTCCGCCCGTGGTCTACAACAGAAGTCGCTCGTCCGGCAGAGTGAGTTTCTCATTAACGTTAACTCCGTGTTTTTCTGTGCAGAAGCTCGCACAGCACGAGGAGGCGTCGTGGTTAAAGTTTGTGTCGCTGTACTCAAACGCGTTGAAATAGTTTTATGCAGAGCAGAAGCGTTGTGTGTTTTACTACGAAAACAAATGCAGTAACTTCCGGCTGCATCTATTTATCAAGGGATCACTTTCATTTTAATCGATCACTCGTTGGTAACTGGAGCCTAAACTTTCAAAAATAATAATCGGTGGTTGTGTCAAAAGTTTGCAAACGCTTCAAACTACAATGTTTGATAACCTGCAAATAAAACTCCACTAATCAATACATCAAATATCCCCCTTGGTGTGAACGGTGCCGCCTGCAGTTACCACACACTCCCATCACCCTCCACGTTTTTTTTCTTCTTCAGGTCCACACCCTAAAAAGTTTCTGCTGCTTCCTGTACCCAAGCTGTGGACAGAGCTGGTCACTGATCCTTTTGTCCAGAGCATAGTTTGCTAATAACTTGGGGGCTGCTCTGTTTCCTGATGGCCCCTTGACTTTCTACATTCATTGCTCTGAAAAAAAGACCAATGAGTGAATCTGTGGCAGAATCTGATAAGAGCCACCAACCACATTCACAAGTTGGAGCCCCCCCCCACCCCCAAAATAGCCTCAAACTTTACTACAGCTCTAACATGTGGTGGCATCGCTGTCACTGTTGTTGGTAACAACAGTTCAACAGCTGCCATATGCATGCACTAATCAGAACAGGTTTATCTTTGAGCCTGCAGGGTAAACCGGGTGGGGTGTCCCTCCCCTGGTACTCTTTCACTCTTTGGTTACATGAACTGAAATTCCGCCCAGGCTAAGGTAATGTTAATAATCTGATCGGAGCCTGTTGGTATTAAATGAATGAATGAATGACTTTTCTGTTTCAGGGGAGTGCTTTTAGATTGTTTTGAAGTTTCAGTGTTGGGCGCGGGGTGTCACTTTCCCAGCATTCCTCGGTTGTTTTAAAGACACTAATCCCCCTCCAGCCGATGACTGGCTGCATTCTTCGCAACCCTCAAAAACAGGAGCAAGGATTTCCCCCTGAAGCGCGACTTCTTACCGCTGCTGACTTTCTGAACTGCAACCGCAGTTGGTTCCACATAATCTTAACCAGCTAATCTGTCCCACAATATCATACTAGACCAAAAGATTTAAATAAAGTCAAACAGCAGAGAGAACATTTTGTTTGCAGTTAAGAACATTCAAGTTTATCTGTTTAACTTGATAAAACAAATTTCAGTGATTTCTAGTTGATTTATGTGTTAATTCAATGCGTAATTTGCTTTCATTAGGATTTAATTTTTTATTGGGGGCAGCAGTGGCTCAGGTCATCCTTTTATAGGATGGTGCTTCAATCCCCAGCTCCTCCAGTCGACATGCTTTAGTGTCCCTGTGCAAGATGCTAAATCCCAAATTTCCCGTAATGTCTCTGATGGCAGTTTTTTAATGTAGCTTGATCTATAGAGCGTTTGGAGGACTAGATCAAAATTTAGAAACTATATAAAAACAGAGCATTTACTATTGATATTTCTTCAGTGTGGTATCATTTATTTGTCATTAAGCTGTCACCATAGGCTGGAATTAAACGCACACACTGTTTTGATAATGAGAACTATGCATCTGTACCTGTTCCTCATTGTTGAATGAGATGTAGACTCAAACAGGTGTGCAGCAGGACACGTCTGTTCTTGTTTGGGCAGGGTGACTGATTGAAGGGCGTGAGCAAAACAAAGGTGGTGAATGAGAAATGACATGTGGGGGTTGACATGTGCGTGTTTGTCCCATTCATTTACTGCTTCTTGGTGTGCAGAAGCTATTTGCACAATTTGCGTGCTGCGTCCTTTTGTCACAGTCTTTGCTCAGTTGTTGATTTCTTGCTCAGTTCCCACTGGTCAGGTAAAGTTAGCCTCACTGTTAACTTAAGCGGGAGCAGCTATTTGTCTGTCATTAGGTATGGATTGTGAGAGACGATCAATCTTTCATGATTTCTCTAATGTTGATAATTTAATAAGGGAGAGAGTGATGTTTATTGTTGACATCACTTGGCAAACAAGTCTCACCAGTTGATTAGGCAAGTGTGTGTGTGGTTTCATAAATGCAACGTTGAATATTTCAAGTGTGAAGCATATGATATGACAGATATCATAAAGATGCTGTGAGAGGAATGCTAAGAGGTGTTGCTTTAAGAGCAATAAAATTTTAAGTCAATCATCACCTCCTTTTCAGACGTAATAAAAAAACAGATAAAAACAACATGCAAAAACTTTGGTCGTGGTTGTTACAGATTGGTGCTTCTTCTCTTTCAGTCTGACAGAAAACTGCCATATTTGATTTAGAACAAGCAAATATTTGACCGTTGTCTTTGAAGATGTCATAAATTACTTTGCTATGACTTGTTGTGAAATAAAAGTCTTAGCATCTGCTGTGTTGAACATTCTTTTGAAAAAAGTAGCTTTCCTCACTATCACACTCAACCGGCCTTAAAATATAAGATGCACAATGCTAATTTATACATATGCTTTACGAACCAGAGACCTTTCTGCCCATACATAAGCTTTACTGGCTATAACCTAAAGTGAACTAGAATGGTCCTGGGGGGGTACATACCTCCATACGGCTCAAAATGAGGATACTTGTTTAGTTCTACATCAAAAGTATTTTACAATACCTCCACCATTAACATCCTAATTAGAGGACAGTTCCTTGAGTCAGCCTGGATTCACAGCAGATATAAGGTGTTTCCAAAGCCACTCAGTGTTATAGCTAAAAGTAACAACCTACCACCTCTCTGTCCATCTGTATGCTGTGCACAAGGTTTCCTCAGGAAATGGTTTTGCAGGAGTTAACCAGATCCTGATGCATCTGGACTGAACCAGGGGGTGGGGAATAACTGGCCTCCGGGTGAGAGTTTCTGTTGAGCAGAAAAAAGCATAGAAGAACTGAGGTAAAGGTCAAATAATGGGAAGGGAACACCTGTTGTGGAGCTCGGTGAAAGCGAGTGGATGTGTGATTGTCCCTGATGTTGTCCTTCATGTCAGCTCCAAGGTCTAACCAGCTGTCAGATATCACATCCTTTGAAGCAAAAGTAAAGCTGTGACAAGTGCAATCAGAGAGTAAGCCTGTGTATTGTCCTACTCTATAATAACAAAATGACTCTTGATATGCTGTAAGTAAAAAAGCTTCTTCAGACATGAGTAGACAAAAAGGAAGTAAACTTATTTATTAAAGAGTTGTTGTACAGTATTATGGAACCAATTGACGTGTCCAACTACCTGGAACACAAAATCTACCTGCATCACAAAATCACACCACAAAGAAACAAGCTATCTACTCTAACTGTACTTGCATCCAGAGGCTTTACTCATGCTGATGAGATGTGCACTGTGTTATGGTATCTTTGGAGACAGTGTCTCCTCTCAATGAGACGTAGTCCTTGTTATCTTTCATGTTTGGGGAAGTACGAGAGCATGGCTAAGGTCAAAGTCTTCACTCCCTTGAAACCATAGATATGAGACTGCGTAAGTAGGCAATACTGTTTCCAGAAATAGAAAATATATTAACTGGTTTAGGAAGTGGCAAACCAATAGTCTAAATCATCACTAGGGGTTTAAAGTGTGACCACAGGAAATGTGACTTCAGAATATGAGACGACATCATGCATAGTTGTGGCCAAGCTTCAATAAATATTTAAGCATAGGACATCAGAGGACTCCTCAACACTTTCTTCACTGACAAGTTGACCATTGATCAGCAGATTTTCCACAACACACTGTACATATGTGTTTTGGCTTTTGACGACCTGCTCCTTTGAAAAAAATATATCAAATGACCGATCATAATCACTGGTCATGTGCGTGTCCGTGCTTACAGAAATCAGATTGACTACTCTGCATTCGGATAAAATTAGCACTTCTGTCTTCTTCCTCCTAGTGAGTCATGTTCAAAGTCACGAACGCACCGGAAACTGAGAAGCTATCATACCTCGCTGTCTTGCCAGTGTTGTATATTGGATGACATGAAGAAAGACAATTGCTCTTGCAAGTTTTTCCAAGATGTAAAAAATTTATTAAAAATAACTAAGTACACAAATCTTCATGGCTACCGGTAATTTTACAGCAACCCTCAGAAGTGCAGTGGGCCAGAAATGGTGAAGCATTTCCTTAACTTTTGATTGGAGACAGGTATTTAAAAACCTGCGCAGAGTCCTTCTACCATGGGATTGAATGCCGATTGCATCCCTTCCCTGGGTTTTGACCAGTGGAAAGGGGGCATAAGTGTGTGTCCATCATCAATTCCTGAAGTTTCGGTGGCTTTCTGTTCAGACGAGAACACAGCCCATCAGTTTAAGTATTGTGGCTGCCAGGTGTAACCATAGAAGTGACGTGTTTTCAAATACTTAATACGAACGTAGACTGAGTCTTCCTTTGCAGAGATGGAAAAAAAGATAAACAAATTTGTTGCCTTAAGTCGATTGGATAAGATACGTTTATTTATACCAAACACATGCACAGAAATGCACCGACACACTCATGCAATGGTAGGTAAATTGTGTGCAGGACACACAGAGCAGTGAGCAGCCATGTACAGCAGGAGTAAGGTGCCTTGCTCAGGGGCACTAGACAGGGTAGGATCTTGGATTTTTGGACAGATCAATCCAGGTTCGTCTTCTTGTTGGTTCTCCGTTGAGTCGAACCAGAGACCTTTCTGCCCATAGTCCACGTTTCTGCCACTAGTCCACCGCTCTCCTTAGTTTAAGCAAAAAGTTGTATGGATTACAAACAAGGAGTGTTTTTTTTTCTGTGTGGAGTTTACCTAGTGAAGTGAACATTTGAAAGTCACAACCCAGTAAGTAGCTTCAGTGCAGCTGTGGCGTTTATCTTGTTGGATTTGGCCTCTTCATTGAGGAAATGCTTTTCACAGAAGTAGGACTTTGTGCTCCAATCGCCTCCTTCGTGTGTGCGTGTAGTAAAAGGTCGGGGGATGTAGAAAGACTCAACGTGTGTGTAATTAGTCTGTCCTTTGTTTTCAGTGCTACTGTAGTATTGTACGGTTTTGGTTGTTTATCTTGTGAAACACGATGCTCGCATGCCAGAGTGATTATAGGCTGCTGACAGGAGTTGTAGATGGAGTTGGAGGTGGGGGTGTGCATGCAGCTTAAAAATTCATTCCTGACATTTTTGAAATTCTTATCCTTTTTCATCTTTTTTTTTCAAGGTTCAAATACTTTGTCTTTCATGCCTGAAGTTTTTCTCTTTTCGATGTGGTGCTGATGAGATTTAAAAGAAATGGCTATGAAGAATGTGTGACACCTGTACTGTAAACACTTGTGGTTAATCCCAGCAGAATACATTATGACTAACCACACACACATTGTAGTGTGTTACTCATCCAGACAGTTAGTTGCATCACGCAGCCACAGGTCCTGGCATGTCTTTACCTCAAACTACTACTACCAGCCACGCTGCAGTGAGGAATTGTAATGGAAAGTATGACTGTGTTGGTAGTGAGTTTACTCGACAGAGTGTGTGAGCTCACATCTCAGTTATTCCTTTAAAGGCCAGGGTGTGGTCTGCAGCGGAGGGAGTACAAACTGTTTTTCCCTCCTTTTTTCCCCTCCTCCTTTCCCGGTCTGTGCAGCCCAGGCTGCTATGATTATGAAACACTCTGGCTCACATCCAATCCAAGCCCTGCTCAGGGCCCACTGAGAGCCAGACAGGGCGAGATAGCCTCTCTGTATGCGAGTCCCTCACGTTTGTTACACGCCGTGAACCGTGGCAGCACCACGCATTCCTCACATTTCAGCCTCTGTCCCTTATGTTCACACTGAATACAGCGGACATCTGAATTGAGCCATTGACTATTCCTGCGTTGCTGAGACATAATTATTTTTAAATGTACATAATAATCATTCCCGACCGTGTAACTTTCTTTCACATGTAGGCATTAATAATATGCATGTGAAGTTTTTGAATCAGCGGGTAACTAGGTAATATGTCAACAGTTGAGTTTGTAATTTGACTGCACATTGTTATTCAAGAAGAACGTATGCGTACTTGTTGAAGGATACATTGAAGTTCCCAGGACAAATTGTGAGAGTCTCGACATATGTGTTGCCTGATCCTCTGGGACCGAATTAAACCAGGAGATCAGTGCTAATGTCCTGCCCTAACTTAAACCCAGTGATGTATACAATCATGTGTGTCCACTTACTGCCCTGCTGTCCATGTCCACCTTTGCTCTGGTTTATCAGGTGACCAGCTGGAGGCTCTGTACATTGAACACACTTTATTTCTGCTCAGTCCCTCAGTTGTTTTTTGAAAATAATGTGATTGAAAACATGGCAGCATGTGTAACTTCTAAACTTTCAGCACGCTCCAGGAAAGCAGTTCATGCACATAAACTTGAGTCACTCGGAGACAGAGCCTTGTTCAGCCGTGAGGAAGGAGACACAGGGCTTAATTTAAAGTTATCTGGCTTCAAACAGTGTAATTTCCTGTGGGCTGGTGTGTGAAGGGCCGCCGGTTGTTTACTATCAAACCCCTGGAATCTCTGCTTCCAAAGCGCCACTTTCTCTCTAGCTCAATTCAGTTTACAAAACTGCTTTTCCCAGTCGCATGGGTTTGTGTGCATCCACAAATTTGTAAGTAGAACCTGAACAATATGAAACAGCTGTGATATTTTCCGCCCCCCTGCACCTTTTTCTTGCATGTTTAAAACGGGTTATGGTAATTTGAAAGCATTGTTATTTGCAGCTTGTGTTAGTTTGTCCTTTGAGGGGAGAATGAAATAAATGTGCTTAAGACACAAGATGGATATGCTGGGACACAAAAAGGGGTGAACTGAGAAGCAATTGAGTTTGAGTCTTTCCTCTTTCCTTATTTTTGATTTCTCCCTCCACTCCAAAAACTCAATGCCTGCATTTTGAGCCCTGCTAGTAAATATTGAAGTGCACAAATTGAGATATGGTCTCTTATGTGAATTTATTGTTGTCATAGCAGTCACTGAATAAACAACCCACACCCAGAAACACAAATGTCTGTTGGCTGATTATTTTACTGTAACTATTTGCTTTTTACATCGCCTGAGGGCAAAAAGAAATCTATGGCAGGATCTGACCTGACTCTGATGAGTTTTGTTCATATTTATATCACTGACTGGGCTGCTCTGTTTTCTTCCCACAGAAAGCCACCAGGAAAACTGACAAGGTGCAACCAGATGAGCTGGATGTGACCGGGCTGACCGACGATGGCCTGAGAGACTCGCTGATCGAGCAGGGAGTGGTTGTGGGGCCAATTGTGGGTGAGTGCGCACGTTAGCAGAAATTGCAGCAGGGGTACATGACAGTGAATGCTGAGATCACCTCTGCCCCTGCAAAAAACACACACACACACACACACACAGAGGGATGTGCTGTGCTTGTGCCACACACTCCACACAGGTGATGATATTCACAAGTGGCTTTGACACCATGCCACGTTTGACCTGAGGTGAATCTCCTAGAATGTGTTGCTCCGTTAGTTTAAAGTGTAACCTACGTTCCGATTGAAGTGTTTCTCGGGCTGCTTTCAGACATGCCCTGGAGTCCGCAAGTTATCCTGCATATTCTCCAGAGGAGGTGCATGTCTGACCACAAACGTTCGAGTCGGACGCTTCACAGTTTCTACAGACTGCCTGACCTCCTTTTATACATTCTGTAGAAATCAAGGGGATGTCGATGTGTGAACACAGCACGGGATCCTCCGCTGGATTCGCAGTGGCCGAATGTAGATAAGAGCCGATTTCGGGGTGCTGTAAACAAAATCATGTGATCAACGCAGCAGAGTTAATGTGTCAGTTCTTGCCTCTGCCTGATGCACCAGCCTGATCCACCTCTCACATATTGAGGAGGATTTGTAGCTGTTTTTAAAGTGTCTGTGCCGAAAACCTCCTGAAAGGCAGACACTGGGTAAACTCTGTAGGCCATGTCTGAAATGAGCTTCACTGGAAATTCAAAAAATGCCTTGAATGCATTGCTGGGAGGCGGAGTAAAGACGGAAGCCCTTCCCCTCACCCCTACAAACATACACACATGAAATACCTATTAGCTTGCAACAGCTAAGTTGTCATGGTTATCTAGCTAGGAGCTTGTTATCTAGCCATAACCTAGCATCAACTTTAGTGAGTTCCTTTGGAGTCACTTTAGCACCATCAACACACACACAAACTTTACTACCCACTATGCACACAAAAAATGGCCACCGTGGGCCAGGGTTGGCTCATACAGTGTCTCACACACACACACACCGACAACTTTAACCAGGTAACCAGAAAAATATGCGGTGATGACGGTAATGAGCTCATCCTGTGGTAGGCCCCACATGACCGCGTTAGTGTGCAACATCACTTTAACAGTGATACAAACGGTATCATCTATAATATGTCATCATGAACAATTGCAAATAAGTAATGTTCACTACTGAAACCTGGGGATACATTCTGCAGCATAGAAGAGCTATGATGTCTCTTCTGTTCTGTGTACTGCAGAAATCAATAAATGTAATTTATAATTTTAATTATTGCTACACAAGAGAGCTTTGCCTGACCCTTACTGGTCAGACAGTGACTGGAACCACAGAAAAACACACAATCTTCTCTAAGCATCCTGGACCATAACACTGATTTAGGTGGAAAGTAGATGTCCTTTATGAAAATGTTGATATAACATAGATGGGAACCTCAACATTTCTGTAAGAATTTGAGAGATCCAATGAATTGGCCTGAATTGCAACCCTGACCATCTAAGCTTAATCAGAAACATTCATAACTTCCTCGTCCAGAGGTGGCTGGTCCACCAACATCACTGTTCCTGTTCCCTTCTTTATCTGAATCTTTACAGATCTGTCATGGCATTAAACACAAGAGTGCAGTGTGTAATTTACTGATATTGGACTGTTCTCCCACAGCATCCACCCGTAAACTGTACGAGAAGAAACTGCAGAAGCTCCTGGACGATGGCCCCGCACAGACACCACTGCCTGAGCTGGTCCTCGCCGAGACACAAGTTAACCACAATGGCCACTCTGAATCCGACCTCTACAGTGACAAGGAGGATGGTAAGAACTAGGGACAGTACTTCAAGAAAACAGACTATTCATAGTGATTACACTTAACACTCACTCTTTAACATTCCTGTTGTGGGAAATCTGTATTATACTGATTGTATAGGGGATTAGCTTCTGTCGTCTGGCAACGACACCTGCATTTACTGTACAATGACAACCACTAAGTGTATGTGAGAGGTTGTCCTGGCTTTCAATGGTTGTTTGATTTCAGTCCACCATGAAGACCAACTTGTAGACACTGAAAATACCAATTGTCTAAATTATGAAGATATACTGCTGTGGGTATGAGGGTAATGCACTTTGTGATAGTGAAAGTTTTATGCATGAAAGGGCTTCTTATTTTCCAAAATTTAAGGGATAGAGCAGGGCTTCTCCTACATAGAGAATTATGATGCGGCTTCCTCTTGCGTGTCAGCACGCAAGAGAGAAAGTGAGCAAAGTCAATGAGGTCCATAAAATGATATTTGCATTAAAAATGGGCTGCGGTACATAATTTACACTCCATCACTAAAACATGCACATCTCACCTCTGTGGTCCGTTTAATGATGGTGTATGACGACACTGTGTTTTTTTCAGAGGGGACCGCTGAACCAGAACCTGAGCCACAACCAGAACCAGTTGCAGAGCCTGAACTAGCTCCACCAGTGGTCGAGAGACCGGTGAGGAGCCGAGGGAAGTTGCCCGTCACTACCCGCACCCGTAGCAGCCAGCACCAAACGGTAAGAAACGACTTGGCAGTGAGTCAACTTCATACTTCATATTTTATCGCCCTTTAGTCACAGTGAAAAGTCCTCATCAGTTCACTCAGCTTCTATGTGGGAACGTTACAGTTGCTTGGGAGCACTGATTTCTGCTGATATTTTTAGGGATATGAGTTTGTTTTGATTATTGCTAGTAATCTGCTTTTAAGAATTAATTTTTCTGCCGTGGGCGCAGTTCCTGAGCTGCTGAAATATCTTTATACAGGTCTGAATGAGTGACTGAGGAACATTCCTGGTTTAATGATGGGCTTGCTGTAATCTGTTAATTCTGAGATGCCTGGAATTTCACACCTTTTAATAGTTTTTTGTTCATCTTAAAGTTGACTGTTCTAGTATATGGCAGTTACTATCAGTTGATATCCACAGTCTTTGAAAGCAGGGGGTGGTGCATAAAAACAGCTGTTTATGGTTTGCAGCTCTCTCATTCACGCTGTCTCTCGCTCTCTCTTATATTCAATAGCATTTGTGAATTTTAGCATGATATTTTCAAGCCAGAGACTAATTTTGGAAAGAAACTAAACTTTTCACCCTCTAAGGAAGTTTTCCACTGTCGCCAACCCCAGATTTTTGTGAGCAGAGTGACAGCAGGTGGGATAGACAGAAGCTGGATTTGATTATCCAGTTTCCTCTCAAACCGACAAAGGAAGCCGTTTTTTATTTTATTGGAGCGGAGTCACACCCAGCTCAGTGTCAGCCTGTAGATGCAGTGTATCGTTGCTGCTCGGTGCATGTCAGACTCGAAGCACATGATGTGGATTAGCTGCTGCCATGCACATGCTGGATGCTTTGGACTTTCCCTCCAGCTCTTCTGGCTGTTCTAACCCTAACATCTGGATATGGGATGACTGAGAAATTTTGTTTTACTGCAAATGGCCTCTAGTAGTGTGTGTGCTTGATCTTTAGCATGTGATGGGTGTAATCCAACAGTGTCAAATTGTGACTGTGAGCAGCTCCACCTGCTGTTCACATGGTGAATGTTCACCTGTTGAGCTGAGGCCTCAAGTAACAAGAGCACATGACAACCGGTCGGCTGCCAACAATAATCTGACATGGGCTGTGGAGGAGGAGCTGTGTGTGTTTTAATGTTGTGGCTCTGGTTGGGCCACTAATGGTCATGCAGAGTTGTCCCTAAGGCTACGTTCAGATTAATATATCTTCCAGTTAAAACAAAACTATCTTTCCAGACAAGGAATTTGAATCCATAACAAAAATACTCTCTGTCCCAAGGAGCACACTTGAAAATTCATATCACATCAGTATGATTGTCGTATCTGCAGTTGGTTGCTTAGTTGCAGAAAGAACTTTAAACAAGGAACGGCAATTGTAAGAAGTAAGGGAATTTATTTTCCAGTATTTCCAAAGTGTTTTGTGGCTCAAAAATTCCTATTGTTGTTTTGATGCCACGTATGAACCCGGCAGCAATGGTGTAATGTATAATTCTATGTTGGAGGAAAGACGTTGATCCTCCAACCAAAAATTATTTCAATGTATACATTTATTTGTCTTTGTTTCTGAATATTGTGTGAAGCCAATGTAACAGTGTGACCCTTGCTATCTGCTAACTATCTCCTAGATGTGATAAATGGCCCAACTATAAATCGGTTTCAAACTGACTAAAATATTATTTCTCTTGTGGGGTTTTTAATCAAACAATCCCTCTCGACGACAAGATGATAACAGTCGGACTTGGATATCTCAAGCTCATCTTTGGTTATTAATCTTTGCACCTCTTCTGTCTGACTTGTCAGCTTTCACTCCTGGTCTCTTGTGTCCCAGAAGATAGTGCCTGAGGATCTCAGGCCTGTTCTGAGAGCACCTGTCTATTTAGAGTATAACAGGAAAGTTCGCGACAACCCTGAGAGTCCTGCCCAGGCTGAACCTCCCTCGGCCATGCGTGTAAAGGTAGCTCTGGGCTGCAGCAGGCTGTTTGTACTCTCACTGATATCTGCATGATCTCACTGGTCTTTATCTACTCATCTGTTCAGAAGAGGAGGGCTTCCCCCTTCAGGGATACACTGACACTTGTCTTCTTGTCTCAAACTTCATCCAGTGGTGGCAGGTGTAGGTAAAATCTGTGCATTATCACCAGGGCTGATGCTGACGAATGGGTCACATTTCATTTTCTTCTTAGTCACGGTGCCATTTATTGAAAATGTTTGTGTTGGTTTCATTTACCTGATGTGGCTGACTGTGTAACACTCTGTCCCATATTGTGGACAACACACTGAAGTTTATTAAAGCAGTGGTTACCCCAAACCAAGTTCAGGACTGCAGAGCTCCAGGGAACCATCGCCACCATCCAGGCCACACCTGCTCATTTCTGCTGGGATTTCCTGAAGTCCTTAGAATTCGATGTGGCCCATAGACTGTATATAAAGATAGATTACATATTTCCACTTCTCACTGTTGGGTAAAAATATCCTGGATAGAGGTGCTGCCATCTAAAGCGCTTTTGACATCATTTGGAGCCAGAGTGTGCTCAGTAGTGATCATTGAGTGGTATTTAGGTGCCCAACAATACTCTTGTTAGCTAGTCATGATGTTCAACCAATTTTGATATCATCAAATAAATAAATTTCAACCAAACCTACCAGAGAAATTAACAGTTGGACATGCATCTGTGTGAAGAACTACCCTAAAATGATAGAAATAACCTTTTGAGAACAATGCATGTAACGTGTATTTTGACTTCTTAGTTTAATCCATGTACCAACCAGTTAACATGAAGGTGGGGTGTATGACCTATACTACAGCTAGTCACAGGTGTCAAAAAAGTTAATCTGGCTTATATTTTAGGGGGTGTCATGTCCTCCATCTTTTATATACAGTTTATGGTGTAGCCTCACCAAAGCTAATTAAAATACGGATAAGCAGTCAACTAATGGCTATGAACATTTTCCACTAAAAGTTTTGAAATGTGTTTCGGCCTCCTGATAATTTATAGAACCATGCTCCTTCAGGAGAGATGGTAATTTCAGGTCACAGCTACAGACAAAGTAAGAGCTGTTAAAGAACCAGTCTAGTAATTAAGATTTTAGTATCATGTGAGACGAACAATTGAAAATAGTTGGTAATGTCAACATGGTTTGAGATTTAAGTCCGAATCCTGGTTATTCTTGAGCTGTGTTGGTCCATCAGGGCCCAATTACTGAACCAGCATTAGGACATTGGTGTCCTGTGTCTAGGTTACATACAGTAACATTTATATGACCCTATTTATATTTAGTGTATTCTATCGTTTGTCTTTAATTCTTAGTATTTCCGAACATATATATCTAATTATCTCATCTGTTGTGTTGAAGTCGAAGAGTCGGCCTGAGGAACGCCTTCGACGACCAGCTGCCAACCCGTCGTCTCCTCTGGTTCACCTCACCTCAGTCAACAAAGGGAACTTTAGCCCAATGTGTAACATCTCCCCCATTAAGAGTCCGGAGTCCCCCTGGACTGTGTCGGACCAGACTGGATTTAAAGTCAGCGGTGTGTCTGCAGCAGGGGTACAACTCTACTCATACGTCTCTGGCTGCTTTTCTCTTTTTTCTATCCCTCTGAATGCTACGTTGTCTCTGTTGAAACAAGAGGCGCAAAACCTCCCCCATTCTATAGTTCATAATGTATAGTTCCTCTGATGAATTGGCCAATTGTTCGTCTGTGTGAGTGCAGCTGTTGGGGGACTTCTGCAGGGACAGTTGTGTAACAGCTGAACAGTTGGTTGGTTTGGTTGGACATCCTTGACACAGTCACTCACGTTGTTTGTGATCAGGAGTGTGGCCCTCCAGACATCCAGCTGCATAAAAGGAGGCAGCAGAAAATCCCCAGCTTCCCGTCCATGTGCAGCCCTGTGAGGACGCACAACTACAAATCCACGCTGTCAGAAGATGTGTTAGTGAGACAGGTAGATTGTTGCATGAGAGACCCTGCTCTGTTTCACATGGTTCAGAAGTAAACGTGGTGGTTGGCCTGGCCCTTTCCTGTGAAGGGATCACATGGTGAGAATTGTGTATCATCAGACAAGGGGTTGCTGGTCTAGACATGCACCTGCGGGTGACTGTAGTAAATCAACAGAGTAGTTTCCCTTTTTCATATGAATCCATACAAAGATGTTTACAACAAGAAGAGAGATGCCTTCATGAATCAGTGCCTCTTGCACTTTAATTAACGCTCATCATTGTTTTGTGTAGGTGGAGAAAATCACAGCCAGTGACCAAAACCCAAAAGTGGAGGAAAAGGTTGTTCTGATGGAGCTGTACCCCAGTGACTTCAACAGTCCAACTGGAATCAAGTAAGTAACTGATTCTTATTCATTTTTTATGTCAGTCAGTCATCAGCCACATCAATAAAGTACTTGTAGTCAAGTTAAGGAAACTGCTGTAATATTACATTTACATGATGTTCTAAGTAATTGAATCAAGTACAACCACTGTTCGTTTTACTCTGAAGCAAATGGCTCATCTCTGGCAGGAAGTATTCATGCAGTCGCTGTAAACTAACAGCTACCAGGTTCACTTGCGGAGGCCAGCCGTCTAATAGGCCGAGCTACCGGGCTAACTATAAGCTGCTAGCTGTTTGTTTATTTTTCCATTAAACCTCGAAAATTGTAACAATTTAATTGAAGAAACATGAGCTGGAGTCAACATAATAGTAAAGAGTGCCAAAATTTGTCTCAGTTTGAATTACTATCAATATAACTCCGGTTGCAACTATCCCATACAACACTACACACCTCTTTTTCCCCTAATCAATTCTTATGACATGATATCATGAGGTCAGTCATGCTCAGCAGGACCTGCTCCTTATCTCTGGGGCTAGAAAGTATATAATAATAACCTTATTTGTATAGCACTTACCTAAACAAGGTTACAAAGAGGTTTACATATAGCACTGATGGTGCAGTACAACTGAATCCAAACTGTCCATCAAGTTTACAACTCTGTTTGATTGTGGTAAGTCTGTGTGAACAAGTGCAATACAGACAGTTAGAGCTTCTTTCTTACACGGTCCAGTTTTCTTACAGGTATGAACCGAATTAATGAGTGATCCAGACCAGTTGTAGGAGTCGCAATAAATGGATTATGTTTTTCCAATCATGTTTTTCATTAGTTTGAAGCAATTACAAATATATAAAAGAAAATAATACCTCATCACTACAATTCGACTTGAGTAATAAGAGCTTGTCAAATTATTTTAACCTGCTGCATATTGTATCATTATGCAATGCCTCC
This sequence comes from Pseudopleuronectes americanus, assembly GCA_038501795.1. Lineage (NCBI taxonomy): Eukaryota > Metazoa > Chordata > Actinopteri > Pleuronectiformes > Pleuronectidae > Pseudopleuronectes > Pseudopleuronectes americanus. Next base: position 1,441,731 of record CM076737.1, on the reverse strand, counting down.
ATTGCCTGATCCAGCAGAAAACATGCCAGAACAAACTATTATTGCATGCATTTTATTCCATCCAACAATAACTTTTCTGACAGCCTTATGTTATACAGTGCTGTGAAAAAGTATTTGCCCCCTTCCTGGTTTTAATTTTTTTGCATTTTTGTCACACTTAAATTATTCAGATCATCACACAAATTTGTATATTAGACAAAGATAGCCCGAGTAAATACAAAATGCAGTTTTTAAATGATTATTTCATTTATTAAGTGAAAACGTCTATCCAAACCTACTTGGCCCACTGTGAAAAAGTAATTGCCCCCTAAACCTAATAACTGGTTGTGCCACCCTTGGCGGCAACAACTGCAATCAGATGTTTGCGATATCTGCCAATGAGTCTCTCACATCGCTGTGGAGGAATTTTGGCCCACTCTTCTTTGCAGAATTCTTTTAATTCAGCAACATTGGATGGTTTTCGACCATAAGCGGCTTGTTTAAGTTCATGCCACAGCATCTCAATCCTATTTAAGTCCGGACTTTGACTAGTCCACTCCAAAACCTTCATTTTTGTTTTCTGAGCCATTCAGAGGGAGACATGCGGGTGTGTTTCAGATCATTGTCCTGCTGCATAACCCAAGTGCGATTGAGCTTGAGGTCACAAACTGATGGCCAGACATTCTCCTTCAGGATTTTCTGTTAGAGGGCAGAATTCATGGTTCCATCAATTATGGCAAGTCATCCAGGTCCTGAAGCTGCAAAGCAGCCCCAGAACATCACACTACCGCCGCCATGTTTGACTGTTGGTATGATGTTGTTTCTATGAAATGCTGTGCTCGTTTTACGCCAGACGTAACAGTACCCAACCCTTCCAAAAAGTCTTGGGGATCATCAAGATGTTTTTTGGCAAATGTGAGACAAATCTTTATGTTCTTTTTGGTCAGCAGTGGCTTTTGCCTTGGAACTCTCCCATGGATGCGATTTTTGTCCATTCTCTATCTTAATGTTGAATAATGAACACTGACGTTAACTGAGGCAAGTGAGGCCTGCAGTTCCTTAGATGTTGTTCTGGGGTCTTTTATGACCTCCTGGATGAGTCGTCGATGAGCTCTTAGAGTAATTTTGGTAGGCCAGCAACTCCTGGGAAGGTTCAACACTTTTCCAAGTCTTCTCCATTTGTGGATAATGGCTCTCACCGTGGTTCGTTGAAGTCCCAAAGCCTTAGAAATGGCTTTGTAACCCTTTCCAGACTGCTACATGTCAATTACTCTGTTTCTCAACTGTTTTTGAATTTATTTAGATTGCGGCATGATGTGTTGTTTTTTGAGATCCTTTAGTCTACTTCACTTTGTCAGATAGCTTCTATTTAAGTGATTTCTAGATTAAACAGGTCTGGCAGTAATCAGGCCTGTGTGTGGCTAGTGACATTGAAAGCAGCTTTCCAAAAAATGTGGTTTATCACAAATTATTCAGGATTTATCAAGAGGGGGCAATTACTTTTTCACATAGGGCCAGATAGGTTTGGATAGCTTTTTTCCCTTAATAAATGAAATCATCATTTAAAAACTGGATTTTGTATTTACTCGGGTTATCTTTGTCTAATATTAAAATTTGTATGATCTGAAACATTTGTTTCACATGTGTGAAAAATATGCAAAAAAATAAGAAACCCGGAGGGGGGCAAATACTTTTTCACAGCACTGTATATTGAACGTTGAACATGCTCATTTACTATCCCTGACACCTTGACTCAAATACGCACAGGTGGCATTCATCACGTATCAGATGTTCGTACAAACCCAGCTTAAGAACAAATGATGGAGTCATTTAGGGTTGAAGTGTTCTTGCATGAGGTCTTTTACAATGACTCTAAAATCCTCTCAAATTGTTTCTTGCAGCGCCACCTGTCGGCGACCCATTCGTGGAGCTGCCGGTCGCCCAGTGAAGCCAAGTGACCTGTGGAACGACGAAAATGGCCTCTACTCTCCTAAAATCACCAAGACCACAAGCTCATCCTCCTTCACAGAGAGCCGCACTGTCCACAGAGTCACCAGCCAGCCCCCCTCCACCACCGCCCCCTCCTCTGCAAGGCTTCTGTCTGCAGCTCCCCCTGCAGGTCAGACCAAAGCAGTGCGCTCCGGCATGTCCCTGTGGATTAAGCTGTTCCTGCTGGCCGTCGTGGCTGCCTTCCTGTTCTTGGTTTACCAGGCCATGGAGACCAACAGCATCGCCCCTTTTTTAGCCTCTGACAAAGAAGTGGCCAGTGGCGGCACAGATGGAGAGACCGTTGTCTGATGGGCAAGAGAAGCCCGTCTGCTCCGGTGTTTTTCCTCTTTTTTTCTTTCTTTTAAAAGTGTGAATCTGCATTGTAGCCATTTTGTTCACAGGTGCTGTGAAGTTACCTCTGACATCATCCCTGTGTCGTAGTTTCTTTCTTTGTTTTCTTTCATGAGAAAGGACGACAGTTTCAGAGACATTTCCAAGGATCTCAATGACATGTGAAAAGACAGTACAGCATCTGCAGTTGTTATTTTTGGTCCAACCTGTGACCCCTTGACCTCACTGTCCTTGAGGTTACAACAAAGCCAGCCGCCATTCAACTTTGAGAGACACAAACACAGTAGGCATCGCAAAGATACATGGACTCACTTTTTATTGCCTTGTTTTATTTCAGACTTGCAGTGTGTGTGTGTGGATGCGTGTGTGATTGTGTACTGAATATGTGAACTGAATGTGTGAGATACTTTTTTCACTCCTTGCCTAGGCTTTTGTCTCTTTTAGTCATCAAAAGCCTTGAAGATGGAATCTGAACTTGTAATGTTTTGTACTTTACATCTTTGTTAATGAGACGGAGGCTTGTTATTGTACCCCAAATACTTCTAAATCTTCTCAAACATTACGCCAATATTTTCTTAATGTTCTCTTATAATAAAATTGAATGTCCCAGTGTATTCTACTTAATTATGTATTCACTGTCACAAATATGAAACATCTACTCAATAAACTATTTAGTGGTTTGTGTGCCTGAAAGAGCTTGTTATTCGTTAGCCAGCGGTTCTTGCAGTGGACTCTTTGAGCTTCAATTGGGGAAGTAGTGACACTTTGTTAACATATTGAAAAAGAACATTTGTCACATGCCTGTAGTCATATGGAGCCTTGCACATAGGTTACTACCCCCACCAAAGATGTGTTTTCACCCCCGTTTGTTGGTATTTTTACAATACAAGACTAGATGGTGAATATCCCGTGTAAAGTTCAAGGTCTTGTGAAAGTTACCAACTAAGACTACACAAAAAGATTTTCACAAAAACTCATTGAAATTCAATTTTCAATCTTAGTTGTATAGCGTCAAATCATAATATACATTATCTCAAGTTAAGTTACATAGAAGGTCAAGACCTTAAAAATGTATAGAGAACCCAACGGTTCCCACAATTAGCAGCACTTTGGCGACTGTGGAGAGAAAAAAAACTCCCTCATTAACATGAAGAGACCTCCAGCAGAACCAGACTCGATACATGTGGCCATCTGCCTCGACCGGTTGGGCTGAAGCAAAAGAGAGATGGGGGAGAGAGGGAGAGACCAGGACCACGTGCACCATCAGGTTTCACCTCTGACTAGGTATAATGAAAACAAGAGGGTAAGAAAGGTATTAATGATGGCAGCAGCAATTCATATAATAATTGAAGTATTGTTGATAAAAATAGTTGTTATACTGCAGCTCTGCTCTTATCCTGCAGCTCTGAACTCAGAGATACCTGTAAAGAGAGAGAGACTATGGGAGGAAAAAAAAACTATGAATGTTAGGGCAGAGAGAAGGGGAGGACTAAATGGATGATGGGAGTTCCGCCAGCAGTGTAGACCTATAGCAGCATAACAAAGGGATGGTCCAGGATTATTCTGACCCATCCCTAACTATAGGCTTTAGCAAAAGGGAACATTTTAAGTTTAACCTTAAAGGTCGTAAGGATGTAGTATGGGTCAGAGAGGAATCCATTTTAAAAGACATAACTTCTTACACTTCCTGTGACATTGCGAGATCACTATTGCGAGATAATTCTTTTCACCTTGTGTTGCCTCAGCAGAACAGCCAACTTAGTTAAAGACCCACCCCACCATAAACATGAAACGTTCTACACAAATAGTTTCTACCCCACTGCCTTACATGTACAGATCACTGCCAAATAAGACGTTGACTTGAGCTCACACTCCACCTCACTACTTGCATTGACACAAAGCTGCTATGTTAACAGTTTATATGTGCAATTTTAATGTTTTTTAACAGTGCAATAGCTTCTAACTTATACCCCTAAGTAATAACAATAATAGATGTAGAACTTTTGTGAAACTGGAAATAAATGCAGTACAATAACAGGTTTGAACGACTGAATGCAAGACAATAGATAAAATAAAGCATAACAAAGGCATGGTTGAAAGAGCTATAATACAAAAAGTGTAACATTTTCAAGAGTTTAAAAAAAGATGGCTGGTCTGATCGACAGTGGAATTATTGATCTGAATGCATGGGCCATCTTGTGCAATGTGTGGGGCGTCTGTCCTTTTTCAGGATTATCAGGAATATAGTGACTTGAATGATCAGCTCTTAAGGGGGGGCTTGGCTCTCAGTCGCATTAGTCGAGACAGTAATAGACACAGCTTAGTGCACTTTATGTTCCACTCTCCGTTTGTCATTCTTTTTCATGCAGGTACGCACACACGCGCACCCACGTCCCTATTCTATATAAATGACCGCTGACACTCACACGCACACATTCAGTCATTTATTTGAGGGAGAAAGTCAAACTGCTGATCGACGAATGCCCTCTCAAGTTCCCTGCAAGCCCCGCCTTAATATAATCATAAACACGGTATGTGATTGGACGGGAGGTGTTGACTGACAGCCCCTCGGCGGCTCCTATGGAGCGGAGGAACGCACGGACCCGCCCACACTTCCCGTTGACGTCACGAAAGGACAAATCTATCTACCGGGAGGTCATCCGGTCTCTGAGCGGCCGGTCACAGCGAAGCGGAGGCGCCATCTTAAGACACGAGCAGAGTGAGTTCCATTAATCAATGAAAATAGCACGCATGGAATATTGCAAGACGACTCGTTCGTGAATATTAGGTTTATATGTGGCCATGAGTTCCATGGAGCAGTTTAGTTTCCCGCGACGTTACGTTTTACTGTGCAGAAAAGACCTTCCACCTTGAAGCAGCCAAGCTAGCTTAGCATGCAGCCTAGCATAGCATTTTAGCATTTGCGTAGAAGAAGAACAGGACAAATGCTACATGAATATATAGGGAATCACTTTGATGCATTACGTTTGTGTTCTTACATGACTACAGGATGTGGGGTATCTTGTTATTGTGTTGCATTATTGTAAAAGTAGCCTAGCATTCACTCAATAAGTTAGCAATTCCTGTTCACGGTCATTCGGACACTGGACTAGTATAGGCACGTGACATCACATCCCTATGTTCAGGTGTGTGTGTGTGAGAGTTTGTGGGGGTGGCCAGGCTGCCACAGCTTTCTCCCGGCTAACTAGTTGCTCACTGCATCTCAGCTCCGGCAGCAGGCAGGTCCACCACCATGTACCCTACCGCTTTGACGCAGCTCGCCCGGGGCAACCCGTTCAGCGCCCCCCTGTTCAATCTCCAGAAGGTGGAGGAGCCCCGCGAGAGCCTCCATGGACAGACGACCCGCAGACTGGCAGCGGCCGCCACCGCAGACGGTAAACCCGGCATACATGTCCACAGGCAGGCTACAGTGCCAAAGTTAGCCGCATTAGCGTAGCTGTCGAGCCTCGGCCGCCTGAGACCCACCCACATTGTGTAATTTACTATCAAGACATTATTAGTATTTGTAATTGACATGTATGCATTGCATCGAGTCACTAGGGCTTTTTGATCGCTATTAAAAAAGAGCAATGTGACTTAAGAGATGTTCAGCTTCTAGGCCTTCACTACGCACAGTCCTGTGGAGGACAAGGAAGGACATAACGATGTGGTGCCCTTGCGCTGCGGTATAAGTCGGTTACGAACATGACAGCTCATGTTTTAAGCGAAATAAATACTTTTTTATTGAATCAGTAATTAAGTTTTATAACTGCATACTACACCACGACTTATGAGCTGCCCAATGGTGACCAAGAACAAACTGTCCTAGCTTGAAACACTACTGACACGTTTTAAATCAATACTCTGATGTCACATACTATGGTGCCTAGTATCCAAAATGTGGAATTCTGATCTAAAAGTTGAAAAGGTAACAGTTGATAGGTTTGCCCACCACAACTTCCTCACCCCCGTGCTGCTGGACAGTCTTATGATCAACCACTTGTTTGGGAGATGTCAACATGCTTTTATTTGATTTAAGTCAAGTGCTAATCATTTAAATATTTCCAAATGCAGTTCCTTCCCATTGGTTATAAGTGTGGTATTCTCAACAGTAGTGGTTTGTTTTAGTTACACTGCAGTGATTCAAGTTTGGTAATACTAGTGAGGTGTTATGAGGCTTTGTAGTCTGACTTTAAACAGTTGCTGGTAGTTGGGTTAAACCACCAAATGTTGCATAAGGCCAAGACTGGGAACATAAGGTGTCTCCACATTACAACTTTTGGTTTGACATCTAGTTGGTTTGAAGGCATTCGAACATCGAGTATAATTATTTAAACTCTAAAGCCAGTTATACATCCAGTGAATATAAAATAAACAAATTTCACAAACTTTTTCAAATCCTACCTGTGTCTCTTCAGAGGGCGACAGTTGTGAGTTTGGGTCTCAGAAGTATTTGATCCTCTGTGGCTTTGGTGGGATTCTGAGCTGTGGAACCACACACACAGCAGTCGTTCCCCTTGATCTGGTCAAATGCAGATTGCAGGTCTGTCTCCATGGTTCAAAGCCATTTTCTTAATGTCACACCCCGCCTATCCATAACCGTTTTTGTCTTTTTTTTATGCACCGATTTGCATGAAAATAAATATGCCAGCCCAGTTGTAAAATCATTTTTTGGTCATGGTGTAATGATTCCCATGATTGTTTGATGTTTTGGAGTGATCATAACATGGTTGCATGATTTTGCACCAGTTTCCCTGTGTGTTCAATGGTTACTGCCCGCCTTGTCAACCCCCCCACCCTTCGCCTGCCCTCAGTCATAGTAGAGGACTCGTGAAGGTCAAGAGAGCCAGACCTGAGTGAGAGCACGTCCCAAATGTTTACTTTGCTATATGACACCATAGGGGTGGTCTGTATGGCAGGACTGCCTGATGTCAGACTTATTGTTCATTAATAATCTGACTGATGCACAAAGTAATGTCAGGTAAGAATGTTTCGTACATACTGATTCGTAAGACACGTACCTCATGGTGATGATTAGAAAATTTGCACCATAAATGCAAAAAATAGATACATATGCCTTTTAATCATGTATTTCATATTTATGTTGATTCCTGAATCGATTTAATTCATAGATATGTAGGACCACATTGATCTTTTACATTTTTAGTCAATGATTTCAAATCATTAACATTTGATAGCTAATATGTTATCATACCACATTTTTAAGTGTTTTTTATAATTCATGTAGCTCTTGATGTCTTATGACATTAAGTGTTATCTGTTGCAGGTTGAAAGTTAACTTGCTTATTTTACTGAAGTAAATGGGAGCAGTGGCTGAATGTAAGATGGTAAAGAAATCTAAACGTGTGGTATTCCTTGGAAAGTGATAAGGATTAATTTACTTGCTGTAGAGAAAAGCCTAATATGTGAAACATCCCTGTGGTCCTTGAAATTTCATACTGAAATCACATGTGTGCAATGATTTAATTTTGTTCAACCTTTGGGGTGTGATCATAACAAATGGTGGCATGTTAGTGGCAGAGCCATCTATAACGGAAGAGTCCTGACACTGAATCAAAAAAATCCTCAGTGACAACTTCTCCATTATGTGGCTCTGGTTTGGTGATGATTTTTGTTTTGTGTTGCATGTGACCCTGCATGTTGCGTGTCCCCCTCCCTTCTACCACAGAGGAAGTCAGCTGCGATTTTGGCTCCTCAAAGTACTATGCCCTGTGTGGGTTTGGGGGTATCCTGAGCTGCGGTATAACACACACAGCAGTTGTGCCCCTCGATCTTGTCAAGTGCCGTCTGCAGGTTTGTATGATAGCTGAACCTCACAGTAGCAACAGTCAGCAGATCGTCACATCTCAGTTACCCAGAGATGACGATATCTACAAGTTTCTCAAAACCCTCCCGTATGCTGTGAATTCATTTTTGATGATTCAGAAATTATAACCATCACACATTGTAGAAGTGTATACACGCTACATATTACACAACATAAAACAATGTTTTGGATTAAACCTGAGTACAGCAGTTATTAACTGATAAACAACATTAGTAACGCAACATTGATTTGAATTGGCTGTTGATACACATGTACTTATGTACCAGGCACGTCCAGCACAAAATCTTTGTGGCAAGTGAGTGTTACAAAATTTCTAAAAACAATAAGACTAAGTACAGTCTTTCCACAGACTTATAAATGTTGCCCAATCACAAGCTAGAACTGCCCTTGATTTAAATATCAAATGCTTACTGCAGTGTTTCTCTTCAGGTGGACCCAGATAAATACAAGAGCATTGGCCGAGGCTTCTCAATCACAGTGAAGGAAGATGGTGTCAGAGGCTTGGCAAAGGGCTGGGCCCCCACCTTCATTGGCTACTCCATGCAGGGCCTGTGCAAGTTTGGCTTTTACGAAATGTTTAAGATCTTCTACAGTGAGCAGATTGGAGAGGTGAGTCCACACAAATCTCCATAAATGGAAGGAAGTTGTCTCAATGGCTTTGATAGAGTTGTTGGTTACATGCCTGTACAAGTACTCATCATGCAGCCTGGAGCAAGTCTGAAGACATTAAACCTGTTGGGACTCATGAACCAGTTCAACTGTTAACTCATCAGCCCATGTTTTTGGAAAAATGCCACAGAACAGATGGGCACTGAACATTAGGGATGAATCGATTCAGTTACCTTAGGATTCAGTTCCATTGTCAGAGGTATTTTACAATGGCTGCATTAGTGACTGAATAATTAATAGAACATGGATTTCTGATGACAACACGTTCCTTAGATCCACCTCTGGAGGGCACTGTTCTCTGAGCAGTGCTCCTCAGCAGCTTTCTGGCTGTACAGTTGGAGGTGCTTGAGTCATTGGCGTGTGAGAACAGTCTACCTGTCCCCCAGCCCACCGCATCACTGGCAACCCTGTCCTCTACAGACAGGGTGCCTCCAGTGCTGCAAGTCTGGTGGACGGACAAAGTGTTACAACTAGCCTAGCAGGAGTTACATCCAGTCTGTCGACTTGTTACTTGTATTCATTCTATTCTTAATCTGTCAGTTTGTGTGCAGTTGACCTGGGCTATACAATTATAGGGCACATATTTTATTTTCTCTATTGGCTGCCCGGCAGTCATTAAGGTAATGTTAATAATTAAAACTTTGAAAGCTCTAAGTGAATTTGACTGTTGTATTTGAAGGTATGACTCAACTGTTTTTCATGGTCCAGTATTAATAGAAAAAAAATAAAAACCAAAAGAAATCGTAATATTGAATCGCAACACCTACAGAATCGCAATACATATCGAATCGCCACCTAAGTATCGTGATCGTATCGGGAGGTCCCTGCTGAATCCCGTCCCCACTGAACAAGCAGAAACATTTTTACTAGTTGAAACATTGCAAGATACAATTAGTGCACCATTGCGAAATCCATTTTAGAGAATCCTATGTTTTTAGTGGTTATATTGCATAAAACCTTTTGAAATATATCGATTTAGTACATTGAAGTACCATTGGGTTTTCTGAAATGCAACATTAAAAAATATTATAAATAAATAAAGGCATTAGTTCAAATTGCCTTTTTAATGTCCGTCTTCGAAAGCTTTATTTTGTTTTTGGAGGCAAAAAAAAGACTTCGGCAAGGTTCAATCTCCCTAATTAGGTAGATTTGGTGTTACTTGATTTTATATATCCATATATGTTAGATCTATTGAATTTAAATATATCTTAAATTGATTCGTCACATAATTCTGGTAATGAGACATTGATGGGACAACATTTTTGAATCAAGAACAGCAAACCACAATGTTTTAAATCAAGATGGTAAATCGAGGATGTTTATATCATGTGGATCATCTCTGACTTATCTATTTTGCCTCAGTTATTTGTCTGTTAACATATCATTATATTTGTTCTGACCATTTGTATTGTGACACCCAATAGGAGAACACCTACCTTTGGAGGACATCATTGTACCTGGCTGCCTCAGCCAGCGCAGAGTTCTTTGCTGACATCGCTCTGGCTCCCATGGAGGCTGTAAAAGTTCGTATCCAAACCCAACCAGGCTTCGCTAACACCCTCAGAGAGGCCGTTCCCAAGATGTTCCGAGAGGAAGGGATCTGGGCGTAAGTGTGCTGCCTTCTTACACTTCCTTAGGATTCGTTCCATTGTCAGAGGTATTTTATAATGGCTGCATTAGTGACTGAATAATGAACAGAAAACCGATCTCGATGACAACACGTTCCTTAGATCCACCTCTGGAGGGCACTGTTCTCTGAGCAGTGCTCCTCAGCAGCTTTCTGGCTGTACAGTTGGAGGTGCTTGAGTCATTGGCGTGTGAGAACAGTCTACCTGTCCCCCAGCCCAACTGCATCACTGGCAACCCTGTCCTCTACAGACAGGGTGCCTCCAGTGCTGCAAGTCTGGTGGACGGACAAAGTGTTACAACTAGCCTAGCAACAGTTACATCCACAAAATAAAAGTCACTATTAGGTCAGAAATCTGTCACTGGAAACAACTGTAAAGTAACATTTCTGCTGTAACTCCAGTTTCTATAAGGGTGTGGTGCCTCTGTGGATGAGACAGATTCCCTACACCATGATGAAGTTTTCCTGCTTTGAGCGAACTGTGGAGTTGCTCTACAAGTATGCTGTTCCTAAGCCCCGCAGTGAGTGCAGCAAGTCCGAGCAGCTGGTCGTCACATTCGTGGCTGGATACATTGGTAAGTATCAGAACACCCGAGCTGTCTGCCTCCTGTATTCTGTGTACAACCTGTATTGACTGCACACAAAAGTTTATTCAGAACCAGATGAGCTTCCGAGAACAGTGAAGAGTTAATATTAGGGGAGGTTCAGTGAAAGCAAGTGAAAATGTTGTTCTAGGTATTCGCCAATTTAAAGGATCTTTGGGGAATTTAACTTTTCTGAGTTAAAAACGACTAATACTAGAAGACAAATGTATTTAATACAATCTCAAGTGATGTCAGAGTATTATAGCCAATTTTTCTTTAAATTGACTACACTAACAAAGTTTAATGTTGCCATTAATATTTCAATTTTAGTATAAGAAATGTGTTGTTGTAGAGACTAAATCTTTGACGTGGTTCTCTCTTCCGTGTGCAGCCGGTGTGTTCTGTGCCATCGTGTCCCATCCTGCTGACTCCGTAGTGTCTGTGCTGAACAAGGAGTCAGGCAGCACTGCAATGGGGGTCCTCAAGAAGCTTGGACCCAAAGGTGTGTATCTACATTCCACAGTAGCAATTCAGCAGCACAGTGCAGTTAGGCAAGGTTTGATCAACACGTTCCTTAGATCCACCTCTGGAGGGCACTGTTCTCTGAGCAGTGCTCCTCAGCAGCTTTCTGGCTGTACAGTTGGAGGTGCTTGAGTCATTGGCGTGTGAGAACAGTCTACCTGTCCCCCAGCCCAACCGCATCACTGGCAGCCCTGTCCTCTACAGACAGGGCGCCTCCAGTGCTGCAAGTCTGGTGGACGGACAAAGCAAAGGACTTTGCTTTGTGGAACTTTTCTGAATTATTGTTTTAAAGAGCTCAACAACAATGATCAACTACAACAGTGGATATAATTTGAAGTGTTTTAATGTTCCTCTTGTGTTGACATGTATGTATATAAATTAGTGTAGTGACTATCAAGGCAAGTCTATCTAGTGCTATCTAGTTTAGATTAATTTGATAATATTAAATCAGTTGCTCTATCAATCTTATGCCAATTGACTGGATTCAGCTAATTTAATTATATCATTGGAGTAGTGGTTGAGATAGATTTGTGATCATTGTATCCATATTGTCCCAACTGGGCTGGTACAACCCTGAAAAGGATGTTTAAAACTGAAGAGCTCCTGTGTTTATTCTCCTGTAAATGTTTCCATATATCCACACAACTAAATGTGTTTTTTTTTGTTGATGTAAATGAAAGTGGCCCAGATTAGTGGAACTCATCCAGGAGTCTGACGCTAATGGTGTGTGTTTGTTGTGTTTTAGGTGTGTGGAAGGGTCTGGTTGCCCGTATCATCATGATCGGTACTCTGACTGCCCTGCAGTGGTTCATCTACGACTCAGTCAAGGTCTACTTCCGCCTGCCCCGTCCCCCTCCCCCGAGATGCCTGAGTCCCTGAAGAAGAAGCTCGGCCTCACTGAGTAAAAACACAGCCCCTCCTTCCATTCCTCCACTGAGCCTCAGCCTCCAGACGACAACTCATCTGAACCCCAGAGCGCACACGGCAGTTTTCTATATTTATGTCCTCGGCTCGTGCAGCTCTGCTCAGAGCACAGAGCTGCTACTCATGTATATTTTAAAGAAGCAGATCATGGAGGGCGGTCGCTTACCAACATGGAAATATTCCTCTGTAGAAACCCCTGTCTGGTTTAATCAGTTTCTGTCATTAGAAAATATGGTTATTCTAATAAAATAAAATGGCGTCAAAAATCCCTGTTTGCCTTTTTACAGTTTGTTCCATTGAGCCAGTTTGAGAGTCATCTTCTTACATGATAGTAAAAGGTGAATTTGTTTTCCATGTATTAATGATGTGGTTTTTCCAACATTTAAAGATTTACAGTGTTATTTTGCCGACCTACTTCTGTAACGACACAGGCCTGATGAAATAATGGCTACACATGTATTTCAAGATTATTTTTGTCTCTTTCCTCATTGAACACTAAAAAAACTACAATTATATAAAGACAATAAATCCTTTGAAGTCCACCACGATATGCATAACACAAAATAAAGCGAATCTGAGACCACATTCAAAATGGTAGATGGAGCTCACTTGATCCCAAAGGTATGAATGGAATCATTTCAAGAATTCAAGTGGCAGCCGACTGGGAACAGGAGGCCATAGTTGAATTAAGATCCTTAATAATAATCTATAAAAACAAGCACTTTTTCTTCTACATAGCTACAGGGTGCTTTGCAAATTAAAGATTTGAGGCAAACAATAGGAAAATCCAAACTTAGCATTACAATAAAATGTTGCAGATGAGAGTAAAAACAAGAAAATGTTTCAGAGTCAAATAATTAAAAACGTTTCCAGTGGAGGGTTTTTAACCACTAGAGGGAGCCCTAACCCCGTTAACGTTTAGCTGCGATGCAAAGAGTAGTTGTATCTGAAAAGTAAAGATTTGGCATGTCTGTTTATATAAAAATACAAGTTGATCAAAGTGTTATCAGCAAAATGAACCCGATGTATTTTACTCAATATGCTGAACTTACCCTACATGCATGGATACTGATGCACGTAGCATGACCTGTTGTATTTGACCTACTTTCACCATGTTAGTTTTATATATATTACCATACTCAAAATCCATCATTACATTGAGAATTTTTTTGTTGTCCTTTCTAATTTGTCATAGAAATCTTCCAAAAATGTGTGTATATCAATTATCGAAAAGATGTTGCACGTAGTGATGTTCTCCGAAAACAGTCAAACCGAAGAAACTCCAATTTCGTCCTCAGGTTCGTGTAGATTCGGCTGAATTCTGTATTTTTGATTTGAATTTGTTAAGCCCGAGTAGGTTCTGAGTATACCAACAGCTCTAGGGGAGTGTGTGTGTGTGTGTGTGTGTGTGTGTGTGTGTGTGTGTGTGTGTGTGTGTGTGTGTGTGTGTGTGTGTGTGTGTGTGTGTGTGTGTGTGTGTGTGTGTGTGTGTGTGTGTGTGTGTGTGTGTGTGTGTGTGTGTGTGTGTGTGTGTGTGTGTGTGTGTGTGTGTGTGTGTGTGTGTGTGTGTGTGTGTGTGTTGTACCGCTGCTGTCATTACAATCCATTTGTTTTCTCATGAAATAGTTTACATTGACAACAATAGTGTTGGAAAAAGGATGCGTCTCTAACAACGCAGGGCCTGCTTACATGGTAGGGTTGCAAGAGGTCATGGGAAATGGAGTCCATTTACGTGTTCCCTGGCTGTGAGATCACAGTGTCACTGCTGCCTCGTTGAATAAAACATCAGCACTATGAGGGATAAAGAGTTTTCCCAGAGCTCCATGTTCACATCTCCACATTTAGTGATAACCTGTAAATATGGGGCTCCGGTGATTTGCTCCATTGTGTTGGTGTGCAGTTCGGGCAGCCCGTTGAATTTTCTCTTGCTGCTGACTTCCACTCAACTTGAACAGCAGCTGCGGCCAGTTTTAATGCTCCACCTGCAGGACATCTGACTGCTGATGGGAACATCGTGGGCTCCATCAGGGACAGTTAGACTTCCGCCTTTATTATCCCATCCAACAAACCGTGTTTCCATTACACCAAGTCCAGGCCCGGTAGAGTGGCACATCACACATCAGTGACCCCGTGAACCTCCAGCTTTAATAGTTTCTCATTTCTAAAACACTATGCTCGGATTTTGCAGGGTATGATGTCACGATTATTAGATTTGATGATTTCACAAAGAGAAGTTGGCTGCATCAGTCTCAGCTTCAATATATGTTCCTACCAGTTGCACTACCTGTAAATGGTTTTAAATCCACTAAGTTGTTTTTAACACAGCCCATGTTTGTGTCTTTTATATGTGCTTTAACACACATGTGTCAGTGCCATGTAGTTTTTATGTGTTTTAAATGTGTATATTGAGCCCTCTCGAAAAATAATTTTCGGACACAAGATTTTCTATCTTATCTGAGGCCTGCCTCTGAATTAATATATTATTAGTAGTACTAATAACCACACTCCACACTGATTTAAATTGTTGAGGGAATTATATTTATTTATTCATTTATCTATTTATTTATTTTTCAGAAAGTAAATTGTTTCTCCTCCTGGGAGAGTGTGTTCTCATCCCAGATGTTTGTTTTTAAATCATATTTATCTGATTGCATTGTTATAACAAAGGCAAAAGTAATAATATTCAAAATTGTGATAGTTATTTCAGTAATGATGTCTTCCTTGTTCAATTGATCATAAAGGTGTGAATGTCTTTGGAGAGGACATCCGTCTTGTCTCCGTCTCAGTCCAGTAGCTCATTGGAGCTGATGTGGTTGAATGTTATTGCTTCACTGTCGACAACATGCAGCAGCCTCCATCTTCAGCTTCCCCATCACAACAGGAAGATGCAGTAATGTAACATGTGAAAGATGAAGTTAGCTTTTGATTAAAATTCAGCATCATATAATGACATCCACAAGACAGATGTTCCCAAACTGGGGGTTGAGAGTGTGGTCAAAGGGTGAAAGATCAGTGGAAAGAACATTTTTTGTTCATAATTCTTACAAAAAAGTAAAAAAAGGTATTTATATATTTCTTCTCAAGTCTTGTCTTGTGAATTCACCCATTCACTCATACAGGGCGTCTATGCAGTGATGTTCTATCGTTCACCAGCGGCACAGTCATTAGGGGCAATTTGAAGCTCAGACATTTTGGAATGCAGACCGGCTGTGCTGCCAAACCACCGACCCACTGGTCCGTGGACAACCCTCTCTCCCTCCTGAGCCACGGCTGCCCACATTATACACAGTGTCATCAGCTCTCAGATTTTCCTCATCCCAACGATACAGCAGGTCAATTTACAGCACCATAGAAAATCCTCGCCGTCTTGTATGCTTCAACCACCTGTGTTTATAATGGGAGCACAGGTCTCTGGAACTGTTCATTTTGAGGTCAAGGGAGAAACGTTTGGGAACCTCTGAAATGAGAGACTGTAATAAAATCTATTTACATTTTATCAGCAACAATTGTAGAAACATGTTTTTTAGGTAGGAAGGTAATGCAAATAATTGAAAAAAGGAATGTCTCAATGAAGGGTTTTGTGGCTATAGCAAGTAGCATATTTCATACAATACAAATACAGGTAAATTGTATATAAAAGACCTGATTTCAAGGGCTTTCAATGTAATTTAGGTACTTATATCCATCCACCTTCTTATTATTACTAAAAGACAGTTGCTCTAATGCTAATACAAGCTGAAATAACCACATGTGTGCTGGAGGTAAACAGATTTCCACTCTCCGACATATTTGCCATCCGAATCCATTCCAGAATGGCTCCCTGAGGACATAAAGAGCAGGTGTAAATTTACCATCATTTTGAACCAAGGAATACTAAAAAGGCATGAAATAAACATGAAGTAGATCAGATGATGTTGTAGTGTGATAGTCTGTATGATATCTGACTTTTCCATCATGTGTGTGAGTTGCAGCTGCAGATGTTTTGGAGAGTGTTTCCTTTTTGCATCTTGCTAAATGTCACAATAGGTCAGTTCCACTTAATGGCAGAACAGTACACAGTTGAACCAAGGCAAGTATTTAAATGTATTAAACCAGAGTGTTTAACTAGAATGGTATTCAATTGACCACAGTCCCCTGAAATTCAGCCAAGCTGCCACAAATTTCCGACACTCTTTGATTTCAGTCCTGTAGATACCCCTGATTTTTGTCATCATTATCCATGAATTATCCCTTTGGAAATCAGTGAAACCATAAACATGAACAGCCTGTGAATGAGTTTAAGAAGACTGATCCAGATCCAGATTCAGATCCACACAGTGGCACACAGAGTCTGGTCAAGTCCTCCCTATGTTGTGAAGGTCACAGGCATGATAACCAGCTTGTACATCAGTAGGTCTATAAAGGTTATTAATGACACTGAGAAAACATAAACCTAACATGTGCAATATCATCTTAGAAAAACTGAATTAAATGAAAACAATGAACTGCAAAATATGCTGTTGTATCCACACATAACTTGTCAAAATGGTTAGCATTTTTGTTTCTTAATATAGTAAGTTTTATCAAATGAGCCAAGCAGACGTTAGATTATCAACTAGACTCTAGTTTAAAGTTGACATGATATAATCAGGATAAAATATGAGATCTTGAGTGAAATTTATGCTTCTTTGCTTTTCGAAGTTTCTGCAGAGGCCTCAGGGAGAGTTGAAGCTCAACCTGGTCCTTACAGTGAGGGAGGAGGCAGTGACTTCACCGCTCCACACAGGACAGGAGCTAGGACAGACACATGGACGCAAGTGCAGACATATCCATCTGTGCAGTCATGCATCTTTCCATTGTCCTTTCAGCCTTGTGCAGAGTTTTGGAGGACACTCTGAAATAGCGTCTGTTGTTCCTGGTCACATGAGCGAGGGGGCCTGGCCTGGCTCACTTTGAAGAATTTGCAGTGGGAGGATCCATTCCACAGGCGGCAGGGGACATCTCTTTGACCAGGGACGGGGCTACTGGAAGAGTCGGCTGGACTACAGACTGAGCAGGGTCATCAGGTCCTGGTCATGTTTGATCTCCATTGGGGTGGGAGTTTCATGAACATACTAATTCCGCAAGCACCTGTCTGTCAGTCCTTCTGTCTGTCAGTCCTTCTGTCTGTCAGTCCTTCTGTCTGACAGTCCTTCTGTCTGACAGTCCTTCTGTCTGTCAGTCCTTCTGTCTGTCAGTCCTTCTGTCTGTCAGTCCTTCTGTCTGTCAGTCCTTCTGTCTGTCAGTCCTTCTGTCTGACAGTCCTTCTGTCTGTCAGTCCTTCTGTCTGTCAGTCCTTCTGTCTGTCAGTCCTTCTGTCTGTCAGTCCTTCTGTCTGACAGTCCTTCTGTCTGACAGCAGTAGGTCGTCGCAGACAGAGATGCAAACTTCCGTGCTTGTGCAATGATTTCATGGTGTAGGTTGTCTGGCACATCAGAGGGTTCCACATTAAATTACTACACAAATATTTAGATAAAAAAGTAACACTTCGACAATTACACTTTGTCCAGTGCAAGCAGATCCACAGCAGCAAATATGCCCCTTCCACAAATTGTCCTTCTGAACCACAAAATTCAACTGTGTAACATAATTTAATTTGAACACTTGTTCAATCTAGTGTAAAAAGTAGTTGGTGAATTAACTCATCCCAGCTTCATGTTGAACTTTGACCACACATCCAGTGCATCCCCTCAAACTGGACAGACAGGCACAACAAAAGAATGAAAGAATGAAAGAACGAAAGAAAAGTGGTCTGAGGGTCATTTTGACCAGAGATGTAACCCTAACCCTGTGTGTGTTAGAACACATTAAAGGAGGAAGAAACTTCTGCGATCAAATGTCATCACTCTTTGTTGACTGTGTTTGTTGAGTGAAATCAAAATTGTCCGATGCTTGGCTCTTTTTTCTGTATTGACATTCTGACTAATCCATAAACGTATCAACACTACTGAGTAAAAACATTGCTTTGTTTAACAGTCCATTCAAATATCCCGCCCAAACTCAGTTACGAAAAAGTCAGCTGACTAGTGATTGGAGGGCAGCGCTGTCACGCATGGATGAGCACAGAGGGAACCGACAGAATTGTGTTAATTAGTGGAGACATATGTTCAGGAACATTAATGTACATAAAATAAAATATAATCTGTGACAGAAAAGTGAAATGTTTTTTCGAGCTCCCCCTGACCGTCTCAGGGAAGGCTTTCAGAGGAGCTTGTGTCCTTTACAGGAGAGTCAAGCTCCTCTTAGCTCCCCTGTATTTAGAACCTGGGTGGTAACATTAGTAGTAGCTAGGGGTCCTTTCTTGGGGAGCGATCCTGTCGCAAAATCGAATTGTAAGACCTTTATTCTGTGCTGTATATAAAAAATGTATGTGTTCAATGGGGGCAAACCTTGGGCATGCTGTACTACACGACGGCACAGAAAATGTGCTCAACAAGGAGTTAATAGGGCCCCAGCAAATCTGTGGCTATTCCCTCTTGCCTGAAAAAGGATTTTCAGGTTCAGTGACTGACAAAGATGGTGCTGAGCAGTGAGCCCAAATCTCAGGTTTTCAAAATAAAAGTCGCTCTGGAAATGTGTGGCTGATGTGACAGATGCTATGTTCAGATATCACCTCAGATTTTACGACACCTGCTTTCGTCCACCCACAGCTGTACGAGGCTTTGGCCAGCTGTCTGTGCGTCCTGATTGGTCAGAGGCTTTCACGTTGCCTATCCAGGTCAGGAGGCTGACTTTGAACATACACTGCTACACACACCACTTCTCTTCCACATTTATAAAAAAAAATGACTGACTGCAAGTGGCTGTATTAAATAACTGAGCTCACATGCAGCAGCTCACCGCTCATTATATAATCTTGGCCAGTGTGTTAAACCCATAGACTGTATATAAGGTTAAACCCTGCATTCTCTTAGCTGCTTTTCTTCCTGGTGAAATGCAGTGGTTACATAACAGATTACATGACAGACTAGCTAAATGATACAGTGCAATATTAGCATATACAAAAATCGAATCTATGTTTGTAATAGTTACCTCATAATAAGGCAATCCGAGTGGAGCAAAGATGGTACAGTGTAATCCCATTTTGACAGAAAACCTACTGATTTAATATTGTACTACTGAAGTAATACATTATAGTAACCAATATTTTATTTCAAGTCAGGAGAGAATTAAAGAGAAACAGAAGAGAATGAGTCTTTCAACTAAATGTAGTTTGTTGTAAACTAGACAGGAAGTCAACTGAGGAGTGGCCCAGATCCCAAAATTGCCTCAATACCATTTCAGAAGTTACTGTGTGGTTGTTTAAACCATGAAATAAATAAAGTCGTGCAGGTTTCTGTGAAGGACATTGAATCCATCAAGGGGCCTATATTTTCAATGGTGTCTGTCTGTCTTTCAGCAGGATCCCTCAAAAACTACCAAATGGATTTCCATGATATTTTTGTCGAGAGGTGGAGCATGATTCCAGATCATGCAATTTTTTCAAAATTTAATGTAATTTTATTGTTTAATCAGTATGTGACTTGACAGTTCTCTGTGTTTCTTCCCCTTAATGATATTCAACTTCTTTGTTTGGGCCTTTTCTCTCCCTGGCTCAGAGAACTACCAGAATTCTAATGTGGTTGCATCCCTATTCTGTGCGAATGGCAAATAAAGGCCCTGGAAGAGTGAACTGGAACTCGAAAAAAAAATACTGGTTACAGCCACAACTCACTTTGTCTTTTTTTCACACCACGCAGCCTTGATCCCTCTTGCATGATGCATCCAGCCCTGCATCCTCAAGGATAAACCCCCTGTTTACTCATCACTGAGACCAAAAACAAGGATTGTTTTTAGACCTAAATATGTCAATATTTGATGAGGTTTGCATGTCTTAGATTAAAAAGAGCAGGGTTGACTGATGGCTGGAAGACAGAGAGAGTAGGCTACAAAGCAGGGGGGCCGTGTGTTATGTAAGAGCCTGTTAGTCCCGCCTTCTTCCACTGGCCAATCTAATCCTCCCCACTCATCACGCGCGAGGACCTCTCACGCAATCAGACACACAAAGGCCCTCAGCATGGCTGAGCGGGCGCCTTTAAGGGAACAGCATCCCCTCGCCCCATTGGATGACGAGGGAGGCCCAACAGCAGCCTCCTATTGGGTACCAGCCTGTATCCCTACAGCCGTCGTCATCATCCTGTGTGACGTGCGTGAAGCATCAGCAGGGGGATGCAGGGAACAACGTGTTCCCATGGATGGTCCAACACTGCCTGTCATTTCAGGGCAACGTGCAGTAGTCTCACTATGGAGACAAATTAATACAGGTCCAATAGTGTGTTTCTAATGTGTGAAAATAGAACATTTAACATCTTTTCCAAGACACATCAAATCAAATGGCGTCCTGTCTCCTGCTGAGGATCATATGGGAATAAACAGAGGTGAAAGTGGGAGGCTGATTAAGAAATTATTGAACAATGGTGGAGACTGAGGGAGGGAGGGAGGGAGGGAGGGAGGGAGGGAGGGAGGGAGGGGGGAAAGGTCAAATCCAGTGTCTGGGTTCCTCTTTTTCTCTCTGATCCATTGGATGAACCCATTAAAGCTCAAACTGAGCCTTGTCTGACCTCTTGTTAATGTGCTGAAAGCTCAGAGGGGACAGAAAGTGCTTGATTACGAAGAGGCAAGGTAAACTTCCTCTAAATTTGTGCAGGAAGAGATGAGATTGACATGATGAATGATAAATGGTCTATATTTATATATAGTTTTCTACCCATGATGACCATCATCAGCAGCACTTTTGAGGCCCAGTATCTTGCCTAAGGACACTTTGGAATGCAGAATGAGAAAGATAGGGATGGAACTGACACCATTTCAGGACACGCTGGTAAACTTTTATGTTTTCTTGCTTTTCAATAGGTTTTCACTCCATCCACAGCGGCTCTTTTAACACAAGGACTGAGAAGAGGACTGAGTTCTGTGTTTCCTGGTCAGCTGACTATAGCTGCTGCTGCCTTACTGGTTTGAAACCATACATAACCTTTACATATTTCTGCCTGTGTGGTTGTTGTAAGTGGATTAACAAGGTAACTGCATTGTACTTGTGATAAACGTGGTCACATTGTGTCCCTGACCGCCCCCAGAGGTTCAACTAATCGGATCACACTCTGTCCTTAATATTTAAACCTGTATTTCAATCTCTCTGATTGTAATCTGATTACTGAAAGACGTTGTAATTCATGTGTTAATAGGGTAATAGATATTGAGATGAGTCTAATGATCAAGAATTTGATCCTGTACGTGAAGGAAACCATAACAAAAAGTCCTGCATTCAGGTATTATCAGCAAATTCGTTTAAGTAGACTATAAATAAAGATACAGCAGGAAAAAATATTTTTGTCATAAGGTGCTATTATATATTTTATTACTACATTACTTTTGCTGATTGGTAGCATTTAAATCCTGTACCATGACAGTCAAAATGTAAATAAGCAAAGTAGCTGTTCTTCAGAACTGCAGTTCTCCTTCAGTAAATGTATCAGTATGTGAGGACGACAAAACAATGCAGAATAAAGTGAATATCGCTCTAAGATTTTTGTTATAGACCCTGCTGGCCCACATTAACAGAAGGCCTGGGGGTCTGGTTACTATTGCATCTATCTGTCTGAAACTCAGAGCCACCTTTAATTAATGCAGTGTCAGCTCCTGCTGGATTTCTGAAGAGATGTCTGCAGTTTGAGTTGCACATTTAAAAATGACCCTCCTCTATGCACGAGGATGTGATGCCCCCAGATGAAGTTCATCTGGGTCTGCAGAAAAAAAGGGACAGCGTGAGGGAGATAAGCTGTTAGCTCAACCCACTGGTTTGTTGGCATTACCCAGAAAATTCCAGCAATAATGACAGGGAGATGAAAATATCAATGGTTGTTTAAATGCATTAACCATCAAAGATCACAGTGTTCCCCATGAGCATCACGCACAGCCTGGCACCTTGCGTGCACCCCTCACATGGTACAGTACAACTCCAGCATCCTCCTCCTCTTCATCGCTGCAGCGCGTTCTTCTCCATACTCTCGGAATAACTCACATCAAACTCAAGGCTCCTCAGAGAAAATGTAAGTAATTCCGCTTGTCTCCTGACATCGTGGAGTTTTGTGTGCGCGGGGGTCTGGGGCTGCCGCTGCCACAGTGATGCGTGCACAGCGCCACTGCAGCAATGGATGCTCCGAGTTGAAGGAATCAGTGAATGCCAAGTTCAACTGTGAGTCTTCAGACTCCTTCAAACAAAGGGTCAAGGCTTAATCGATGTTTCTGTTCCCGTTAGTTCAGATCGGTCTGCAGCCATCGGGTCATTTTATGATTTGTCTTTGGTGAAGTGAGAAATGTGGATTATTGGAGCTTTTGTTACATTTTGTTCCAACTGTGCAAAGTGCACCTGCTGCAGCGCATTGAGCTGAGCTGTGATGCATTTTAACTCAAACCTTTTCAGACTCTTGTTTCACATTTACACTTCTTGTAAATCTCCAAATTTGCGTTTGTGACCAGATCGAAATGTTCCCGTTGTGCACTTGTCGTTGATGGCGGGCGGTGTAATTGCAGCCCCAGTCTGTCACAGACAATGGAGCATCCCAGTGAGCTGACAGTGAACTTGAACTCTCCCCCTGTCTGAGTGGAATTATCTGCTTTCATTTTTATTTAGATGTTTGCACGTTTAGTCTCAGCATCACCGAACACTAGGGCTCCTGCAGAGCTGCAGGCTGTTACATTACATCACTTCCACTGAAATCACAGAAAAAGAGAGGAACCACAGCAGCTCATTGACCTAAAATGATTAAATCACGAACAGGTTGTGTTGATGGGACTCATGAACCTATTACTTCGGCTGCTGAGCCGATTATGTAACGGCAGATAGAATTTAGGAGGCTAAAATGAGGCATTGTGCTTCTCAGCAGCCCCATTGTTCCCTGAACAAGTGTCAGTCAGCTGCAGCCACGAGGTGTTTCCCTCTTTATGGACACAAAGCAGCTCCCTGGACCACCTACTCACAAATGTCCATTAAAACCCTGATATGAGCTGATACTCCACCTTGTTTGCAGACTTTATATTGCAACAGAGAGCTTTGTTCTTTGCTGATATACTGAGAATAAAGGTAAGTGGTCCCCAAACCGAGGAGCTGGGGCCTTCAGGGATCTTGGACATGCAGGATTATTAAATAGGATGCACTTGTGGACCCTCTTGGGTCAGAAGTCCATTATTTATTTTAAGAGCACCTCCCTATAGTCCTGCCATTCAAAGTGTCCATTTGACCTTCATATGATTTGAATGACGTGCTGTTAATAGAAGTTATAAAATTATAAAACACTGAGGAGCAGTGGCTGCATGATATCGATCATACACTAAAATAAGTAGTGTATTCTTTTGATATCTTGTCAGTGACGAGACCATATCACCATATAATAACATATAATTCATTAGTCGAGGCAAGTTTGTCTGTGTAACACCTTACAATAACAAGGTAGTTCAAAGTACTTTACATGAATATAGAAAAGTCCTCATAAAAGCAATTGTGTGTCGTCCACTCTGGCCTGAAACTGAAAATTGTTTCTCTAAGCTGTGACTCTTGTTGGTCAACTGTCCTCTTGTCACGCGATCACACTCTGTGACGTAACTCTGCTCTGCTGCTGCACGGAGCACACATGCTGTGCGTGTCATCGTTTATTACTGTGGCTACTGATTATTACAGTAGACTTTTTAATGAAATACATGACAGCGGACATGCAAAATGTATCTTTAATTTTTTTTTATATAGATGTAACATAGATAACACCTCGTGCTGCAAAAATAACCCACAAACAGCCTTTTGTCAGTGTTTGCAGACTAGAGCTGGAATGGAATACAAATTTATTTATAATGACCACAATTATAATGTTTTTCAATATTATCATGGTATTATTAAAATGTTCAAAACTGTTCTGACACTCTAAAATTATTTTATTTATTATGATTATTATCATTATGTCGTAATAACCATTTTACATCCATCCATCTATTATCTGTACTTGAATTTTTGTAATTATTCCTTGTCATTAGTGAGTCCTGTTCAAACAGTTCTACAATATACTGTCACTTTTTATTGTTTGTGTCTGGAAATAGTTTGAAGAGCTTTTCATAAACAGTCTATGGCGCAGAGAAAAGTAAAACAACTTTTTGATACCTACCTGTTTTATCTGCAATAAAGACTGTTTAGTTATTGTTTTTCAATAAAACATAATTAGATTTTTTTGTATTGTTCAGGTATGGGATTTATATATACGTTTTAATAATTTACTGAACTAATGTTATTTTTTTTCATAAATTACATGTCAGGGATTTCAGAGGTCTGACAATCATCAATCTTCAGACCAAAGATCACACATTTTCAAAATAAAAGGCTTGTAATTCAGCTCAGTGAACATTGTGCCTTTAGTTTGAAGACAACTTTCTAAAGACGAAGTGATTCTATGAAGTTGATGCCAGGATGGTGATCAGCACTTGCAACACAATGTCTAAGCTTACATGGTGAAATATATTATAATAATATATATATATCATCTTACTATCAAAATAATTTTGCAGCGAGGTTTGACCCAGTTACAGACCACTACTGTAGTTTATCTGTAGACAGACAACAATACATTTTGTACTGGGTCCAAAGACTGAGGGCCCACTAACCCATCCCCACTGACAGGGCCCTGGTAGCCTGTTTTTCCAATTTGTATTAATATTGAATGTATTGCGTGTTGAAATTTAACACTGCAATTCTTTGGGCTCTTAAAAATCCACATGTTAATAAGGAATCCGAAAAGATACAGGGTTTGCGAGATATGCGTTTCACATACACACATATCTAACGCACCCACAGGCAGAGTTTTACATGTCTGACATTTGAGTATTTGATCCCATTCACAACTTACATAGTGTAAATGCAGATCAGCAAGAAGACAGTGACAGTAATTACAATGAAAACACACATTTTGGAGGAACACTGACAAATTCATACAGGGGTTCGTGTGTAGATGCTGTATTACAAAAGAAAGTACCTCATTCAGTTCCCATTTGTTCTACTGGTGTCATAGTGCAAACATCAGATGAGTGTGAAGAACTCCATGTTCTTCACACACATGTTCTTCACATTGTAGTAGCCATGACAACGTGCTCATGGATGTATCATTTACAGATGTGCATGTGCAGATTTTTTTGGATGCCTGAGCAACTTCTGTGTTGACGTTGGGACAGTGATGATGCTGCTTCTGAGAGTGGACCAAATGATGAAACACAAGTATTTAAACTGCACTGGTTTGAAGTGTGTCAGTGGGTTGTTGTTGGTGTCTCTCGTTTTGATGCCCATCAATGCCTCCTCCTGTCAGTGTGCGTAACCATGGTGATACCGTAACCCGCTTCTTTTTTTTCAAACCAACATTAATTGTGTTAATGGTTGTAGACTGTAATTATATACATGCAGACTATAGCATTTCTGTGTTATGCGGGCTAACAGGCTTTATTTAGAATAATGACTGCTGGTCCTCAGGATTGGCTGATAATGGCAGTAATAATTAGTTGTAGTACTTTACATCAAGAATTATGTTTCAAGCTGGTGTTAATTTGACTGCATGACTGTCGCTTTACTTCTATATCTACCCAAGACCCCCAGAGAGATAGATCTTGGTCTCTGTTACCTTTAACCTGTCTGTTTTTTGACAGGACTGATGCACAGTCCCCTCACTGCTTATTGTATGAAGATCAAAGTTTGGAAGAACATGTCTGAACCACTTGCATGTCCCCTCTCTCCCTGCAGCTGCATCATGTCCTCGGTTCTGCAGAAGCTCATCAGCCCCCTGGCCAGTGGCCCCGCTGAGCCTCCCAGGAACAAGGTGACGGTGGTCGGGGTGGGCCAGGTGGGCATGGCCTGCGCCGTCAGCATCCTGCTGCGGGTAAGTTACAACATCACAGTCACGCTCCCTCCTTATGTTGTTTTATAGGTTATTTTCACTGAATGTTTGATGAGTGAAGGCTGTAATGCTGCAGTTATCTCTTTACAGTCTGGCTTTTTTATAATAATAATACTAACTATTATTATTTTTGTCTTTTGTGATTATTGTCTATTATTTGTTTGTATTGTATGTTTGTAAGGGTGTTGATGTTTTGTTTAGGTCTGTGTGATGAAAGATACATACATTTAAAAAAGAAATAAAAGAGGCTATTCACTACATTCACTCACGCACACAGACACACACACACACACACACACACACACACCCACACACCAACAAACACACACACACACACAAACACACAGACAAACACACACACATACACGCACACACACACAGTTTGAATATGTCATTGTATATGAATTTTTTTAATTCAAACATTAATTTGAATGAATTAACTTTTATTTATATGTATGTTATACAAAATGTTTGGAAACCCCTAAATGACATTGAAAGAAAATCTAAATGAACATTAAGGAGAAGCTTGATGAAAGTGTAAAGGTTATATTTCTGATCTATACCATCATTCCACTGGTCAGGACCTGTGTGACGAGCTGGCTCTGGTGGATGTGATGGAGGATCGTCTGAAAGGAGAGATGATGGACCTCCAGCACGGCAGCCTCTTCCTCAAGACCTCCAAGATAGTCGCTGACAAAGGTCAGGAGCTGAGGCTGCATACTGTTGCAGGCTCTTAAAGTGAATGCGTCAGTTGTGACATTAAATCACCAGATAACTGACAACTTCACTATTAGACACTGTCAGTTCTGAGCAGTGAGTACTTGTTATCTGAGACCATGAGTTTCAGGGCAAGTGGTCCCTGTGGCAATGTAACCTCTGGCTTGGAAGTGTGAATGCCTGTCAGAGCTCAGGCAAATGTGCATTAAGGTCCATTACTCTGTCATGTTATTGATTTATATATAAATACCTTAAATTAAGTGTGGATAATAAATTGTACAATTCTTCCTCGTCCCCTCCTCCTCCCCCAGATTATTCTGTATCAGCTAACTCCCGCCTGGTTGTGGTGACGGCCGGTGTTCGCCAGCAGGAGGGAGAGAGCCGCCTCAACCTGGTGCAGAGGAACATCAACGTCTTCAAGTCCATCATCCCCCAGATCATCAAGTACAGCCCCAACTGCACACTCATTGTGGTCTCCAACCCTGGTGAAGACACCAACACAAACACACACACACACACAAACACAGTTGTCTTTCTGTGTGCATCCAATATATCAATATGACCCCCGGGTGTAACATGTTCCCCACAGTTGATGTGCTCACGTATGTCACCTGGAAGCTGAGCGGTCTACCCAAGCACCGTGTCATCGGCAGCGGCACCAACCTGGACTCCGCACGCTTTCGTTACCTGATGGCCGAACGCCTCGGCATTCACGCGAGCTCCTTCAACGGCTGGGTGCTGGGCGAGCACGGGGACACGAGCGGTGGGTACACACACAACGATGATATTTGTCATTCCAGAAAGATTGTGAAACTGCATGAAAATCATACAAAGTAACTGTGTTTTTCTAGTTCCTGTGTGGAGTGGAGCAAACGTAGCTGGAGTCAACCTGCAGCAGCTGAATCCGGACATCGGCACAGATTCTGATAAAGAGCAGTGGAAGGCCACACACAAGGAGGTGGTGGACAGGTACACTGTGTTTAATTTAACAGATATTATTTTGAAAATAACAACGATAATTTTAATACTACTGCTTCTAATTGAAGATGGTTAATGATCCATTCATGTGTTATTATTATTATTATTATTATTTTTAACGCATGCTGTTTACATTAATAATCTCATTATTGTTATTATTAGTGGTGGTTGTGGTGGTATCAAATTAAGATTCAATAATTTCATTTTCCCTGCTAAAGTTAGGACCTCTGCACCTACATATAACTAATGATTGCAACAGTCACATTTTAGAGTGTGTGTGTGCGTGTGCACAAATCATTGTACATTATTACTCAATTATTTGCATGCTGTTTAGCTATAATAATATTATATATGATTTATTAGAGCTGAGGTTTTCCTCTTCCAGGCTTAAAGGTGTAAATAAAACACAAACATTTACACTCATTAAAACAACCTAAATGTACATATGTCAATTAGACGGTTACCTGCATGAGAAATAAATCAACATATAAACATTATTTATACTATATACTATAAAAACAGTTATAATAATAACCTCTGTATCAAAAATAGGTGAGATTTGAAGCAGCCAATGTTGTCTAACAGAGGCACATGTCATAATAATGTCATAACTAAGTACTGTGTTGTGTCTCAGTGCCTATGAGGTGATCAGGCTGAAGGGCTACACCAACTGGGCCATCGGCCTGAGCGTGGCTGACCTGACGGAGAGCATCGTCAAGAACATGAGCCGGGTGCACCCCGTCTCCACCATGGTCAAGGTCAGTCACATTTGGTCATTTGATTATTATTAGAATTTTGATTATCAATTTGGTTATGTAGTTTATCTTTTTTATGGTTATGTGTTGAATTATTTTGCAGCAAGTCTGTGTTGGCAGTTTATTTGTCACGTCTATGATGTTGCTCAGTTTAGCTTTGCCAGCTATGTGGGGTCAGATCAGCAGGTCAATCAGGGAGAGTTACAACCGGTTTGCACAGATCAGGTCACTGAGAGAGGAGGGGCTGGGCAGACTCAAGGTGACAGAGTTTACTGCATTGGATCACAATTTAGTCAACTTATTGCATTTATCTGCTGTATTTGTGCAGATAGATTGAATTGTGAGGTCAGCAGTAGCCCACCAGAGTCCTAAGTTCCCGAGAGTGGTTTCGACTTTTCTTTCTGTTTAGCTCACCTTATACTTGCCAGTGCAGGTGGTAGTTCCAGGCAGGTGAGGCTATAAAGGTAAATGCCAGCCAGGAGGGAAGGTGGGAGAGAGGAGTTGGCAGCTTGCTGTGAGGCTAGCATGATTTAATTATGTTGTATTTCCTAGGGCTCATTTTGTATTTCTGTTGTCTTTTGCTGTTCTTGTTAATAAAATAAAAAAAATGTCACCTTCTCCTGCTTCTTCAGTATTCCCTTTACAGTAAGTTTACAGTGCCAAATAACATCCTCCAACCCAATTTGGGATCTTGGTGCCTCATTTGGTTTAAAAAGACATACTTACTGATTACTGATTAATCTGTGAATCAAAAATGACCATGAACAAAAAACATTAACTTCTAAACTCCTCCACTACTGCTGTGGCCTATTAATACAGTGTCCCTGGCACCATTCATCCCACACACAGGAGTACATACGTGTACACTGTGTCTGTGTATTTCTAAAGGAATACTTCAACATTCAAAATATGCTCACAATATTTCATTTTCTTTCTAAGATTGACAACACCGTTTGTTGTGGATCACCACTTATTAAATATAATTTGTTTTCAAATGTGTAAAATCTTATTTCGCAGCTCATTGATTCCACTCTGCCCTCTCCTCTCTATCTCTCCCTCACATATCGACACATTGACTATGGTAATAAGACTGGTTCAAAATAATATTTTTTGTCTTAGGGAACAGAAATGACGCGTGTCTGTTTGCATGTAAAGTGGGGAAGTGAAATCTGGTCACCAGCGGTCACTGGAGACACGTGAATGTGCAGAGGTTCTCCTGAGCTCATGTCTACTAGTGATATGATCTCTCAGCAAAGATATGAATAGATATTTCCCTAAATGTTGAATTATTCCTTTAACACTGTGTCTGGCACTTATCACCCCCATGCAGCAATATGCCTATATATAGTATAAACATCTGAGGTCCTCCTCACCTAACTGCTGCCGGCGTGTGTTTCCTCAGGACATGTACGGTATCGGCGAGGAGGTCTTCCTGTCTCTGCCCTGTGTGCTGAACAGCACCGGCGTCAGCAGCGTCGTCAACATGACCCTGACGGACGCCGAGGTGGGCCAGCTGAGGAAGAGTGCTGACACTCTGTGGGGCATCCAGAAGGACCTCAAGGACATTTGAGCCCACCTGCACACACACTCACAGTGGTGCTGAGGCCAGCTGACACACGCACACACTCCTTCATAACATCCCTCTCTGTTAGTCTGTGTCGCTCTCTTTAAAGGATGATATCAGTGTTTTAAACCCAAAAACACTATAATAAGCACATTTGCCCCCGAACAGCTCATAGTTGGTGTTTGTGTGTTGGTGTTAGGAGATGTAAGCCGACCTCTGTTGTTGTATTCTGAATGGATATCTTGTGTTTCAGCTGTTTTAGACCAGGTCCAAGCACAATCCCCACAAGTGTCACAGTCCTCCTCCACCGCTTAGTGGTTCAGAGAAAGACCCTTCACATCCAAAAGCACACTGCTTCCCTGCTGCCTTCACCTGAAACTGGTAAAGGGGTAGAGCAGACAAGCGACTGCACACATATCTCATTATGAGTGTGAAGGTTTATCTATCCCTCTTGTTTTAAAGAAACTGAGCTGCAGAGGAGGTGTGGTGATGTCCAGCTCATGTTGTTGTTTTTTTCTGACTGTCTGACCTTGTGTGTTGGAAACCACAACGTGTAACTTAATAAACTGAACATCATTAAAAGTGCCTTATGTATGCGAGTGTTTTATTCTGGAAAAACATAGGTTCTATTCATGATGCAAACCTGTCACAAGATTCATCATTTGTCCAGTAAATAAGAAATACAAACCACTATCTTGGTTAAAAGTTGCAAACACAACAAATACAGTATTGTAAATGGATGGTATACACTTCACAAAAAAAACATTAAATATGTGTGCAGACCCGGATTTCCTTATTTATTTATTGGGTTTTCGACATTTTCACTGATATCCTAGGGATTCATTCATAGATGGTGAATTGAATTGAATCATTATCTACCATAATCAGTCTCATGATGCTAATGGGTGAATGTCCCAGGGAGAAATCTCTTCCCTTCATACAAATGTTTTTACATAAATGATAAATCCCAAACAGAAAAATTAAACGGCTATCTTTTGGAATTTTTTGGGCCGGTTTAAAACATGTTACTTTCCATTTACTTCTTGTTTATTTAATATATTTATTATAACTAGTTTATAGTTTTTCTATTTCCTTATCATTTCATTTTTCATTTGTAGACTAGTAATGTGCCCAGAAACACCACAAGCCAGAAATTCAGCTGCTGAAAGGCAAAGCAGTGACACACAGTGGTTTAATGGAGCAACTTCAGAAAGTCACTTTGTTTTATTCAGATATCTTACTACACCTACTGAGGTCATTAAGAGAAACCATTGCACAAAATGATTGTCCTTTGTCTTTGTCACATTTTTATAATTTCATTTTATTTCAATATTTCTTTCTCACAAATCTTCCATTGTTGTAGATGTCAAAGTCCTTTCAAAGTAAGGCTAGGTATAAAAGTTTTATTAAGGGAAACATGATGTGATCTTGTTAAACACATATGGAAAAGACTTGTCTCTCTCAGGTGGGCACCTCCAGTTCTCGTGGGAACAGAGAAAGGGGTGAGAATTTATTTGTCCGGGCTCTTTTAACGGCTCTCCTGTACATGTAGCGTTTCCCAAAGCGAAGGCTTAACGGGTTGAAGTTGAATTTACTCCTGCGGTCGTTGCACAGCAGCTGCCTCTGCTCCTCGTTCTCCCTCAGGGAGAAACATAGGCTGGGCTCGTCCACCAGGTCGGCCTCAGTCCTCCTCTTGAGCGCAGAAAGGAAAGATCCTGGGGAGACAGATGGAGACATCAGAGTCATTGGGTGAAACTGTACTGTAATACGCTTTGAGTGATCATCGTGACTGGAAATCTTACAAATCATCTGTGATCTTAAATGTTTGTGTCATACTAATAAACCACTAATCAATTCAAACTGGTTGAACAATAGAAATATGCATTAATAAGTTTGTTTCCAAATAAACGTATTCATCCACCTCTACTCTACTTGTTGCTGCTATCACTAATAACATCTTTATATCCACAAATATCACTCTTATTGTTTTCATTATAACAGCTAGTCAGAGCTGAAACCTGATGTTGTTCCTGGTCTGTCTCCTCTCTCTTTGGATTGAATTGAATTGAAACTTTACATAAAAAAAATACCCAAAGAATATCTTTCATTATGTTAGAGCTTTAAAACATTTCATTATTTTAGAGCTTGACACATTTTTACAGGATTTTCTTTGATAAAATCTTTGAGTAATTGCTCAATAAATGTAGGGCCAGGATACTGACTGTTTTATGTTCTTTAAATTGGGCTCTTTGAGATGGACTAATATTTTATTTTAAAATTATTTTGTGATTTGTAAACTAATTTATAAATACACACTTTGAATTGAACAATGAGTCATACATTTATGAAATGATTTATCACTATTTCAACTATTATAACCAAATGTTTATTGGGTGAAAAAGATCACAGATGAGCGGAGAACGGCGAAAATGTTAATAATTAACAGGAAATTAATAATTGATGTAGAAAAACTAATATCTCAGATCGAAGTGATTCCCACACTCATTCATGTATTGCATCTATGGGCAGCATTTTCTCCATCACACATCACTCACACACTGCTGGCCCAGTCATCAGGATCAGATTGGAGTTCAGTGTCTTGCTCATGGAAACTTTGAGTGGGGGAGACTGAGATCGAACAGCCGATTTCAGTGGACAACCCACTCTTCTTCCTGAGCTACAGCCGCCCCAATATATACATCAGGTTGTTTTTTTATAAGAACATTAATATATATTTAAAGCAGCAGTAATATGTACTACAGTATAGTACAGGGATGACTATTACATAGTAGGCATATGAGCAATTATATTAATTAATTTATTTTACTATTGTTTTATCATAATTATTGATACAAAATGTGTAAGTACAATGATACTGATGTAATCCATCTATATAGTTAAATAAACAATTAGTTGATTTCAATTGTTTTCTATACTGTTTATGATTTTAATGTTATAATAAACTTAAGTGAACAATGACATGAAATGGCCAAATCTTCCATTTCTGAGCTGAGGAGGACTGAAAGAATATAAACGTATGATAAGAAGATACTTGAGTAAATTATCCCAAGTACTTAAATAAATCATGGATTATTATGTCCATTGTTGGAGCCAAATATAACGTTTTCTTAATAAATAGAAAAAATGAAATACAGAAAAATGCTATAGTCAAACTTTTCTGGTGACTTACCTGTTGCTTGTGTCCTTTGTGACGAGTCATATCCTGGAAGCGCTGTTCCCTCACTCCCTGCATCCTGACCGATGATCAGGCCGCACACCACAGCCAGAGCAACAAGTCTCATCTGTGAGCACAAGATTCAGATCCTCTCTCTGGGTGTGAATGTTCCTCCACTTAGAAGATACTAAGCCCTTTCCTCCATCCAGGCCTGTTTTATGTCTCCACCAGGTGACCTCGACCTCCTCCTGCTCCCAGCCTATCACAGCCGTCTGCGTCTCTGTACTGTAAATTGCGGAGCTCTCCGACGTCCGTGGTGCTGAAATGCATCATTCATCACCTCTTCTCGGAAATGTTTGCTACCCAGACAATTCATTCAGCTGATATGTTGCTGCAGGAAAATGGAAAGGTAGTGACCACATTAAGATCAAATAACAGACAGGACTGAAAGGGCTTGATGCGTAATTATGCAGGCTGGGCTGTGGTTTGGCAAACAGGGTGGACCATGTTGATTCAGGAAAACTGTAGTCTAATTCTACTTTACCCAGTGGGGCAGTAATAAATGGTCAATATTTATGTAGCACTTTTCTAGTCCTGATGACAACTCAAAGCGCTTTACAGTATAGTTTTATTGCCATTCTCCCATTCACACACACATTCATACATCTATCGGCAGTATTTTTTCTATGAGGAGTAATTCAGGGTTCAGTATCTTGCCCAAGGACACTTAGGCATGCAGATGAGGAAGACTGGGATCTAACCACCGACCTTCTGGTGCAGAGACGACCACTCTACCCCCTCAGCCAGAGCAGGCGCTATAGAGGTACCATTAGTTATAAGTCGTTTTGGATAAAAGCGTCAACTAAATAATATATAATGTAATGTAAATTTACCTCCAGTATTAAGTAAAAGTAGCCTTACCATAATGTAAAAACTTACCGGGGTATCATAATAATAGTGTCCTCTGTAACTGATTGACATGAGGCCCCACAAGGAAAGCCACTGCTTTTTTAAAAGAGCTCACAAGTGAAAAATAACTCACAAGTACATTGCATTTTAGAAAAACCTAATTTATTTGTTTTAATGTAAAATTTGAAATTTCATAAGTAGCTGGTTACTATGTCAGAAAACAAATGGACTTAACTAAAGCGGGCAATCAACATTAAAATGTGCTGTATTAGTAGTATGAAATCGAAGCACAGGATACTTACAGGGCCGGATTAATGTACTTAGTTACTCTCCACCACTTCTGTTAAAACATCCACATGTGCATAACACCAGTGTGTCTCCATGCCGGCACAAAGTACACATGGCCATGTTGATAACGCTGCAGCTGCATGTTGTACAGATGTGTGTTTGTGTATAGATGTGTGTTTGCAGACTTCACTAGGGGGACATTCAGCTTTACTTCAAATCTTTGTAGGGAAAGAATACCACAGGGAAAGGGGGCTTGTACCTTTTTTATTACATTTCTTATAATGTTAAATATAAATCAACAAAATATAAAATGAACATAACAGGTTATTAGACAGGTTATTAGTTAAATCTTTAGAAACTAACCTGTTGGACCAATGTACCCCCAGCTAACATTACATATCTAAAATAAAAGATTGTTTCACCAGGTTTGAATAACTGTTTAACTCCACAGTCTCGGTTTTTCATTTATTATTTATTCATGCAGGTGTTGGGACATTGTTGCACAACAGTTTTGACAAACCTGAGGGATCAATGAGAGTGCAGTATGTACAGTGAAGGTAAGTAAACGTGCACATACCATGTTGGTGAAACGTGATATACCACGAAATATAAAACTATAAATATAACTTAAATATCAAACACTGCATGAGTTATGATTAGGTTCATGAATGGATACAAGCTTCCACTTTCTATAATTGGGGAGTACCCCACTCTGTAACCAGCATTTCCCAATCCCTTTCGGTTCATCACACACAACTCCACCTCACCTTTCACCCTGGTGTGATTGCGTGTGTGTGTGGTATGTGTTTGTGTGTTTGTGTGGAGGGTCAGTCTAAGTAGGCGTGGTGGTGGAAGCTCTTGTCTTTCCTTCTTTGTCCTGGTGGACTGTCCCTGCCGAGCTCAGGACCTTGACTCGCAGGTCTGAATGCAGGGTTCCTCTTCAGACTGCCACAGAACTACTTCACGTTCCAGCTGCACCCTGTTGTGCCTCCAGAAGTTTCACGATGCCACTGTCTCGTTCCTTGTCCATGACATCCCTGAGCGGGGTGCTGCCATCCTGGGAAGAAGATGAGCTACCCGTGGAGGACCTGCTGCTCTTTGAGGTGGCCTGGGAGGTCACCAACAAAGGTAAGTCTGACCCGACATCCGATTGATTCTTTAATTTCCAAAATAAAATGAGACACATGTTCCAAATGATGCATCCATGCAGTGAGAATGTGTTCATCTGCACTGAGCTGTCCAAAACATTTCATGATACTTATTGCACACAGCCTGTTTATTTCAAATGTTGTAGATGTAGAGTGTGTAGAGTATCACCTTTGTTTCGGAAGAGAAATTCAGAGAAAACATGAACATATAAAAGATTAACTGACAGGAAGTGATTCCATACAGAGCATTTGGAAGTAAAACATCTTATCATCTTATCACTTATAATATCTTGTGTAAAAACTGACTGTTTGCCCCTGGAAGAGCAAATATTGAAATCTGCTGAAAGTGGACTCAGTCTCCTCCCTGTGAGGAGTTAAACATTAAACTGCAGATAAGTAATGAAAGAGGAGCTGCTTTGACTGATGAATTCTAATATGTTACGTCTGTATAATCAAAGGCTCAAACATAGGACATTTTATAAAATCTTAGAATGACAATGACTCATCCCCATAAATGCGATGTTTTTACAACAAATTTCTGGCATGGTGCAGCACAAACTGAAGTTTGCAAATGTGTGTGTGTATCCTACTGATAATGCATCACTGGCTTGTTCAGCCTTTTTTTTAGCTTAAGACTTAAGAAACAATCCGTATTAAAAAATACTCACAATCATTGTTAAATATTGTTACACATCTCGACAGTGTAGGGGTTACACATCACAAAACACAGCCTGACCGTTGACCTGTCTGTTAGTCTATGTGACGGTCACTTTTACTAAATGGCCTCTCAGATTTTTTACAATTTACAGAAGTAATAACCTTTGTAAAAAATATCGCAATTATAATATTCCTCTTTCCTGTGAATTTAACTTGACAGCTACTGCACCTATGAAATCACTGTTTTACAGAGTCCATAGAGTTTAGTGTCTGGAAAGAAAATGTAGGGCTTCATTGTTTCTAATGCATCACGTGGCCATGTTGTTGAACAGTTGAGAGGTTATGGTTCATTCTGCTGTTTTCCGTGCCGACTCCTTTTATATAACCACCGCTCTCTGATGCAGTTCGGACGTCACTATGAGCTCAGCGACAGCCGCTGGTCTCTCATATCAATATTTGTCTTTTAGTTGCCAAGTCTCCTCAGAAACATTTCCATGTGTTTTAGTGTGTTACAAAATAGAAACATTCAACAAACCACAAAAAATACTGCATTAAGAACCAGGTTACTCAGAGGGAATATTTACATTTTAAACATTGAATTTCAATTTGAGTTGTCTAAAGGCCAAAACACCTCAAGCTGTCTTATATCCAGAACCTAGAAGAGACATGTGGCCTTTTTAAATTGTTTGTTAAAGTTAGTCGCTGTAAAATCTAGAATTTATGACAACATTCATTTTTTTTAATGTAAATTCAAAATCAAAACTTTTTTCTGAGAAATCTCTAATCGAACTGAAAGATTAAAGTCATTCCAAATGTATCTGTTTCACCTTTTTCCCAAAATGAAATTACCATCCTTGAAATAAATATACTGTTCTTCAGACCCCTTCATGCTCATGTGTAAAAAAAAATGAAGTTATGGCCTTTAGAATTTCCGAGGTCGGTATCTTTAGTTGATCTGAAATAGTTTGGACAGACACACACCACATGTTCACATAGGGATCTCACTGCCGACAATGTATATCAGAGCACTCAATGCTTTGTAACAACATGTCAAGCAACTACAAAGTTGACAAAGAATCAAAACCAATAAATCTGCTGACCTTTGACCCTTACTGGTACACTGAGATGGTACAGTGGCATGAGCTTCATCTTTGTTCATGATATTATTATCAAAGGAAGAAACGAGTGAAAGACATGAGACTTGTGTGAACCTGCAGTTGGAGGAATCTACACAGTGATCCAGACCAAGGCAAAGATCACAGCGGATGAATGGGGGGAGAACTATTACATGATGGGGCCCTACTTCGAACAAAACTTCCAGACCCAGGTGGAGGCCTGTGAGCCGCCCAACCCCGCCATCAGGAAGGCCATGGATGCTCTCATCCAGAACGACTGCCAGGTATGTGTGTGTCTCAAGTGTCCTCGAGAAAATACCTGTATGCAAATTGTTTTTAATGAAAAAATTGAAAGTTTTAAAGGGCTGTAATATTAAAAAATACTACTACTACTACTGCTACTATTCCTACTACTACTTATAATAATAATAATAATAATACTTGGATAATCATTTCAATTTTGTATCCTACTTATGTACAAAGGTTGTTGATTTACAATGAATTGTACAACTATAAGCTAATGTTTTGTTAATACAAAAAACACCATATATAATTACAAATATGGAGTATAAATCTTAGCTGTTTATGTTGTTTTGAAAATATATGTTAATTTTGTAACTGTAATATTTACTTAATTTACACCAATCCAACAATGTTTCCCTACGTGAGATCATATCACACTGTCTGGGACGAGAACAGTATGGTCTATTGCTACCCACATATCATCAACCACTAGATGGCAGTCACACACCAGATACCTTTATAATCCACGGAAGGGACTATGGGTGTGATCCACTGAGTGCATCTGATGTATATGTATCGGCACTAATGGGGCAGCTATGGTACATGTGCTAGATACTGAATCCCAATCTCCCTCAACTGGTTAGTGTGAGTGGAGAAAAATAGAGGAGACAAGGGCGGAAAAGAAGGACAAAAGAAAGTTAGGGGGAAGAGAGTGGAAGAGCCAAGATAGATCCCAGTAACAGTTCATTTTTAAGCTCTGTCAGACAGACATTATAATTAAAATAAAAAAAGTGATACTTATAGAGTAAGTTTATAAGCATTTGGGCAGCATTTATTATAAATAATAATCATGATAGTGTGGCAGTTGACCATGCCACGGGGCTCTCACCACAGCAACCAGAGACGAACAGTTCAGTATTAAGCATCTTTTATTCAAAGACCCAGTGCAAACATAAACTTAAATCCAGCATAAAGAAGCCAGCAGTTTCTGATGGTGTGTCTCTGAGTTTGTCTGAGTGTTCTCCCATGTGCTAGGTCCTGAGTGTCTTGACCAGCCTTTTATGCATTAGGATCAATCAGCTAACAGCTCTCACTTGGCTGATTAACCCTGTGTGGTGCAGGTGAAGGTGCTCTCCAAGCCCCCTCACCTCCACAAATAATAATAATAAGAAATGACGAAGAAGAAGAAGAAGAAGAAGAAGAAGAAGAAGAAGAAGAAGAAGAAGAAGAAGAAGAAGAAGAAGAAGAAGAAGAAGAAGAAGAAGATTTGTAAAATGAGAAAACATACAAGAACACCTTCTTTATTTTGTTGTTGTTTTGAAACCATGTTATGATTCTATAGAGTGTGACTACTTTGACAAATATTTGTATAGTAAGAATTACAGCTTAAGGTACCATTATGCTTCTGGGCCAATAATCCTGAATTAATTAATATTAATTATAATTATTGATTTCAGAGTAAGGTGGGCGGTAAACCATACTAACCGTTTCTTTGTCGAAAAACAATCACCCTCCTAAGTGTTTTTTTTGTAAGATATTAGGTCTCAGTTAATGTTTAGAATTAAAAAGTTATCTTGGGCTCCAAAAGGTTTGTGACCACTGGCATAGCCTGTACATTAATTCATACAAATGACACTAGTCAAAGCATTGTTTTTACTCCTTCCAATCTCCATGCATAGCAATAATTACATTTTTTTAATGTTTATTAATGAGCGGGGTCTTTCAATTCAAATGAGAACAGGACCAATTGATTTCGAAGTTCAAGTTCCAATTTCATAGCTTTTATTGTCATGTGTACAGCAACTATGTGTGCTTCTCTCTTTATTGTTTTTCTGCGTTTATGATGATGCTGCAGGTTCATTTTGGCCGATGGCTAATCGAAGGCAGCCCCTATGTGATCCTGTTTGACATCGGCTCTGCTGCCTGGAACTTGGACCGGTGGAAGGGGGACCTGTGGCAGACCTGCAACATTGGCCTGCCCTACAATGACCGAGAGGCCAATGACTCACTCATCCTGGGCTCCTTGGTAGCCTGGTTCTTCCGAGAGGTCAGCTGGTGTGTCGGTGAGACGTTCAACACGCTGCTCATGAATTGGAGAACAGTAACCATTGTTGTCCTCTACTCTTTTCCAGCTGACAGACAACCTTGGAGACAATCCAAATGTTATTTGTCATTTCCATGAGTGGCAGGCAGGACCTGGGCTTATTTTTTCTCGCTCCCGTAAGATTCCCATAGCAACGGTGTTCACAACACACGCCACCCTGCTGGGACGCTACCTCTGTGCTGGGAATACCGACTTTTATAACAACCTGGACACGGTGAGAGGCTCTGCACCATACATGCACGTGCCAATATGTGCTGTTGAGTGTGCATGGATTATGTTCTATTAACTACCACTGGTTCAACCATAACCTTAAACTACGTCATCACCTTCATGACCCCCTCCCCCTTCTCCCACATACACACACAGCAAATTCATTTTCACATTTTAGCCTTCAGCCTTTTACAGCCACTCAGAGCATCATTAGTGATATTGAGCCGTGCGAAAGGGTCAGTGTGTTGTTCACATTCTAAATGTCAGCATGGACCTAAAGGCCTCTCACCAAATGAATGGATACTGACAAGCAACTTGTCCATCAATTATCCATCCAGCCTGAACAGGAAGCCCAGCTATTCTGTCAATGGAATCATATCAATATGCATTTTCAGCTCTGTTGACTGAAAAAAGTAATGAAATCGATATAATATAACAAACTGAATTAATTAGTTTGAAAAAATTATCTACTCCTCAACTTCTCTTTGTTCCATTTGGCCTGTACTGCTGGATGTGCAATCTGGCTTCTCTCGTGTTTTAAATCTGACACATTCACTAATTCTACACAGGTTTATGTCACATTAGAAAAAGGGTTAAGTATTTTCTTTGATCAATATAATATAATATAATATAATATAATAAAATATAATATAATATAATATAATATAATATAATATAATATAATATAATATAATATAATATAATATAATATAATATAATATAATATAATATAATATAATGTAATGTGTGTGTGTGTGTGTGTGTGTGTGTGTGTGTGTGTGTGTGTATGTGAGTGTATGTGTGTGTAACTGAATCAGCTGCAATTATTTGACATCAATGACAGACAAATACAAAATATGTTAACCCCTTGACAAAAGTATTATGATATTGTTCGCTTAAGGATATTTCAGATGTTGTTGGATAGTGTGTTAGGCCGCATTTTAAAGTTAAAATGAGAATTCTTGAAGTGATGGCTCCTTAAACTATATTAGCCTGTCCCTTCTCTCTCTCTCTCTCTCTCTCTCTCTCTCTCTCTCTCTCTCTCTCTCTCTCTCTCTCTCTCTCTCTCTCTCTGTGTGTGTGTGTGTGTGTGTGCGTGTGCATGTATTGCAGTTCGACATTGACAAGGAGGCCGGGGAAAGACAGATCTACCATCGCTACTGTCTGGAGAGAGCCGCGGTCCACTGTGCTCATGTCTTCACCACAGTTTCAGATATCACAGCTGTGGAGGCCAGCCACATTCTGCACAGGAGGCCAGGTGGGGAAGCTGCTCACTGCCGTAGTCCAGTACTGAATGGCCTCAAGAGAATCAATGGGTTTTAGTCACTGTCAGTCTGTCCAACTCCTGCCCTAACTGACTTCAGCCCTCCTGTTGCTGTGTTGATGGTACAGATGTGGTGACCCCAAACGGGCTCAATGTGAAGAAGTTCTCAGCCATGCACGAGTTTCAAAATATGCACTGCAGCAGCAAGGCCCGCATACAAGAATTTATCAGAGGACACTTTTATGGGTGAGTGAGCTTTTTGTATTAGCGTAGTTGTGATCCATCTCATGTTGAAGTAACCAAGTGTTTCTGTTGAAGTAATGAGCCATCAGAATTTATTTTTTTTTATATCTGGACTGTGGATGGATGGATGGCTGGATGGATGGACGGAGGGATGGATGGATGGGAAACGATGAGTTTCTGACAATAATAACATCTTTGCAGTCATTTGGACTTCAACCTGGAGAAAACCCTTTTCTTTTTCATCGCTGGACGCTACGAGTTCTCCAACAAGGGAGCTGACATTTTTCTCGAATCACTGTCC
The DNA here is from genome assembly GCA_038501795.1 of Pseudopleuronectes americanus. NCBI lineage: Eukaryota > Metazoa > Chordata > Actinopteri > Pleuronectiformes > Pleuronectidae > Pseudopleuronectes > Pseudopleuronectes americanus. The sequence continues at coordinate 1,399,588 of CM076737.1, read as the reverse complement.
AGACTCAACTACCTGCTGCGGGTGAGGTCCTTTGGTTATATACTTTCGGTACTATTGTACTGTGTGGAGATACAGTAGTATATACTAATACTATACTGTATAATAAGCCTGCATTCCTGTCCATGTCACTTGTTGTTATCCTGTCACTCTACGCTTTCTCCATAGGTCCACAACAATGATGTAACAGTGGTAGTTTTCTTTATCATGCCTGCCAAGACCAACAACTTTAATGTGGAGTCATTGAAGGGGCAGGCGATACGCAAACAGCTCTGGTATGTCAATTACAGTCCAATGCCAAGATAGCAAGACAATACTGGCGGTAGACCAGAAGATCAGTGGTTTGATCCCCAGCTCCCCCAGTGTGCATTTGGGAGTGACCCAGGGCAGGATACTGAACTATGTATATGAGTGATGTGACAGAGAAAGCACTGGGTATAGAAACACTGTACGCATGCTTGCAAAGGTGAATCCGACTTGTACTTGGAAGTGCTTGAATGGTCAAAAAGTATATTGATATGTTCTGTTTTTCTGTGAAGAAGGAGCTGTTAAGAAACTCTTAAAATCCCCAAAAAGCCTTGTGGTCAGGATGTAAAGGCAGAATGTTAGTGGTGTAAAATGCTTTGCAGTTAAAATGGTGGGAGTAGAGCTCCTGATAGCTCGATGCTCTTAACTAAATGGATTCATCTATTTATCTTTGTTAAAGATACATTTTGCGCACTGTGGCCTTCAGTGATAGCATAGGATTTAAACCAAGAAATAGGGAGAAAGAACAGGGAAGAAAAGGACCAGAAATACAGCATCCGTGGGCCTTCCAACCTGAACTTATTTTCAGTCATTTCTGCAGTGGCCCTGTAAGAAGACACTTTTATTACAACTACTGCCTATTCGGTTTTAGTCTGAAGTCCTTTTTGCCAGTGAAAGAGGGCAAGGCACCTTCTCTAACCTAAAGCATTAAAGGCGGGTTTCTCACACATTAGCCACTGATATCATCATATTAGATATTCATTTTTGAGAGGCTGCCTTAGTTAACTATAATGTTTGTGATTTGGTGAGTTTGGTTCTACTAGTATTTCTGAGGCAAATTTTCCAATTTTCATTGCAGGGATACAGCTCATACTGTGAAAGAAAAGTTTGGGAAAAAGCTGTACGATGCTCTTTTAAAGTAAGATTATAAACACTGCATGTTGACCCACAGCTTTATTGAGGATGCAGACAGATAACATTGATATCAAATTGCTGTGTACATCCACATTAGTCCTCTTGTATCGTTAATTACTATATATTTAATGATCTGTTGTCAGAGGTGTGATCCCTGATATGAACACCATCCTGGACCGAGACGACTTCAGCATGATGAAGAGAGCCATCTTTTCCACGCAGGTACTGGAGGCTGTTTGTTCTTCTTCTTGATCTTATGATTAAACAATTAGTGGCATTGTTTCTGTTGCATTTTTGCCATCTTATGTCTTCAAGACTTTTGATACCTGGGTCTAATGCTGATATTTAAATTCTTCTTTTTAACAGTCCTACAAAGTCAGAGGATGGTAAAGAGTCGTTGTAAATTTCTTTTGTCTGAACATGAAAGTTTGTGCATACTACTAGATCCACACAAAGGTAAAAGTCTGTGTGCGTTTTCAGGTCAGAAACATACAGCATGTCTTCCCATTCATTGAAAATAGAGGAATATGTTTCCATTTCCATACTAAACTGGAATACACTGGGCATATTTTAAACTTTGGTTTTGTGCTATGGACCGATTACACCGGCGTGATATATATATATATATATATATATATATAGCTGTGGAAAGATAAACATGATGCTGTGGAAGATAAATCTCCATACTTTCCAATTCTTCTGATTTTATGAATGGATGAGACATGTCCCCAGGAGGGATCAATGCGAGCTGTAGATGAATTACTGAGGGACAAGAAGGGGATTCCATGGAGCACAGAGAACATCACAGCCGTAAACAAGCCAAGAGCAGGTTAATTACCTTCCTCTGCCCCAGACCGTGCATCAATAGCTTCAGTGTTTCAGTGTGATGTATGTTACAGCACACAGTTACAAGCTGAGTGTGTATACAAAGGTCTTTCTCAATTAAATGAATTCATGCCAAAGTCAATATTTCAATGGTCGGAAATGGAGTGTGCGCGGGTTATTGACGGCTACTGTGAGGCGACTGATGGATAAGAAGCTCACTCTTATTGGTAATTGGTGGATGCTCTGTTGTGATTAGTTTTCTGTTTGCCAATATTTCATTGTTACCCCCCCCTCCCCCCCATTTGTCCTAACCCCCTACTCTTCAAAAACAGCCTTGTTTATTTTGCACACGTCCACATCAACAATGTGTCCTGCATATTTAGTGCTTCCTTACATGTCATGTGGATTTAAAGTGTAGAGAAAATCCATTCCAATCCATTGTAAATCGTCTGTATCGTATATATAGAGCTTTTCTAATCTTGATGACGACTCGAATAGCTTTACAGTACAGTTTCACACCCAAACATTTAAACAGTGCATCTATGGGCAGCACTTTTTCTATGAGAAGTGCACAGGAGTCAGGGGCAAGTTTGGGGTTCAGTGTCTCGCTCAAGGATACTTGGGCATGCGGAACCGGGAAGACTGGGTTCAAACTGCTGACTTTCTGGTGAGAGAACCACCTGCTCTACCCCATGAACTAAGGCCACCCTGTGTTGTCCATTGTCCACTGATTGCTTGGTCTAATCCATAACTCGGTTCCATTCCAGTGGCAAAACATTAGATCCAGCGATGGAAGAAACAGTGTCGTGTGCATGTTTAGGGCCAAACAGAAACTCTTGACTGATCACCAACAAAAAAGAATTTAGTGTAAATCTAGTGTCAATTTATTACTCTTAAAGGTAATCTAACAGTTTTTATTATGCAGTTACTTAATTTTATAGCACATCTTTTCAATTGTACATGTGTGTACTTATTTTTAAGGCGTCTGACTATCTGATTTAAAGCAAATAGTGCATTTTGTGCGTGAATATCTATCCCATCAGCCTTTTTTGTTTATGTGATTTCAATGGTTTGAGGATCAAAAAGTACCTATTCTGGTTAGGCAGAAAACTTCTGCTTAGGCAGAAGAATTCTGCTTAGGCAAAGCAGGCAAAACAGGCACTTGATGGGGATCTGTAAGTCTCTGCCAACTTCTTAAACCCTCTGTTAAGTTTTGAAGTCTAAGACTTCATACATTAAGTAGTTGGTGCAGGTATTTGGGTTGTTCTCATAACAGCAATTTAAATTCATGCTATATATTACATTCTGCAGAATGAAAACCACAGGCACCCACAGACACTTACAACAGATTGTGATTTGTTGGAGCTATGTCCTCCCATTTGTCATAACTGTAGTTCAATGTTAGCTCAGACTGTGAAATCTTTTTAAAACTAAAGCTTGTTTAACCCTCTGTATCTAATCAGTGATAGTAAATAGGATTTATTTATATACAGTCTTGATGAGCCCTCAGAATACACTTTTTGCCTTTCACACACTTATTCATACATAGCCACCAGGAGCAAGTCGGGATTCCATCCCCCTAACCTTCTGGAGTCACAGCCGCCCAAAAATCTCAAACACCAGTTAAGTACTGTAATTTAGTAATAAATTAAAGGTGATAAAGATGTTGTATTGCTTTCCAGAGGAATTTCTTCGAAGAAATTGCCTCCTAAAAATGACCACAAATATTATTTCTTTAAAATTATCCCTTCTCTCATATTATGATCAACATGCTGCCTGTGAAATGAAATGATTGTAAAGCGTTGCTGGCTTTGTTTTGTGTTGTGATCAGATTAGGTTGAGGTAGCGCCTGCACTGATCTGGTATTCTCAGAATCCCACTCTGAAAGGTTACCGGCCGCAAAACACTGACCGAAAACACTCATTATGTCACTTCACTGCTTTAGGCACGTGTGTTCATTCTGCTGTTTTTGACATGTAGTATGAACATAGCTGTGTAAAGGCAGGGATTTCCGTCCTGTGCTGTTCACAGCTCACAACAACATCATTCAGTCTATTATCCTGATGCTTTGGGAATAAGTTGTATTGATATATTAATTGATTTACGTCATTATCACTTAGGCAGAATTGATTGGCAATGTGGCTAACCCTTGCAATGACGTCATGATCGTACCAAGGATCACTCTGAGTGCTCAAATCTACGTTTTTTTTTAACAGTTACTGTTTTAATACACTTTACACTTCTTGCTGCAGCGACAAACCCTCCCCCCAGTGACCACGCACAACATGCTGGATGACGCCACAGACCCCATCCTGTCCAACATAAGGCGCATCGGCCTCTTCAATTCCAGGAACGACCGCGTCAAGGTAGACAGCACATTCTGTATGTTTACTTCATGTTGCATTAAATGCTGTTGCAGTTCATATGTGGGGATTGCATTTAGGCGTTTAAGTGAAAAGCACTTTGTAGTAAAAACATAAAAGAAGGTAGCTATCTGACTACCGAATTTCATTATCATGCATCATAACGTTTATGGTAGTGGATCTGTTGGTGTTTCTTACTGTCTTTATGAGAAGCTAGCAACAGAAACATCCATGGACAGCTTGTTTTAATTTTAAATATCACAAAAATCATGGATCTAAGGAAAGCAAACTCGTCTACCTTCTAATTCCACAAATATCTTTCTGTATATTAGTATGTGGAATGCATTTCATCTTATCGTCTTCACACTTGGGATGTGTATTCTTAATCAATCAATCAATCAATCAATCAATCAATCAATCATCAATCAATCAATAACGTAATAACTTTTTGCCCTTTTGAAGTGTGACAACTTCAGACCCCCAAAAAAATCTTTATTAGTATATGATTACATTATCGACTACAATTTTAATATAATACATAATGACTTACTACATTATGGGCAAAAAGTTATTACGTCATTGGTTCAGATGTGTTATTATGTTATTGGCATGTTACACCTAACTAAGGTAGTGCATATTGTGCACAAAGTTAAGCATTGTGCACAAGAAGAAGCATTGGCCTGAGGGGGGCATGACAAGGTCAAGAGGTCACCAAAACATTAAGATGCATCCCCTGGGAACCATTACAATTATGTCCGTCCTGTAGGACTGATGAACAGCTAGTAAATGCCAACGCTGACGAATGAACATTTCTCTCAATTCTATCTCTCCTCATTTCAGATAATCTTCCACCCTGAGTTCCTGTCTTCCACCAGTCCCCTGCTGCCAATGGATTATGAGGACTTTGTCCGTGGCTGTCACCTTGGAGTGTTCCCCTCATACTATGAACCATGGGGATACACACCTGGTAGCCTTTCAGATTCACATTGCAACATGTTACATGCACATGCACATCCCAAACAAATGCTTCATGTTCCTGGGAATACAGAGGTACTGCAGGTGTTACACAAGACTCCACAGTGAAGCTATGATCATATACTCACTGCAGTGTTCTTAACCACTACATCCTTTGCACTGAGGTCAACTGAGGTACACTGCAATCACAGCTCTAAACACTGTCGCAGTGCACCGACATCTCCACAAATCAACACACTTTATTTCTAAATGTACACGTTATATAAAAAATATATCATTTGAGACGGCTATTTATCTTAGGACTAAACAACCTGATAGCCCCATCTTTACAATTCTGTTGAAATCTAATATGTAAAAAGTGAATCAGCTCATACTTGACATTTGTCCCTTAAGGGTTATAAAAAAAAATTATAATTTGTAACTTTGGTTAAGCTCCCTTTTTTTACATTAAGTAACTATTCGTCAATGCAATTAGAAAACGGTGAAAAATGCCACAATATTGTGTAGTTCAAGTTGCTTAATCTAAAACCCCAAATATACAATTCATTAGAAGACAAAGAAAAGCAGCACCTGAATCCATCGAATTTTTGGCTGGAGAAATGACTTCAACTATAAATTGAAAAAAATATAATCAATCCATGTTGCAGCTCTAAAATACCCTGGCTATTTTCCGAACTGTGCTGTGTGGTGTTGTGTTCCAGGTGAATGTACAGTAATGGGCATCCCCAGTGTGACCACAAACCTGTCAGGTTTCGGCTGCTTCATGGAGGAGCATGTCTCAGACCCCTCTGCCTATGGTACGGACACACACACACACACACACACACACACACACACACACACACACACACACACACACACACACACACACACACACACACACACACACACACACACACACACACACACACACACACACAGTTTAAAGCGTTATATCCTCAAGGACTGTCCATGATTGTCCTTCTTCCCCTTTCTCCTCTTTCTCTCTCTCTCTGTCACAGGGGTCTACATAATGGACCGGCGGTTCCGTTCCGCCGATGAGTCCTGTAACCAGCTGACCCAGTTCATGTTCAGTTTCTGCCAGCAGTCCCGGCGCCAGCGCATCATCCAACGCAACCGCACAGAGAGGCTGTCTGATCTGCTGGACTGGAGATACCTGGGGCGGGTGAGTTGCTTGTTGAGCGGTAGACTGAGTGGAGGACTGTGATTATGTTTATCTTTTACAGTGAATTCACATCCATCTCTTACCCTTCACTGTGAAGCTGTAGTTTGCAATTATAAAGCTTAAATGTCCTAATAACAAACAAAAGAGAAAAACTTGATGTGCACTTAACTGTTGTCAAATTGTTGATGCCCATCTATGCTGACTTGTGATTGACAGTTCTACATACATGCCCGCCATCTGGCACTTAGCAGAGCTTTCCCAGAGAAGTTCCACATGGATCCCATTGCCCCTCTGAAGGTGAGCCACACTCTACAAAAAACTTTTATGAAAGTGGAGGAACCTTTCGTGTGGGGTTGGCAAAGCTCATAAAATCATGCGATAGTGTTGTTGAACAACGTGATGACTTGCGAAAAAAAAATGCTTACGTATATGTGTTTTGGATTGGCTGCTAGAACAATACCTATACAGTAAGTAACCTATGCAGACACTGAAAAAATGTAATGGACAAACCTTGAAAAGCCCTGTCAATAATCTGAATATCTATAATTTATTATCCAGGGCAGGTCCAAGCAGTCTTTTGCGATACGTATATATCGCTCATGATATTTGGATGACGGTAAATTTGACATTTATTTTGCAGCCCTATCACTAGTTTCATCGACCATTTCCAAAGCAGTAAATCACAACCAACAGTACCACAATTTGAATGATTCATATAGCACTATCCTTGTTTCATAGTCTTTTGTAGTCCTGCCACTTGGTGTTCTGGAGGGGAACAGCTTGTTGTGATAGTAGTTCATCAACAACATAATTAGCCTTTTGTCTCCTGGTCTTTAGAACATGGTGGAAATGTAGGAAAACAAAGGTCTGCAGAGACCTCTGGGTACTTTTAGTTGAATAGCAACTAACGGTTTAAACATTTTGAATCTATCCAATTACCTAATGTGAAGTTGGAAATTAGACATGTCTGTTTTAAGGTAAAATGTATATTCAAAGTTATTAATTGTATCTATCAAAGCTTTTCTACCAAGTTTGACATTTTCTGTTTGTTAAAGCCCTATATGGCTCTACAAAGTGAAATAAAAATTGTTATATTTCCAATTTAAATGTCCTTTGATAACCTGTAGCACAGCCTTCCTCTGCTTCAACATGTATGTACATGATCCCTTTCAGAGGGCACAGTGTTGGATTTTATCCACAATTGGCAGGCTGTAATTGACAGTGTAACATTTGGATGAATGACAAGACGTCACTATGGATGATGCTGAGGTTGAACACTGTTCTAATAAGACCTTCACCTTTCTACCTTTGCTCTTCCTCCTCTGATACAAGGACCGTCTGATTCATGGTCTTCAGATTTTATTACCATTTGGATATGAAAGTCATAAATAGAGGAAATGTGGACAAATGTGTGAAAACCGATTTATATGACAGAGCTATAATTGTCTAGGTGAAAAAGAAGGAGGGAAGGACGAAGAGAGGAAATAAATGGAATGAAGGGGGGAAATAAAGGGGAAAATGGAAGGAAAGAAAAGAATTAGAGGAGGAAGGGAGGAACGGACGAGTGAGAAGCAGCTGATAGTAATGGGTTATATCATTGCAGCAAGTTAAAAAGTCTACTAGGTGATGTTTATGCAAATAAACTGAACTTCCTACCCGGTATACCCTTGCACGATAAAATTAAAATAACCCTATTTCTACCACAGACAGAGGGTTTCCGCTACCCCCGCCCTTACTCAGTGCCCCCCTCTCCATCAGCCTCCATCCACTCCACCCCCCACCACAGTGATGCGGAGGACGAGGATGATGAGCCCTACAATGAAGACGAGGAGGCTGAGAGGGACCGGCTGAACATCAAATCTCCTTTTGTGCTGGGAGCCTTGCCTAAGGGAAAGAGGCAGCAACCTGGAGAGTCAGTAAACTGAGATTCACCAGGAGCAGCTACAGATTAAACATAGGTTATTCAGTCACCCAGTGCTTCTGCTCAGTGTGTACAGATGACAGACATACTCAGATATACTGCACTGTACTCTAGGTTCCCTTTTCCTACTTGAGTAAATGTACCCACTGCCATTACCGACTGTTCTTCCACTTCTGCTGCTGCAATATCCCCAGAAAACGTTCAACTCTATCCGCTACATCAAAGGCTTGGTGGAAATTTGATGCAATTTAAAAACAAATTGCATTGTGGTGTTCCCCAGGTCTTTATCCTTGCCCACTGTTGTTTTTAGCATATAATATTCATCTCAGTGTCTTATACAGAATAAACATGTCTTTTGTTTTAATTGAATTCAGTAATTGTATCACCCTTAATAACTGCTTTAGTGAAATTAAAATGCTTCCACAAGTTCTAATCCTGTTTCCCTGTTAATTTTTATTTATTAAATACATAGAAAGCTATCTTTGAGAATATTTTCATCAATATAACTCTCATCTCCTCCTTTAAAACATAAATATGTTTTTGACGACTCATTCTATTTTCAGGGTTGTATACATAAATTTAGCCATTCAAATGTATTTGATCAAATGGGTCAACTAGTCCAATTATGCAAAACAATTATTTTCACAAGTTTGTTGGTTGTAAGCGGTTGTAAGTGAGGGTCAGATATACACATTTGGATTCCATCATAGAACATTTACAGGAACTTTCCTTTAAGGTCCGTTGTGTACAATTTAGGTGAAAGGGATCTATCGACAGAAATTGTATATCCAATTATCCTTTCTTAATATACTTTATATTTACATCAATGGGGGGGTCCTCTTTATGGAGGCTGCCATGTTTCTTGTAGTAGCCCAGAATGGCCAAACTAAACACCCTTTGAGTTTTTATGAAAACTGAAGGTAACTACAGGTTCTCTGTCATTTTTGGATCGAGAGGATGAGGGAAGCGGTATTCAGCTGCAACATGACATTTAACCACTAGATGTCACTTAATTGTACAAACTGCAACTTTAAGGTCTAAATAACTCCAATCTCCTCCAATAGACCTCTCCCACACTTTGAGGGATCCAACTCCTTTGGTAGGATCTGATAGGCTCATTCAGGTATTCCCAAGAAACATACCCACAACATTGAGTAATGTTACCTAATATTTCTCACAATATTTTAAGGAAAATGGGCACTAGTTAAATACAAGTGATTTATCTTTTTTTCGTTCCTTCCACTATAGATATTTAAATCTGGCTGCAGGGATTTTGAGCCATTCAGTCTGAAGAGCAATAGTGAGATTCAACACTGATGTCAGCCAGTATGGTATAAGTGTAGAAGTGGAAGGAAAAAATGATATGCACATAGAAAATTGGAAATGTTTGCCGCTGAAAGATTTCTTGTTATGAAATTAGTATGGTATGCTCTTCACTTAAAATGCACATATATAACCTGATTTATTTGTAGAATTGAAATACCATAATAAATGCTACTTGTTCAGCCTTACACGTTGTGACCAAAAGAAAAATACCCTCAACATTTTGTCAAGTTGAACTCAGACCCAAAGTGCTATGAATTGAAATTCCTTTTATTAAAACAACACAATTCAAACACAGAATTCATATTTACAAAAAAACTGCTGCTCTTCTCCCTCAAGCAGGACTGAACTAGTTACTTTCACAAACAAAGATGTGGTGTCTTCTGGCAGTTTTACAAATGTATGAAAGGTTATCAGAAGAATTCTCTCTTCCACACCGGCAGCTCCTGGAAATAGACCTCGTCTGGGTTTTCATCAGCTAGAGAGAGAGAAAAAGAACATTGTATTATGGAATCGAAATATAAATCTTGAGACAGAACAACAGCAAAGAACATGTTATGCTTCATCGAGAATTCATAAAAGGTTATTAAAATATCACGGTTTAGAGGGACACATTTAACCTTGAAAGTGAAATAAAGATCCATAAATTTGATATGTCAGTAATAATAATAATAATGACTTTATTTATAGAACACTTTGCAAAATCTAAGTTACAAAGTGCTTTGTCTGTGGCTGCGGCAGTTCGATCCCCAGTCTTCCCCATCTGCATGCTGAAGTGTCCTCGGGCAAGATGCTGAACACTGAATTGCCCCTCGTAGAACAACAAAGTGCTGCTAATAGACGCACTGTATGAATGTGTGTGTGAATGGGTGAATGTAAAACTGTAATGTAAAGTGCTTTGAGTAGTCATCAGGATAGAAAAGTGCTATATAAATACAAAAGCATTTACAAGGGCAGCAAAATAAAACAGACAGGTAATTTAATCATGAGAAAAGCAAAAATTAAGGAACCACAATTATTAAAAGACAAAGTGTGTGGGAATGCTGTATCTGTATCTATGAACCTCTGTTTCTAAAAGAAGCTATGTTGCGAGCAGGAGGGTAAGCACGATTGAGTTGAAAACCTCTTATGTTGCAGTATAAATGATCCTGTATTCATCCTCTATGGGCATAGTTTTCCCCCACCTTCCAAACATTTACAGTTTCAGTTTGAATTTCTCATCTGGGTTAGCTTTCAGTTTTCACAGCATTCTCACAACAGCAGGTGATTTGTAGACTTTTTTTTCACTCTGGGATTTGATTCTCATAGGAGATGATTGACAAAAAATTTAAGAATTAATATTGACTATACTTTGTTCCACCTCTTCTAAACTACACCTGTTATCATTGACTGACACATATGTGTCCTATGGAACAGAAGTTGCTCTCACCTCCCTCTTTGGCCTGCTGCAGGAAGTTGAGCAGGACAGTAGCGGCCTGGTCCACACTCAGCTTCTCTGTGTTCTGACTGCGGGTCTCTGCAGGGAACAAACACCAAACTCAGATTATTTGAACACCTCACGGACTAATTATGATTCCACCTCCAAGGCTGGTTCGAGAAACATTTGGGGAAAGTTTCTGTCTTTATCTCTCTAAAAACACGTGTTTGCTTTCAACCTTAATGGAAAAAAATGGTTGAGTAAACTTTGTTGTACCTAAGTGTAATGTGTCATAGATGTCTCCTTCTTTTCGGTCCTCTGAGATGAACCTGCGTCCCTCTGCAAGGTAAAACAAAATACGAAAGTACTTACATTATAGTTATTATTTGCACTATAGCAGTTAGTGCATTTGTAGTAAGAGTAATATCTTAAAGTCTTCAATTTTAAATCAATAGATAACTGAAACATAAATTAACAGCCATATAATATAACCATGCAGCCATATAATAATCCAATAAATGAAAAAACTTGGTTCATTATTTGAACTATAAAAGTGTAATACAGTGCTAATTTCACATGAGTGAGCATGACCTTTTTGTCTCTTTATTCCCAGGCTGTCATCTCTCATCACAAAGTCATGTTTGTCTTGATTGACAGACAGAAAAATATTTCATTACATGGACAAAACATTTTTTGAAATATAATGTCATGGTTATATTACATGACGTGTCTGTAATAATTCACTCCATTGTATCCGGTTTATTTGTTTAGTGCTGAACACCTCTAAACTAACAGATAGTAAATAGATAAATGCATACGTGTGCCCTTGAGGTACAGCATGGCCTGCGGGCTCCAGTTTCTTCGTTGGAAAGAGCCCTTTGATTAACAGAAGAAGAATACGTTTTATGTTTATGACTTTTTAATTCCGGCATTCGCTTCCTTGACAGTCGGTCAGCCATTCTTAGAATTATGAGAACTTGTTTTCTACAGTTATAAAGTTATCACATCACGGTCAATGTAGTTCTATAGGTAGATATAAACCGGTCTTACCTTCGGTGCGCCCCACGACTGCGAGACTAACGTCGCCAGTAGTAACAGGGTGAGAACACAAGTACGGGTGATGGTCCTCAGACCCTGTGGGAGACAAACAGGAATTGGAAACAACAACACCGCAGCATCGTTCCAAGAGAGACACTCCCACTGACGTCCGTTTCAGTGCGTAACTAACCCATTACGCAAAGAATACGCGTTAAATACGCGCAGTTTCACCATCATGGGGTAACTTTGAAACGTTTAAAAATTCATATAACTACTGAGCGATATGAACAAATGTATAATAACAAATATAGTGAAAATATGAACGTTGTCTTGATGTGTCAATTTGTTTGTCATTAGCAGGCAATATGATGCGTAAGATGCCAGAAAAAAATGGACGACAATTAAAATGTTCTTGCGGTAGTTCTTCAAATGTACCTTCTATTTGTTGTGAGCGCAGTTCACAACAAACTGCGCGTTAATTGTCAGGATATAACTTTAAAAAAAGAAAGAAGAACTCCCCGTACGCAGAACTTTCCGCGTAAATAAATCTGAACTTGTGGTGCGTTGCACTTACTTTCATTGTAACGGAGGACCTGTGCGCCTGGTGTCCGGTTGAGAGGCCGAGAGAAGTTCCGAGTGACTGGAGGTACCGCCCTCTCTCTCTCTACCTCTCTGTATTTATATCCTCCGGGGTGGGGAACCCTCGGTGCTGCGCGCTCCTTCATGATGCCAGCAGCTATAGGTCAAGCCAATTTGATGAGACGAGGGAATGAATGAACCGATCAATACTGCCCCTTCCATCGGGAGGGGGCCGGGCTGCGGTGCACTGTAAATATTTCTGAATTAAAACAGCTGCTTCCAGCTCCCCGACAGTTTTTCACAATTACTCATGGAGCCACAGGCCGACGGCGGACTGGTTCTAGCTGATATCGATCAAACCAGTAACCCCCCCTCTTCTGTTGGGATATTGATATGTTTGCACCTTGCTCACTGAAGCAGAACTGAAGAGGAACATGTCCAGTAATGATGGAATGAGTCCAGGCTCCGTGATGTCAGTCCCAGTGATGTCAGACAGTTTGCATAGATTTCACGTGGCCCCAGGGCCGTTTCCAGCTATTTTGGGGGCCTCCTGAAAATCTTGCTGTCCAACAAAAACTCCATGCGAAAAAACATAACCATTTATAAACAAGAAATGATTATTCTTTATATCAAATGAGGTAACAGATGGGTAGAAATCAGATTTCTCTCTGGATATTTTAATTTATTTATGAAAAAAGTTAACAAAAAATTAAGCAACATATGGAAGAAAAGCTCAAAATTAAGGAATAAGATAAAGCAACACTGTCACCAGGACTTGATGGATTAACGGTGAAGTTTTACTTTATAAATCTGTTGCCAAACATAAAGCGTGGTCTTATCACTGCAATTCAAAAACCCGACAGAGATACATTTTCAATAGACAATTGCAGACCGATAACATTATAATGTAATGCCTACAAACTATTTGCACCTGTTTACACAAACTGATTAAATGAGGGTTTATGCAAATAATTGTAGAAAGTTAATCGGCCGAAGTATACACAATCATATTGGACTAATTTATGTTAATTTGATTATAACGATTTTATTGATACCAATAATTTTGTATACGTCTGATTCCATTAAACACTACATTTTTGAGGAGGCATTACACTGTTGTTTTTTGGTGAAAACCTTTTAAATACAATAAAAATGGTTTGCATGGACAGGTATAGTTCAGAATCACTTCACCCTATGATCACTGGGAACACCTAGATTTAAAGATTGAGTGTGTAGAATTTAGTGACATCATTTGGAGAAGTGGCATGTTGCAGCTGAATACCCCTCACCTACCCTTCCCTTACAAAGAATAAATATAACCTGTGATAGCCTTCAGCTGTCATATAAACTCAAAAGGTGTTTAGTTTCTCCTGTCTGGGCAACTGTAAAAATCATGGTGGCCACCGTAGAGAGGACCCACACTCCCTGCTAAGTATTTAAATATAAAGGCCCATTCTAGGGTAAAGAAAAAAACATTTGGTACCATTTCTATGGAGCACACTAGTGAAAACATCGATTGGATTATTTTAGATTCATTTTCTGCCAATAGATCCCTTTCACCTAAATCTAAAACACTGAACCTTTGAGGTGTTCGGCAATGGTGGCCAATCTCTGCAAAACCATTTATTTAGACCATCCATCTACTAATAGCGATGATCCAGAAATACAAGACATCCTAATCTTTGAAAGGAATTTAAATTAAGTCAATTTGTGGAGGACCCATCTATTTTATCAGGACTAAAATTCATAGTAGACACATAATGACATTTCATCATTTTCCAAAGCATCAGGATTATTCCCTATTATCAAGTAATTTGAATTCTTTCTTATTCATTCTTGCACTGATTCTTCTTATGTTTCAATTATAGTTGAATCCAAAGGGAAATATATAGAAACAATGACATCCACAAGAAGTATTGTCATTATGAAATGTATATTTAAGCGAGAGAAGGGCATTTTTTTGTGTAAACATGATGGTCAGTGCTGAATTCTCGTACAAGCTCAGTCAAGATCTCCTGGTGATTTTCTTATCCTCTGGCAGAGGAGCATTCAACAACAATACAACTGCAAAACTGTTCGAAATTACTTACAGGCATATTTTGGTTAAACATTAGGTGAAGACTGGAACAGGAAATCGTTTTCTCAGGAGCAACACCCAATTCATTGTACAACATGGGTAAGTTGGACCTGAAAACCTGTTGAAGTACAAACATGGTTACCCATCTGCCCAAATGTTGAAGCTGACTCTAGAGAGGCTGCCATCAGTTACTGGCTTTGTGTTGAAGAAGATCAAGGGATGTTGTTTTTAAAATTTTGAGAAGCTAAGGCAAGCTTCGACAGGGACATGGATGAGCATGAGCTATTACAACTTGACTCTCTTCCCTCTCAAATTATGGGAATCAGTAAAACACAGGGTTTATTTTTGATTAAGAACGATGATAAGGTTCTTATTGCAGCTTATTTGCTGAACAATGTTTTATTTTTTCTTCTCTATTATGACTTTCTTCTTGTAATACTAACATTTTCTGCTCAAAATCTCAGAATTTGTCCCTTTCAACATGGCCCTAATACTGCGTCACACTGGGGTAGGCTTAAAGGTTACCATTTGGAAAATGTGGTACGTTCTTTAATACTGCTTAGTTTTAAACATTTAGCAAAGTCACCTCACTCACTGAACCTTTAAAATGAAATTTCATTATTAATAATTTTTCATCAATTTTACTTCATATTTTTGAAAATTTGAATGACAGATGTAGTGTTTATTTTCCATTTGGCAATGCTTAACAATGGATCTGAATTAAAGAGCATGCAATTTTTTACCAAAGGCCACCTCATAACATGGGGCAGATTAGTATGGCATCAGATGTTACCTTTTGATTTACCCTGGTTAAAAGAGAGCTAACATTATGATACTGGAAAACCTGAGCTAAGCCCCCAAATAGTCGGATAAACCACTAATCTTTCTTCCTCGTGCAGGTCCCTAGTGACTGTGAAGGTCACTGCATATTATTCATGTAATCCTCCATCCTTTTCAAAGCATTACGTTTGGCCATGAGACCAGTATGGAGGTATTTGTATTCATTTTACATACATTTTTCAGGTTATTTATTTAATGTTTCTGTATCTCAATCTCAAACTAAGTAATAAACAGTCAATTCCTCGTTAGGGTCTTCTCACACATAATGTTTCTATACTTTTGAATTTCAGGATATTTAGTTAGTCCAGTCATTGAGCTTTCATTTACATGGTGAAAAGATGTTGGATGTTGTAAAAGGTCAGTGACAAAGGAAGATTAAAAGAACATGAATAGAAATAAGGTTAAATTGCTCAAAAAAATGGTGTTTCCCAGCACAGTCTCAGGAGCATGGAGGAGATACCAGGAGACCCAGCAGCAAGACCTGTACCTGCTCCTTTGTGCGTGGAGGAACAGAAGAAGCACTGACAGAGCTCTACAAAATGCACTCCAGCAGGTGTGCAAGTTTCTCACCAAAGAGTCAGAAACAGACTAATTATCAGAGTGGCATGTGGGCCCAAAGTCCTCTAGAGGGACCTGTTCTTAAAGCCTATAGCACCGTGCAGATTTATTGTTATTCACCAGAGAACACTGGAATCGGCAGATCCACCACAAGCCTCCTGTTCTCTTCATAAGTGAGAGCAGGTTCACACTGAGCAGTGTATTTACAAAAGTGTCATACAGGAAAACCCTGACATATCAGAGAAAAGTTAGTTCTATCAATGCTCTGAACAGGAATTCCAACAAATGGCTAATAGGAGGCACCATGCATCTTTTCCGTAAGGCCTTACAGTAAAGGACTTTATTGGGGGGGCATTTATTTTGAAACCAGGGATTGTTTGTTGAGGACGGAAGCATCTGTCCAAGTGCTCTTGCTCCACAGAAAGGTGGGAACTAATTAAAAAAACACCTAAAAAAGAAGTAGAGAAACAGCACAATGCCCCCATGGAGTTTTGGGACTGATTTGTTAGATAACACTTTGCACCATCATCATAAAAACAAACAAATCGGAGGATATCTTTGGAGGAATAGTTCTAATCCTCTTCAAAGAGTCCCGCCAGATGCAGCTAGATGGTCTGGTGTAAACACTGCCCCGACACTGTCACTTGTCTATATGTGGAATTTATCTTCTTTTAGCAGTTTGCAGCAAAAGTGAGTCCTTACTTATTCGGTGTGTGGGTTCTCAGAATCTCAGAATAGGTCTTACATTGGTAGAGTAATTAATAAGGGGTAGCTGTGGCTCAGTGGGTAAAACACTTAGGGGTTACAACAGCGGTTCAAATCCGGTCTTCCCCATTCTGCATGCCGATGTCCTTGGGCAAGATATTGAAGGCCAAAACTGCCCGTCCTCATTGAGAGTGTGCACGGAAATATACATATATGTATGAATGTGTGTGCAAATGGCAAACTGAGTGGTCATCAAGACTGGAAAAGAGCTTTATAAATACATACCATTCGAGTGGATATACAGTCCTTGTAAGTCCTTATGGAAAAGTGTCATTGTAACATTTGCTCTCAGTGTCACAACTTAAGCAGAATTGCACTACTTGAAGTGCTGGGGTCTGTGAAGACTGAGAGCTAATCGTTGATGCTCGTAGCTTAATATTTGGCCAACTGAACTCTGAATGGAAAGTCAGACAATCCGAATTGGCCGAAGCTATCGCACAATTTCAGCTGTGTCCACTTTTATAAAATCCTTCTCTGCTGAATTGTAAACGATTTAACAAAGAGACGTGTACAGTTTGGAGACAAAGGGTCAATTTTGTTTCTGCTTAAGTGTGAGGTCCTACAGTATTTTACAATTAGCAACTGCGTTTATAACTGACAATTAGCAAATCAGTTAGTTGGACAGCTTTTGCGACTGAATAGCATTAGCATGTTACCAGCTGCAGCACTGTGAGCTGATTGAACTTCACCATCCATGTGTCCTCATAACTCTGTTTTTCCATTTACTATTAAAGATTCTACCTTTAAAGTTTCTTACTTTAATAGTAAATGCATATAGAAGCCTATTGGGTAAACAATTAACGAATACTAATATGATCCAATAGCACCTTACAATACATGAAGTCAAACGATTATCATTTAAAAAATAATTTATACCAATGCAGTCATTAGCCAACAGAAATGACATTTAACAAAGGGAAAGTATTACAATAGCCACGTTTGGTATTCAAATAGCTTCAAGACAAACACAAAGGAAACTTAGGGCTCTATCTTACACCTGGAGCATTGGCAACTTTCTCTGCTAGTTTCTTCAAATGCAGTTGCGAATATCTGAGCACCCATGTGATAGTTTGTCTTAAAACGAGTGGTCGTCAGGTGCATTGTTGGCGCTCTGCTGTCTTGAGAAGAGACGAAAGCTTTGGTCTGCTAGAGCCCAAGCACATTTGTAGAGAAACATTCACTCTTATTACAAAGAGGCACGTGTACCTGCTTTTTAAAGTGAATTGGAGATGGCACTCTGATAGGTTTATTTCATATTACAACCAAAACACAAACATAATTCAGTAAGAGTATACGTATAACCCTTTTTCAACAACCTTTTTTTTGGCCTTTAAACAAGCGAAAGGGAATTAGAACATAACCAAAATACTTCCAGACTATGCATTCAGGTCGTTAAAATAGAGCCCAAGGTTGATGACAAAAAAAGCTTTTGTCGAAATAAAGTTAGAGCACAGGCACAGAAAAATGAAAACATGGAGAGCTGTCGGTCCACTTCTCATCCTTGTGGAGTGGGTGGTTTAGTCTGTTACTTCCACAGAGAAAGAAAGTCACGTAGACAGAGTCGATGAGCCTTTGAAGAAATCTTCTATCCTCCATTATCTTGCTAGATGTGTTCAACGGTGATGGGATCAATAGCGCTTCAAATATTTATTATAGTGACCTTAGTAACTCCATCCTTTAGTAACCGACTGGCGTTGCGATGTGCTGATGAGCCTTTGATTGGTAGCGCTGACCAGTGAAATAACAGATAAGACAGAGAGCAGTCTTTGCCTTCTGGAGGAGGGAGGAATCTGAACATATAACCTTAGTTGTTTTAAATCAGCCCAATGGGAGATTGTGTTGCTGTATAAAACCTGCTGCACTCAAACAGCCTTCAGTGGGTACAAAAAGTCACTGTTATACCATGGTGTTGCTCTCGCCAGCTTTGTCCACATACTGAAAGAAAAGAAAGAAACTGTTATGTGTCATCTAGATGTTTTTCAAGTATAAAGCAGGATCTGACAGACAGACCTCCAGAGCAATTAGTGACATGCAAAGTGCGAGAGAGATTTGTTTAACTACACTGCTGGCTGGACTGGACAGTATCAACTGCAACATTTCTCATGGAAAGCATGCATGATTTAAAGAGACACACCACAGGTAAACAGAATTTTGTTGCAATTATTCAGAAATTGATTTGAGTGAATTTGTAAGCAGATTGGCCATGAACCAAGGTTTGCTTTAAATCATTTGAAGTTACAAAAACATGGTGAAACGTGTCATGATTGACAGTTGAGACTGACTCACAATTGGTACAGCGTTTGTATCGGTGGGATCTTTTTTTTTCATAGTATATGGCAACAACCTACAAATTTTAATCATTTTTCAAGAACATTCAAGTTTTAAGCTTCTTCAGTCATTGACTTACAGTATCTGTAGAAAAGCTAGTAAGTCTACTGGAAAATAGCCTTGATTTGCAGTTTGTAGCGGGCCCTTTAAGAGCCCCTGAATCCAAAAGAGAAGAAGTTCTTCTATTGCTATATTTAACGAGGTAAGTCAATTTGATGTTAAAACCCTCTTTTGCAAGGGAGACCCGACCAAAGCTAAATATCTGAAGTGTTGCATCATACACTTTAATATAGAGTACGAAAATAAGAGAGATCTAGGGCACTCTTCTGGCAAAATGTTGAAAAGCCTTTATTGAGGTGGCTGCTTCAATATGAAAGTGTCAAAGGGAAATGGCGGGCTGGCAGCTTTCTCCAGGGGCGGCTGAGACGGGTCAATCCCAATATTCCCATGCCGAAGTATACCTGACACTGCAATTCTCATAAAGAAGTGCTGCCCATACATGCACTGGCAGATGGCAAACACTGTTAAAGTGCTTTGAGACATCATGTCTAGAAGGGCCCTATTAATACAGACCATTTCAGGATGTAGCCCTCCGCACACTGTCTTCTTAAGAAGATATGACAAGAGAAAGGCTAGCTCCAGAGGGCAGAGAAACTCACAAGTGACAAACACAATGGATGACCACTAGATGGCCTCTGGTGCCCTCCTATAGGTGCTGGTTTAAAGCTGCTCATCCTCACCCTGAGAAATGATCTAATCTAGAAAATGTATCTAATTTTAATAATGTGCTACACAGTGTACTAATTCGAAGATAAAACAATAACATTTATTGATTTATGGAAGCTGCTTGTGTCACTCCTCGTATGCCTTGGATCTCTCTCCTTTTGTTAACCTTTCTTGATGCACTCTGCTCTGTCAGAGAATAAACTTCCACACAAAATAGACATGATTTGTTGTAAACTGTTAATTAATAGCAGCTTATATGTCCCTTGACTAAACTATTACAATTTTTGAGAGGTTAGCTAGCTTGCTAACTGCCAAATGTTTGCCAGCTACAGAAGTTCGACAACTATCCCTGCATTCCACTGCAAGGACTTGTGGAGAATTTTGAAGGTCATTAAATCAGTAACTTTGATTGTTTAGTTAACAAAGCATAATCATCTCAACTTTTAAAAAAATCAACATAATATCTGTGGTGTGTGCCTCAAAAATTGAATAAATTAGTCAAGATTAGAGCAATAATAGTTAATAAAATGGACCAGCTTGCTAAACAAAATTATATGCTCTTCATGAGAAGCTTGTTGTCGGAAAAATGTAAAGCGTGTTAAATACGTTAGTAAGCAAGGGGAAATCGGCAGTGACTGACCACGACTGCTGATTGTCCTCAGAGCCTTACGAAGGCTTTAATAAACATAGAAAACAATAAAAAACACACAGAAACATTCACCTCAAACCAAAGCTTCCCCACACAACAGCATGGCAGGAGCCTGTTCATTAGCCACAAAACTATCTACTGTATGCATCTGCTAACCTGAGCTTTTAGATTTAATAGAAACAGACCCCAATGACTGGAGTTTAAGTGCAAACAACCATTTGCTCAATTTATTTCCAAAACTGCCTTTTCATGTTAAAATACCCCAAACACTCAGTGAACATTAACACCTGTGATGTGCAGGAGCTGAGCTGTCATTGAACTGGGGCAGTTAAGTTAATCGGCTGTGGTGTTTTGAAGATGGTGATTAATGAACAAGAGAAGGAGCCATGCTGCGTGTAAACGTAGCAGAGCTGCAGGGCTGCAGCAGCACCAGGTAATACTCACTGCACTGATGAACGGCAGGTTTAGGATAGAGCCGAGGACAGGTATTCTTCTGATGAAGCCAACTACAACTGGGAAGAAACCCCTGGATGTCATCAAAAGGAAAAAAGAGAGAGTGGGTAGGGGAGAGAGGACATTAGATAAAAACAGGGAAAACTTAATGCTAGCCAAAGTGAAGTAAAGCTTCATGGAACAGTCAAATAACATGGACTACCATTGATAAATAAATCTGTATGTTAAGAAATAAGTTCTTCTTCATTGTCAAGTCTGTCTGGGTTAAATTTGAGTGACAAACATTCCATGCAAAGCATGTCAATGAAAATCAAATTAAATATGTAATTATTTCCCAATACAGCAGCGCTAATGACACTTAAACATAAATTCACGAGAGAAGTTCATGCTTTGTGCATGAGAATCGACTGAAGTCAGCCCCTGGTGGCCATCAATGGTAATGCATTTTAAGGCACGTCTGCATTCTGTTCCACTTTCCAGACCCAGACTCTATATCCATGTTTATATAGAGTCTGTGATTTTGAATCATCCAGAGTGAGGGTCAGTAATAGGACCCCGGTAGCTTGATTAAAAAAGTATCTTTTCAGATGAGGTGATCAGGTCCAACACTGAAAATGGATGAACTATGTATGTATCTCTCTCAGGACTGTGCGTAAAGTAGGCAATCACCAGCTCAAATTTCAGTAGTGTACAGTACAGGTTGTGACGGAACGGTAGCAAAGAGATTACCAGGTGCGACAGGGCATCACTAGTTCAGTGGTGATGAAAAAGTGAACATCATTGTCAACCCACCTGCAACCGCAGCCAATTGTGTCCTTTGTCACACACACAAAAGGCGGGAAATACAACCATAAAGGAACGATCGCTCTCTTTGATGATGAGCAAGACCTTGTTGGTCTTTGATAAGAGTTTTGATTCGGGGGATGATTTTGGACTTCAGCCTCTGGGTTACGTCAGTTGTAATCAAATCTACTCTCACCTAACAGTGTTGCAGTAGTCAAGCCCAAGACTCATGACTTGGGGCTTGGATTCGAGCACGGACTGCCTTCAGACTCAGACAAGAGCTCAAATTATGTTTTGTTAGTTCTTTTTGAATAATAATTTGGCATGAGATAATGACAGCCATATTAATACTGTAACAATATTCACTTGAGCAAGGACAGACACATGTGTTTGTCAGTCTACATTGTGTAGATTCATGTGCATTCCACTAGTAACAGTTGTAACGGGACGTCCGCTGTTGTGCACTTTGCATTCACAGATAATTACACCAAATTCAACTTTGATGATTCATACTGGGACTGAGATGATGGAGACATGACTCTTTTAATTGTTTGTTGGAAAATTCGAATAAACTTGGATACCAACTAGTCTACACTCTCTATTTCTCAGCTCACGCCTCCATCGTTTCCTCTCACCTGAACAATAGAAAGAAGCCATAGAACTCCAGCACGACCCCGACAATGGGCCAGCCAATCAGCACCACAAGCACACCTCCCAGGAAGAAACTGGTCGCCTTCATCTTGTGCTTCTGGAAGAAGAAGCGGAAGGTCCTCTCTAACCCAATGACGAAGGAAAGCCCAGCAACAAACAGGATCTAGGGCAAAAAAAAGGGGGGGTGCAATATTAGAAATGTGGGTTGATTTCTGGGTCTTTTTAGCAGCAGGAACAGACTTTCATCTTGTATTGATCACATTTTCTGCTGCACCTTGTGAAGAGTCTACAGTCACAATGGTTGGTTGCAAATATGAAAGAAGGACTTTGGATGTAAATTTTATTTAAGGATACTGTTAATTTATAGCTGAGTAGCCAGTTTCTTTAAAAGAAAAGAAAAAAGAATACCAAATGTCAGAAAAAAGATGATGAAAATTAGATTAGATTTAAAGGTTTTCAATTTTCAGGGCTGTCTACAAAAAACTTTATATATTATATGTATTAACTGCAGACTTAAATTAATACAATATTGATTTTACAAAAATAAAAGTTGTTTTATCACTGAGATGTAAAAGACAATTGACAATTGTATAGTGTACCTGATGGCTCGGTAGGATAAAATAACCCTAATGATATTATTGTAATAAAAATAAACATGATGGCTCTTATTGGGCACATGTGAGATCCAACAGACTTCTTTGAAGCTGCCCAAAGGCTCTTGGAGATGGGCACTATCGCTGGTGCCATGACCAGGTCCTAAAGGCAATTTCTGACAGCATAGCCAAGGCCATCTACAACAGTGAGGGCCAGTTTCAGACTCCACCAAGCAACTGATCATGCTAGTAACAGTGCCCTCAGAAGAACATTGAGGGCCGCCAACGAGAGGAAGCACGCCAAGTACCAGGAGCTGGTGATCATAGGCCAGAGGAAAGGCTGGCAAACCCTGGTGCAAGCCTGTAGAGGTGGGCTGCCAAGGTTTTGCAGGGCATTCCCTCTGCAATACAATTCCATTACAGTGATGGAGAAAAGGAGAAGCCACAGAGAGAGCCACCAGGTGGGTTTGGATCAAGACTGAATCTGTGGGTTAGTGGTGCTGGGGTCTGATCAACCCTGGCTGGGTTGCCTGGGAGAAGGTGTATGATGTTGACAGACCAGAAATACCCGATGACAACATCACTGATGATGTGTTCCTGTGCATCCACGGGTTACCACTTGGTAACAAGATATTATTAATATATTAATATACACACACCGATATAGATTATGCACCACATGTAAGATCTGAGTCCATGAAAATGCTGCTCCAGCACCAGGTGAAACAGGAGGAGAGAAAGTTGCACCTGTGGGTTTCTCATGATTACAGAGCAAACATCAGTTTGATGGAGCAACGTCACTCACGTTTCCGATAGCCAGCAGCGCTTTGTCGAAGAACAGGATCATCCCGAAGAAGAGGAAAAACACGCCGAAGCCTGTTAATCCCATTCCAATCTCTGCAGAAGACACACACATAGACACACACACACCACAGGAATGTTAAACTGTTCCATCTGAGATTGTCCCCGTGTGATAATGTACAGATACAAAGCAAGGTTCCCCTTAGTTAAATCCACGAAATTTACCATCCTACATGTTCTTGATTGTCGACTCTGAAGCACAGACAAAAATCCCCTCATAAGTGGAGCTTACAATGATATACAAGTGTGACCGGATCAGACAAAACTATTTGAGAAGACAGAGCTGTTAAGGCAGAATGACAGGCCATGATTCCACCTGTTCTTCACTTCCATAGACCTTTGATAAACACAGGACACAATGTGCTGCCTGTCATAGTCGTAATTATTCTTCTAGTTCGTACAAACAAATTAACATGTGGGTGTGAACACGTAAAAAATGCACTGTTAGTCACTTCCCTCTGTATTTGCAGCTGCTCAAAAGCTTTCAATATTTGGAAGTGCAACGTAAGTGGACGTTGTTGAGAACACGTGGACTTCACATAGGCTATGACAGTGTTTATTCAGAGTTAGCTGTTAGCTGTGCCCCAGAGTGTGGAATAATATGAGATTTATATAAAAACTAAAGCTAACTTTTCTAGCAGTGCAAGCTCATTGCCAGTTAGCCGACTGCTGCTGCTGACATGAAGCCGGTGGGACAGAGATGGCGGCGAACAGAGATGCCCGTGTAAACACATGGGCTCTTACTTTGCGAGTCCGTTAGCGAAATCATCTTGACGCCGGGCGAACGGGCGAAGGGGTGAGAGAAGAGGAGAGAATGTTTAAGTAGCTGCAGTTGGAGGAGTTTGGTTTGACAGCTGCCACTGCAGCAACAGCCACGTCTTCCGGAAACACACCTTCTCGCGATGTCACCTTCCGGCACAGAGCTGTGTCGCGTTCAATGCGTCAACTCGTGTTTCCCTTTAGTCAGAACTGTTTGTTTGAGCTGCAGAGCGTGAATATGACACACCAACTCCACCAGTAGATCAAATAATCTCCCTGCAGCACATATAACGTGAATTTTCACTTTAAAACCACTCTCGATTTATGTATAATTCAATTTAATTACCCACGTCTCTTGAATGCATCACAGTTAAATAAGGGTAAATTTGGTTCAGAGTGTGGTCTGTCAGGCAACGTTGACAGGACTTGAGCTAGAACGGTCTTAAACTCTTATTCAGACCTCCTTGGTTATATGCACATAAATGATTGTATGATTTCTAAACATTAAACACTTTAGAGGCCGTTGGGGTAGATGAAGGTGGGTCAAACCTAAAGCGAGAGGAACAATTTCGAGGCAGCCTGGCAGGCACTTTAAAGGGCAGAGTTTAACCCACACATGTCCCTCTGCTACAGAAAGTACATATTCCAGCGGCTCAGTTTTCGTTCCGTGTCTATAGCAACCGCGAAGTGAAGAGAGGGTCTGCACCGAGTCGTTGGTGGTGAGTGTGTCGCACTTGACTCTGAGTTGTTTTATGTTACTGTAGATCACAGTGGAGAGGAACGTTTCTTCTCATTGTATCGTGTGTGAGAATATACGAGCTCGGGGGATTGACAGTTAGACACAATGCTTTAGTATCAAGGGATGATTGAATGATCCTTAATCAAGCTAACAGCTACTGGGGAGGAGCAGGTGAGCTGAGATGAACTAAGTTAGCTTTTACCGTGTGATGCTTCCGATGTGTGGCTCATGGAACAAAAAATGGCTTCCACGGTTATTTTGTATTATTTAGTAGAAGTGGACAAGTCCTGAATTTCAGTAACTGTTATACTTCTTGTGATGGACATATTGTTTGTGGAGGGAAATTACAATGAATGGGTTACTTATTAACTACAAATCTAATCATCTGGTGAATCGAATTTCGCTTTCAGGTCTGTTACTTTCACTTTCATCGAATTTCTGAATGCAGTACAGTGACAATGAATATACGCACACAAAGTCGCCCACATAGAGAAGCAATAACAACATATATGATATGATGAGAGGACAGAATACCTTTTGGGTTCATAGTTGAAACTTGGAAGTCTGTCAGTGACCCAACTAACCTAACATACAAATTAGCTTTTTTGATAATAACGGAATATAATTAATGATAATTCACGATTAAATTAATTAAATAACCAATTATTAGGCCTGTAGTGAACGTCGCCTTTTTTGTTACATGTTGTGTATTTGTAAGGGTTTCTAATTGTCGTCACTGTTTTTGTTATTGTCTATTAAATATAAATGTTTAAATAACAAAAATGAAGATTCATAATGAAGAGAGAGTGATGTGTAACTTAATCTGGATACTTTTCACTTTCATCACAATATTTAATGTAAAACCGTGAACAAGAATTGTGTAGCTCACATAAATAAGCAATACCAAAATTACGTTTGCCAGATGGATCTCCTCAGGGAGATGTGCGACAGAGTGGGAGCCCTGATAGAAAAAGGTTTGAGATGTACTGAGGTGCAAGTCATGCGGTTAATGCTCGAATTGCAACAGAAGTTCAAAATGGAACGTGTTGAACATGTGTCACTGTCTTCCAGGGAATCGCATCTCATCAACATCGCTGACAAAGTGAAAGCCATCTCATTGGTTGAAAAACATGGATGGTAGTAGCGGTAATAATAGTAAGTCTGTTCTATTCTTTCAATGTTGATGTAAATAGCGACCCAGCCTGGACACCAGATCAAACAGAAAGCTCATGGTTATTCACTCTACAGATTGGTCTCTTCTCTCCTCCCTTTCTCTCCTTTCAAGTCAACTAACACTAGCACAGAAACAGCATGATTTCAACTTCGTAAGTTGCTAACGTACTTAGGAGCTAACATTGCTTTTGGGAAACAGGATTCCCGTCTGATTTCCATCCATCGTGAGACCAGTGAGGCCAATCACAACCTATTTTTATAAAATGGGGCTGATTTGATAGGATGACTGGCAGAGGAGGGCCCAATGGGAGCGCTGCTTTAGTGTTTTCCTGAACAACCAAGATGGCTGACGGTGACGTGGAGAGGTCTGTGTAGTTCACTATTGAGACAGTTTAATCTAGAATGCACTCAGTAGAGTGCATTTCCACACCAAGGTATTTATTTGCGTAATCTTACTTACAAATAAAACAACCCAACAGGAGTGAAAACATAACCTAGACGGCAGTAACAATCTGGATGGTACATTTTCGCAAACCGAATAACCGCTGCATGCTTTATTCAAAATTTTTCAGAAAAAGAACCATTTGCATATTAAAATTGGTTTGCGATGCCGCATTGAAAAAGATGTTTAGTCACTGAACTGATTTTTAATTTGCATGAGAAATTACCTTAACCTCATTAAACAGCAAACAGTTCTAAGACAGTAAACAGTCACACTGTCCTCTGCGGTAAGTTGTTACTCTCTGAGAGAAGGTTGACAATCATGGGGACAAACAGCAGATTACTCTGCCACAGCCCTAGAGGGACTCTGGGGAAGGTACAAAGAGAAAGAGCTCATTAGCTGCCAAGGTGTGAGCCTCAGAGGATTAGTACCTGTGCATGTGTGAGACCTGACAGTATCCACCATGTTCACACTGTCAACATAAGAAGGGCGAAAACTTGCCGCCCATGGGCTCTGCTCAAATCACTTGATGTCCCAATTTCAACAATCACCATACTGGCAGGTAGCCTGTAAATGTTATGATACTGACTGCTGAGAGAGTTAGTTTCCCTTGAAATTCTGTTATATGGGATACATTTTTTTGACTTAATGTATATGTATTATATATAAACATGATATTGCACTACCATTGTGAGTTTGATTTTACTCTGGTTCCAATCCACTGAGAGACAACAAAAGACGAACCTGGATTGATCTGCCCAAAAATCCAAAAGTCTGTTTATACCCTGTCTAGTGCCCCTGAGCAAGGCACCTTACTCCCTCAACATCTGCTCCCCGGGCGCCGTACATGGTCGCTCACTGCTCTGTGTGTCCTGCACCAGATGGGTCAAATGCAGAAGTTAAATTTCCCTACCTGCATGAGTGTGCCTTTGCATTTCTGTGCATGTGTTTGGGACCAATAAATGATTCTTAATCTTAATATATCTGGATTCTGCAAGAGGTAGGACTATTAACGAGAGCATGTCTTTACCAGGATAATTTAGCCAGCTGACAGTATTCCTGGTGTGTTTGTTCTTCAGATGTGCAGGAAGAGCTGGACTCAGTGGAGTCTGAGCTGGAGCTGGTGGAGCTGCAGATCACGGAGCTCCTGCAGAAGCAGACTGACCTGACTTCTCGCAAGAATGCACTACTGCAGCAGTTGGAGGAGGACTGTGACGCTGCGACGTCATCTTCAACTTCCTCCAAGTCGTCTAAAGCTCAGTCTGTAATGAGCAAAGAGGAGATGCAGCGCTACGATGGCTCAGGTATTGTTCACACATCGCTTCATAGTAAAGTCTCTTTTAAACATCTGGCTTTTGTCTGCAATGGGAATGGATTCAATCGGCGTTTAAAGTCAGGTCAAATGACACTGCAGGAGATACAGGTTTTTACCGGTTCCAGTTCCTATTGGCATTGATGGAAACATGGCACAGTGAGGTGAGCGAGTGCCTCAATTGTTGGTGTGTTTGTGATGGTAAACATGAATCACTGAGAAATAAATGGGAAAGGAGTCAACCGCATTTTTAGCAGGTTTTTCCATCTTTGTATACCTGTTTATGCCCTAATTTAGGTTTAAAACAGGTATTAGCCTCAGTAGGTTTGTATGTTGACCTCTTCAACTCTCTTCATGTTTATTAGATTTCCCATGGTCCAAGGCAGTGGAGCAGGAGCTAAAGAAATCATTCAATCTCTCCAAGTTCAGACCACTGCAGCTCAGGGCCATCAATCTGACCCTGTCGGGCAAAGATCTCTTCCTGGTTATGCCGACAGGAAGAGGAAAAAGCCTCTGCTACCAGCTGCCTGCAGTCTGCTCAGAGGGTACACTGAAACATCTGCACTCTACACACACTCATTCTGTGTGTTATTTTTGCACATTATTGACTCATCTGTAACCACACATCTGTGTGTTTGTTTGTTTGTGTGTTTGTGTGTGTGTCTGCATTTTCAGGTTTTACACTGGTTGTCACTCCCTTGGTGTCCCTAATGGAGGACCAAATAATGTACCTGAAGTCAGTCGATGTGTCAGCAGTAATGCTGAATGCATCCAGTAGCAAGGTAATGACTGGCTCACTTTCACTAACCTTTCAGTCCAAAGAATTTTTCATGTTGTGCTAAGTCATTAACTCAAACACTATCCACAGAACACACTGTAAGTGTCAACAGTCTTTCATGCTCTTGATATAGGGTTTAAAAAAAACATTGACATCATCAGCTGCGAATTATGAATAAAATGGAATAGAAGGAATGTTTCCGTTTATTCAATTGGCTAACATGAAAATGTTAGCCAATTTATTATAGCTAAAGCTATATATATATAAAAAAACAACATGAAACGATGAGTAATGGGAAATAGTTGGATCATAATGCTAAACCTGCAGAAAATCATGGCCTGATTCTGTAGATTTCTTCAGCTAAAAAAAAGGTGACGATGTGTTGTCGTTGAGTTTACAACTTGAATCCAATGCCCCCAGGTGGTCAACAATTATTATTGCAGGTCAAAATAAACATTTAGGAAGCTTTAATCATCACAGACTAAATCCTATATTTGTGGTGAAAAGCAGGGTTGTTCTCACTGCATTGATGTGGATGAAAGTAATCTTTTTAATGACTGCTTTTACATGAATTTTTTTTTAATTTTATTTCCTAAAGGAGCATGCTAAGACAGTCATGGCTGGAATGACTGATGTCAAGGCCCCTTTCAAGCTGCTGTATGTGACTCCAGAGAAGATCGCCAAGAGCAAGCTGCTCATGTCTCGTTTGGAGAAAGCCTACAATGCAAACCTGCTGAGTCGTATCACTGTGGACGAGGTGCACTGCTGCAGCCAGTGGGGACATGACTTCAGACCAGGTGAAGCCTCCTATTTAATAGTATAAACACGACCTAAGTCATCTTCTTTAGATCAAATAGTAGGTTTATTAAAACGAGTTAAGTGTGTGTCACAATAATTAATTGTCTTCACTGTAGATTATAAGCTACTGGGAATCCTGAAGAGGCAGTTCCCCAAAGTGCCGCTGATCGGCCTCACTGCCACGGCAACAAGCAGCGTCCTCAAGGACTGCGAAAAGATCCTGTGTGTACCCCAGCCAGTCACGCTCACAGCTTCCTTCAACCGAACCAATCTTTACTATGAGGTGGTAACAACAAACCGACACACACACGTTTAATAATCCTCTGTCCCTACTTCCATCTGCTAACAAACCCGATACTGCATTTCAGCTGCTTATAAAACATGAAAGCTAAAGTATCTAAAACGGGTTTTTATTGGAATGCTTAGCCGATTGCTACAATTGAATTGACTTAAGTTTGGTGATGGAAAAATCAAAGAAAATAACTGAATTGAATCAAAGAAAAAATCTGAACTATGTTTTATTTAGCACATCTTTTGATACTCACTCCTGTTAAAAATAACGCATTCAACAAGTCGATATCAATGTCACACCTGTAGAAAATGTAGTAGTGACAATAACAGACTTTTTTTCTGTTCCCAGGTTCGTATTAAAGTGTCTGATAATGAGGAAGCCATAAGTGACATTGCCTCTCTGATCAAGAACAGATACAAGGACCAGTCAGGTATGACAGGAAACCTTTAAGCCTCTCAGTGTCAGTGCTGGTAACGTTTCTGGTGAGCTGAGACCCACAATAAAACTCAGATAATGTATTGGCTTGTCTGATAATAAATTGTAAGTAATGATCATCTATAACAAAATGTTTTGGATTGAAGTCTCTTTTTATACATAATAGTAGATAATAATAATTAAAAAAAAAGAAATTATCACTGAGAACTGATTGGAGCCTGTGTTACCATGGCAATGGTTGAAATTTCTGTCCTGCAATGCATTTTTTCAAGACTAGGTTCAAATCTCGATTAGATTTGACTATATAGATAATTTTAATCGTAAATTTATATTTACACAGCATACTTTTTTTTTGTATGTGTTGGGTGTGTGTGTGTGCATGCATGCCACAGGGATTGTGTATGTGTTCTCTCAGAAGGATGCAGAATCTGTGTCCGCTGAACTCCAGAAGAAGGACATTGTGGCCTATCCCTACCATGCCAACATGCACCCTGAGGACAAGTCCAAGGTTCACCGCAAGTGGACCTCCAACAAAATCAGGGTATTGGGTTGTGACACTCTATTTCTATTACTGCTTCTATGAGCACTGGGCCAACTTTTACTTTGTTCTTTGGTTCATGGTGAGAATACTGTATACTATCCTACATTATGTGTGGGCAAACTAACACTGACTCCCTAAATCACAATATTCAAGCAGCTCGGTAATGGCTGTCCAATCTGCCGGAGACCTATTTTAGTTTGATTCGTACATAGTTAAAAATGTTTAACACACCTGACATTTTTTTTCCCAATGAAAGTCAGCCAAAAATAAAAGGAAGTTGACACCCACTTTGTATAAACACAACTTAGATGGTGAAGTTGCCAGTGTTATAGTTGAACATGTGTGTTTGTGTACAAATGTGTTGTTCTCCAGGTGATCGTAGCTACTGTGGCTTTTGGCATGGGTATTGACAAGCCCGACGTCAGGTTTGTCATCCACCACACCATCAGTAAGTCCGTCGAGAACTACTACCAGGAGAGTGGACGTGCAGGTAGAGACACAGCTCCTCACTTGTCAGGACAACATGTGCTACTATGTACTGCTCTAGTATATTTGCTGATAGAAATATATTTTCCCGGTGTCTGCAGGTCGAGATGGACAGCCAGCAGACTGTATTGTCTACTTTGGTTTCTCTGATATCTTCAGGATCAGCACCATGGTGGTGATGGAGAACGTTGGTCAACAGAAGCTCCTGAAGATGGTCAACTACTGCCAGAATATTGACAGGTAAACACACACAGATACACGCACACACACTCTCACACACACACATATTTTAAGTTGGGGGGGATGCGAGACAAACAGCTATTTTAATTATAAATAATTAATAGATAAACACAATGTGTTTGTGCAATATGCAAATCTACGGCAAATACAAAAACAGACTTGCCATGCATGTGGGATTTTGATGATTCCTCTCACTACCCTTACACAAACACTCAATCCACGTTCAGGTGTCAGACCCAGATTTTTGAGTCTCGCTCCAGTTCAATATAATTTATTTCCTCCACACTGCTGACTCGAATGTGCCCTGGGGAATCTGCAATGAGAGAGCTCATCATGCTGAGCCTGCAATGGTGGCAGCAGATTGGGTGACACTGTTCTCTTGTCATCTATCAGGATACAATATTGTGGACGGTGGTATTGGTGAATCATTACACCACTGTAAGACACAAAACCCGTTTCCAGACATGAACTCAGAAGAATGTCCTCACAATTGGGTCCAGACTTTCTTTGAAGTTTGTCTTTCACAGATGAACAACACAGTAGGACATTATCTGCTCAGACACATTCATAAAAACTAAGAAATCTGTATTCAGGTGAGGGTTGGCTCAGCAGGCAAAGGCAGGATATAGTGAATGAATCCAGTGAAGAGATCACTTGCCCGTATAAAAAAATCTGTCTTGAAATCGCTTTACATCCTGAGAAGGTGTTTA
The DNA here is from genome assembly GCA_038501795.1 of Pseudopleuronectes americanus. Classification (NCBI taxonomy): domain Eukaryota; kingdom Metazoa; phylum Chordata; class Actinopteri; order Pleuronectiformes; family Pleuronectidae; genus Pseudopleuronectes; species Pseudopleuronectes americanus. The sequence continues at coordinate 1,366,835 of CM076737.1, read as the reverse complement.
AAACGTCATCATCCAACTACACGCAGTGAATACTGCGTTGGAACTCGTGCCTTTTTCTCATATGAGTTCATCTGGACATAATCCAGAGGTTTTACTAAGGGACTGGCAGAAGAAGTTCTAGAGAACGTCCATAAAGTCTAGAGCCTGTCACTCAGACATTTGTATTCTCACATCCATCCAGAGAATGTCTTGCTTTTAGTGCATGTCTGAAAGCAGCTACACACATGCAATTTCTCAATACTTTCACATTGTGCGACAGACATGACGATAGATAACTGATATTACTGCTTTATTTGAACATATCATGTTTATTGTGTGAAGGTGTCGGCGCTCTCTCATGGCTGTTCATTTTGATGAGGTGTGGGACGATGAAGGCTGCAATCAGATGTGTGATTCTTGCCGCAACACAAAAGGTGCGTGTGTGATACATTTTAATGGGAAGCCTGTTTGTGTGTTTGACATTTCAGCCAAGCATTTGTAGAGATGTCTTTTGTGACTCAGCTTAGCCATCATCTAATCTCCACTCCAGCAGACTTCACGACTGTGGACATTACCCAGCATGCCCGGCAGGTGGTGCAGATATTGGAACTGGCAGTGTCTATGGATGAGAAGCTGACTCCTCTGAAGGTGGTGGAGGCCTGGATGGGGAAAGGCCCCGCTAAGCGCAGGAAGATGATTCAGACCACTACACTGTCTCGGCTGCAGGTTGAAGGTGTTCTTGTCCAGTTGCTGGTGCTGGGATACCTCAGGTGACCTCTTCTATTGTCTGTGTGTAAAGACACTCTATGGTACATATTAGACTGACGTATGTGTGTTAACTCTTCCCTTTCTGCTCTTTTGGTTCAGAGAGGACTTCAGCTTCACACCATACACCACCTACTTCTACATGAAGCTGGGTCCTAAAGCTGCTCTGTTGAAGAACCAGACTCATACACTCAGCATGAAGATGAGGTCAATAGAGTCTGTATTTGCTGTGGTGAGTTTATTAATTTCTTTCTGTCTCACTAAGCTTCAATGCTAAAAGATCAGGGGCCTTATTTATAAAATAGTGCTTAGGATTCATACTAAATGAGTTTGTGCTGAAAATGGCATATATAAAACTTCGCACACCTGAAAAATGTAAATAGCAGTCCAACCGGGAATCATAAATAGATGTAAAATAGATTGTAAAATCTTAAGTTGAATAGCTTTTATCCTATTCCAGACACTTGGAGACCCCCAAACTATCCCAGGCATGATCCAATATAATATAATGTTACTGCAATAAGGGGCTTTAGACAGAATGTCGGTGTTTGCAGTGTCTCCAGTGCGCTCTGTTTGCCTTACAGCACCGTCATGTTCACATCAGCAATTTTACACAAAAACAATATGAAAACTAAAATTGTACATGGGGATACAAGCACTGTGTTAGAAGATATTATCAAAAACTAGTAATTGATCAAGTCTTTAATTGTATTTTATCGAATCTGATCGTAATTTGCTTTGAGTTGGTTTATATTTCAAGGGTTCTTATGCAACAACTGTGCCTCACGAGCACACAAAATCATACATAGTTATGATAATGTGGATCCGGCTTCAATTCTCCACCTCATGTGTCAACAATTTATCTTCTCCAAACTGTTCATATCCATGGGTTACAGTTAGTGTACAGGTGCATACATTTTTTTTTATAAACTACAACTTTTGAATAATAAGTTTTATTTCATTTCTGTTATGAGGCCCCCAAACATTGAGTTAACCTTTGCCAGAGATGAGCGTCATTATACTGTTATCAACTTTTATACATCATTTACTTAAGCTAGTATCTCGACCACAAACTCTGACTTCTGTGAGTTGTCTGGTTACTGGTCTAAATCTTTATTAATAAATACTAGAAAAATTTATTCCAAATGTCATAATATTGTCCGACCCTACTATATAAAGTTAATATCTCCCTTGTTGAAATAGTTTTTGTTCTTGATGCCATTTTAAGCCACAGGATATATATCGTTATTAAAACATTTAAAACTTTGTGTTTTCTAGTATAGCAGTATAGCTGCTTTAGAAAAGTGATGTGAAATCTTAAGCAGAGTTCAACTGATACTGGAGTTTTAAAACAAACTGTTTGTTGGGATTCAAGTTTCCCCCCAAAAACTTGCAAGCGAGATAATGGTAGCAGGAGTATTGTTGTACTGATTCATACTTTCTGTACAATGTTTTATAATCTAAAACTCCAGTAGATGTTGAGCTCTTCTTTTTAGTGCTCCACTAAACTTTTTTCTTTTTATCTCCTGTGATGTTCAGTAATGTGATGTTTTTCCTTCCAGTAGTTTTGTTCTCTTTGTGAAGTCTCTCTAATCACTTTCTCCTTCTAGTCCTTTCTCCATATCACTTTAAAATGTTTTCTAATTGTCTCTAACGGTCCTGAGGTAAGTTTTTAAAATATAAGCGAAATGTTGTCACTTTTCCTCTATACACTGAGAATAAGACAGTCTATACAAAAAACAGTTTTTCAGAGTTTGACAATCTTTATTTTTAACTTTTTGAAGACAAATAACCCTCCATCATCATCACAAAGCTGCTGATAACGATCATTAGTCTTCTAACTGTATTAATCATAGATGAACTATTGTAGATTCCACGGGTGTAGAGGATGATAATAATCACTATTCCCTTAGATTTTAATCCATTGATGTTTGGGTACAAACCTTTTGGCATCGAATTCTGCACCATGTTGAGCTCTATTCCTTAAATGAAGAGAAAGTTTTAAGATAAAAGTATTTGTTCAATGTACTTTATGTGCATGAAAGTTTTGGCGAAAAAAGTCGAACGACAAAGCAGCTCACAAAAGTTAAGCCAAAACATCCATGTAAGCAGATTGGACACGGACAAAACAAAAAACACACATTTAATACAATATCCACTAAGATAATATTTGCATTTAAGGTAGCTCTTGTCACACTGAAGTACCTTCAAGTGTTCATGCTTCTGATACATTTGGTTTTAATTATTTATTTGATGATGTGGCTGAAATATCATGAGTGACAGCTGAGACTGACTTTGGTGGTATTGTTGGGACCTATTTATATCTCAGCTTTAATGCAAAGGGTTACTAGTTTCAGCCCTAACTTTGGATCATGAAAATGCTCCATGCAGATGTAGAGAGTTGGAGCATGCAATTTGAAAGACGACATGAGTTCAGTGGACAGGATTGTTTGACCTCTGTCCTGAGCTTGTGCAGTGATACCATGGAAGATACTGTTATATGTACAGCCTTGTCCAGACCTGAGTGTCCAATGTCCTCCCCTGTAGTGTTCCCTCATCTACTCATGTAGTTGTGAACCCTCTCAGGTAAAGACTGTTGTTAATGACCTGCAGGTAAAAGCTGTGAGTGTCCAGGGCAAAGCCAAAGAGGGAAAGAGATCAGTTCAAAGTGCTGGAGATGCCCCTGTGTCCAAGAGAACCAAGAAAGCCCTCCCCTAGTCCCTGACAAAGTACAGTCCATCATTCTTTTCTCTGTTCACTGCTGCTTCTTTTGGCATTAACTGTCCAGACCTGTTCTTCATTCTTCACATTTGGGTCAGACTAATTGGGTGATGGAGGACTGATGATCCCTGAAAATGTGTATTTATTTAATTGATACTTAATGAAAAGCTTCACGATTTGTATATTAATAAGCATGATATCATCTCAATATGTGTTCAGACCAAATGCAAAGTGAATTTTTACATAGTGTGGCTGCTGTTTTTGGGTATGAAGGGACTGGGGAGGGCCGCTAACGCTAACCTGATCTTTAATACAAGCCCTTCTGAGCCCTCTCCTTATTTTTTTTACAGTACAACATTTGTAGCATACAACTTCTGATGCGCAAAGATGGCAACAATAGGTTTGTTCTTCAGTCAGGAGAATGTCATGCTACTAGCATTTGGTGACATTACATTTTTATTTATTTAACTGACACATACGTGGCTATTCATGCATTTGCATTGACTTTAGTGGAGCCAAGCTGTGAGAAAGATTTGCTGAACGTTTTGTCTGAACACACCATAATCACTCGTACCCTGCAGGCTTGGGCAATAAAACATTGTCGGCACAACAAACTTTAATTGCTTATTTAAATTATTTAAACAAAATATTTGGAAAAAAAATCTACCTGTTAACATCCGGCGCTGGTTACCGTAAGTCTAACGTTACTGCCTGTTTAGATTCAGGTTCTTATGATTATAGAAAACTTTTCTGCGCAGTCAAACTGTACATATGTAGCGACAGTGGTTGCTTTTCCCGGCCTATAGATACTCCTGTTAGGATGTTCCCACCAGGGCATGTCTCACTAGTTTACTCCATTGTGTGAACAAAATGTACAACAGTCTAGTTCGCTGATAGTGACAGGTCATGCATTAGTTTGTCAGACAGTCTGGAAATTAGTCTCTTTTGTTGAATATTCAACCCTGTAAATGTCAAGTATTGCCCAAGCCTGTCAACGCATGCTACTACTAACTTTCGCTAATATTTCATCCCACTGACTAATATGCCCAATTAAATCTCAATTCACTGCAACGACAGGTAGGAGGAACTGTCTGTTCATTGTAAATACATGTTGCTTCAAATGATATATAAGTAATTAGTATGGTTACTTTATTCTGACATACTGAGGTGTCACATGCTCTAGATTAATAACAATGAAGTTTTAAAGGCTTCACGTCTCTGATGATGGTTTTCATGGTTACAGGACACTTCAGCTGTTAAAGGTAATGAAGAGGAGGTTGATTTGAGCTCTGACCTCATTGAATTGGACAGCAGCTGCTCCCCCCAAACCAAACAGAAAGTGTTCAAAGAACAGAGGAACGTCTCCAGGAAACAGGACCAGATGCCAATCAGCCAGACAGACAAAGTGAAGCAACAGTTGGCAGGTGGACACGGAGAGGAAGAGGACAACCCAGGGCCCATCATGTCCCAACATGTAATTGAGGTTGAAATCAACATAATAGATAATGCAGTTGTCAGTGAGAGTCAGAAAACACCATCACATCCAGTCAAACCATGTTCGAAACGGAAATCAACCACTCCTCAGAGAGCAAGGAGGAAACCTTGTGCCGATGTCAGCACTGCGCCCGGCTCTCCATCCCGGACCTCAGTCATGTCCGAAACTGCGGCTGAAGAGCTCTGTGAGCTGAGGAGCTATTACAGCAAGCAGCTGAGGAGGATAAACTACATTTCCCATGAGCACCTGGGGCAGCACAAGGAGCCTGGGGTGCTGGCGTGCATCAGGGAGCCTCTGAGGAGCCTGCGTCTGCCCCGCAGGGTGACCATCGCTGAGACAGCACGCAGCCTGTGGACACGGGTCAGCAGCCGCCGCAAACTGCTGCGACACTGACATCAGAAAATTTTGGTGTTTTTTCATAAAGGTTTACAGTTATTGTTACACGGTAATCATGGTGCTTTGTTTAACTGCTGTCACAGGTGCAGAAGCCACTGTGTGTAGGAGTTAAACATGTCTGCTGGTCAAATGAAAGAACAGAAACATGCTGCCAAGCACTTCATCCATCCAATAATCTGACCTGCGAACACTGACAAATGGAGGGAAAATTGTATTTGATTACAAACAAAAATGATGTTATAATTTATAAGTTAAATATTTTTCATGGGACTCATGACTGACAAATCTCCTAACTGTATTGAAAATGATTATTCTTAATGGATCTAATGTTCTGAATCTGGATTTTTCAGCTGGATCTATTTTTTGTTATCTTTGTATTGATGCTGAAAATCTACTGACTAGCTAATAAACTGAATTCTAAGAAGTGGACGGGATTTTGATTACAGACTACCATAATGAGTCTTGTTTGATTGGGTGAACTGGGATGATCTCTCATACATGTAGTGTATTGAAGTATGAAACTGAAATTTAATTATACACATTTCTCTGCTTCAGCTACCATGGTCTAGTTAAAAAATAATTAAAATCCGAAGGAAGAAGCATATTCTCTTTCTCAATGGCACTCCTTGACTAAACCAGGCAACAGCATTTCTTTTCCTGTAACAATAATGTTGAGAAAAGTACTTTATTCATTGTTTAAAAGCCATCTTTTATCATGTGTAGTATCTCTTCTGATATACTAGAACTATAGTATCACTTATTTGTTTCTGGATCAATTAATTGTTTCCTCAAATAACTGAAATGGTAAATGGATTTGCATTTATATAGCGCTTTTCTAGTCTTGATGACCACTCAAAGCGCTTTACATTACAGTTTCACATTCACCCATTCTCACACACATTCATACAGTGCATCTATCCCAGCACTTTGTTATTCTAAGGGGGGGCCATTCGGGGTTCAGCATCTTGCCCAAGGACACTTCGGCATGCAGATGGTTCAGACTGGGAATCGAACCGCCGACCTTCAGGTTGGAGGACGACCACTCTACCCCTCAGCCACAGCCGCCCATCTGAAAGCATCTCTGTACACCTGAGATGGAGGAGAGCACAGCTTGAATCAAAGTAAAACAAATTTATTACATTTCATAATGATTCTTTATTTCAATAACTTTGAATCTGAAATGTTTATGTATGTATTATTGAAAAAAAATGATTTTTATATTGTTTTAACTTTTATATTCTCCTATGCTTATATTCCATGCTTTATACTTTTTAAATGAAACTCATTTTTACTGTCCTCTTTGCGGCTGTGACAGCAAATTACCACAATGTGGGACTAATAAAGGATTATTAATCCCACTAGGAAAGGATTAAACATTTGGAATGCTTATCAGGAACAAGCATTCCAAATGTAAAAAAAATGTTTTGTCCTAGAAATTTGATTAAGAAGATATATTTTCTTTTAAAACCGTAACAAAATCATTAAAAGATAGGAAAATAGATCAGGACAATATTACCGTTATTTAAATGTGAGAGCACTTCAACACAATCCACATAATGGACCACAGAAAGACTCTCTGGACAATCTTACACACGGATACAAGTGTCTGCGAGTGTCAGAGTTCAAGCTAAGAGGGATGCACTGTTGAATTAATCATGGGGATTGTTTTTCTTAAACTTTGTACTTGGAGTAGAAAATTCACCTCAACCACTACATTTGGATTAAAGCAAAACATGCAGTGTTTCCTGAACTGGAGACTGGACTTAGCTGTAGACTGTTTCCAGTGAACCAATCAATCTACAATTGGTTAAACCTGATTCTGATAATGAGGGGCCAATGTTAGACCTGCCTTCTCATCCAGAGCCACTGCAGGGAGCCAGAGATCTCTTTTCCTGTAATGAAGAGAATCAAGACCAGGGCCAAATACAAGCCAATGTTTGTTTACATCCCCAACAAAAGTCGTGGTTGTAGAGCAAATTTCACAAATAGTGAAACAGACATAGAGCAGCTCTGTGTCTCCTTTCTTACGTACCTCAATGTTAAAATGTATTTCCCTGGAGTGCAGTTTCCTGTAACTCTAACGTGTTTATTTGTAATTTAGAACATAGACCTAGAACATAGTGAAACAATCAGAAAATTATTTCTCATCCACAGTTTTGTTCTGCTAACGCTGCTGCTCCATGTATCTTTCCTTAATTTGATGTTGAGTAATTTCCATAATCAAATACAAAATTCAAAACTGATATTTTTTTTCATGTTCATTAACAAATCAGCAAAATATAAAACATTATTTACTTTCATGTACTTGCTGTGGCTGTGTATGAGGTACAGCGGCTGTCCTCCAACCAGATGGTCAGCAGTTCGATCCCAGTCTTCCCCAACTGCATGCCAAACTGTCCTTGGGCGAGATTCTAATTACCAAACTGCCCCTCATAGAAATAAAACTTCATGCTAATAGATGCACAGTATGAATGTGTTTGTGAACGGGTGAATGGCAAACTGTACTGTTAAGTGCTTTGAGTGCTCATCAAGGCTAGAAAAGTGCTATATAAATACACACCATTTATGTACTTGACTTTTCTATTTTATTTAACAAAATATAGAATCACCTGGAAACAGAAATGAAAAATAATTCTAGCTATTTTGAGATGGCCTCAACATTAATTGTGCCTTACAATCAACAATGAATCATGATAGTGGATCATTGATCCTGTCTGTGATCATTGATGATGATCGTGGTGGTGGCTCTAGAGTGCTTATATATATAATATGGGTTAGGGTTAGGGTTAGGTTTAACCCTAACCCTCTATGTACTATTATTGGAAATCCCTCTTATAATAAAATGTCATCTCCGTCAGACATTTTCTCATTTACAAATATTAATAACATTAGTATACCTCAAAATTTATATTAGCCATGGTCTTTCTCATTAATGTTGTAAATAATGTTATTTTCGTTAAAATGCTCTGCTACACACGACATCTGTTGCACCTCTGTCCATTCTGGGGGAGGGAACCCTCACATGTGACTCTCTCTGAGGTTTCTATATCTTTTTCCCTGTTAATAGTTTTTTTTTGGTAGTTTGTGCTTACTCTTGTTGAGTGTTAAAGACTAAAGATGTCGAACCTTGTAAACCCCTATAAGACAAATTGATTTGGGAATATGGGCTACACAAATAACAAAATTTGATGATTGATTGACTCCAGTCATTACACAAAGAAAGGATACAGAACTATCAGTCCACTTGAATTTGAAAGCCATTCATTTTAAAACCTCTTTGCCGAAAAGTTTTTTACTTTATTTACAGTGCTTCTGCAGTACATGTGTTGCTCAGACTAAAGGACAAAAAGAAAACAACTCAGACAATCAAACAACAGGAACATGCTTTTTGGCAGCACAGCTTCACCTCTGCTTCCATAGCAACAAAATCCAACTACTTACAAAGGATGTTCGGTCTAAATTGCTTCAGCCCCAACCTTAACAAAGCAGGATCAATCAATTAACATTCTTCATTTCTAAAAGGCTCTCCAGGTCACATCAAATATCTTAGACAGACAACAAGACCGAACTATTTGACAAGAGCACATACATAAAACTGTAGTTGTTGTAATTAAAGTCTTGAATCAGTTTACGTACATGGCCCCTTTCAAGAGCAGATATCACTCATAACAAAAGACAGAAGGACACAAAATGCAGGCGTGAAAAAAAGGAGAAAAGAGGGTATTTTAAAATCATTGGGCGGTGAATCAATAGGTCTCCTCTTTATTGGCATGAACTCTTCATCGTCTCTGCTCATCTCATCCTCACTGACCACCTTGTCAACCCATTCACCTTGACCACTCTGTGTCTGGGCAATTTCTTTAGCCAGCAGCAATTTGAAGTCAATTCAACCTCTCCCCTCTCTTCTCTTCACTGTTTTTGGCAGCCAGGTCAAAGAAATGCCTCTAAAAATGGTACATTTTCTCATGCAGCTTGACATTGAGTAAAAGATGATCATGCAGTAGCACAAATTAACCCCCTCAATTTGTTTTTGCTCAGCCTACAATGGCAAATCTTGGGGCAGTTCCTCTATACTTCTCTATTGCTGTCCATCTCATGCAGCCTTCCCTGATCTCTATCTCATGGACACAGAAAGGCTTTAGAAGCCAGATATTGTCCTGCTGCTGCATCAGGAAAATCCTTTTAAATGTTCTAGCTTGTTTTTGTAGCTTATTGTCCTGATGGTCCCCGTTCACAGGAGACCATTTTCTTTCAAACGGCCCAGTGCTAAGGCAGAGGCGTGCTCCACTTGTAAGAGACTGTGACGCCCAAGCAACTGCATCCCCTCTGACTCCCAGTTGTTGGTCAGTGAACATATGCTGGCCCTTGTAAACTTGAAAATCAAGGACCAGATAATTTTAGTCTGGCAGAAAATGCTTTAAATCCTGTGGGATTTTGTTTGCCTTCCCTTCCCTCTACCCTTACCGTACCACTTGGCCCTACCCCTTTGTTTTGTACCTGGCTGTGAAGGGGTAGTGTTTTCCCATTTCTCTATGTGATGTATGAAAAGTCCCTGCTGATGTTATTTCGTTTTGACTATGGGGCAGAAGTTTCAATGGACAGGACTAATGTTACATTGATGTTACCAATCAATAGATGAGTGTGTCCCGTCGGTCCTGCAGTTATAAGATGTGTCACGATAATGATGTTGGTTTATAACGGCAGCTAATATAAAATCGTTGGTTGATATTGTTTGACACTGTACTTATCGTCGGTTGGCTGCTGCTGACATAGCGAGTGGCTTTAATCTTACTAAATTGATTGTAGCTCTCTCACTTTGAAGGAACAGTTTGATTCATAGCCACAGAAACATTATATCAGCAAAAAAAAAGATGATTGCATACTTCCAATGTTTCTGTAACATATGGAAGCCAATGTGCTCTGTTGGCTTCACTAGAAAGCATAGGATGCCTTTTTGGCCGTACAGTGGGACTCACACAGAAATGGTACTGGACATAAAGGTCTCAAACTCATGTTCCCTATGAGGATGCCATTTTTTGGGTAAAAAAACCTGTCTATTTACTTACAGAGTATTAGTGACAGTTATTATAGAGTCAGATCTCTGCCATTTTCAAATTAAGAACAATTCCTTTATTTGTTTTGGCGCTGCCCACTTCTCCTCTTGTATCTACTCTTGTTACCTCGTCCTGCTGGAAAGCCAGAAGGCCATTGTATGGCTCTTTGAGTAGTGACTCTGCTGAAACTCCTCTAACTGATTGGAAAATGAAAGTGTGATGCTGTTAGGTGCTGTCAGCTACACACGCACACACATTAACACACACACACACACACATTAACACACACACTCACATGTAAGTTCAGCCGCTTTTATTTCATTATCCAACCATGATCTTATTTGAATAAATCAGTCACTTCATGCTTAGCTTCCTTTCCGCAAACTTCTGTAATTGCTTCATATGCTTCTGTCTTGCTCTTCCAAACACTAAACCTGTTGTAATGCTACAATAAATGTTCGAACGTGAGTTGTCTGACTGAAATAAGATTTATCCCGTCTTTCCTCAGCCCATCTCATCTCTTATTAATCTTCATTACATCCCCCCCTTGGGTCACAGTGGAGGGAGGCTGACTGACTGCAAATATTCTTGCTCTACATCCCTCTGTTCATGAGGACGTTTGCCTCATTGGCCAGTGAACTACATACAATATTTGTCCTTTGTCCATGGGTTTGCTCTAATAACCAGCTGAATGCACTGTTTCCAAAGAGAATGTGTGAATCTCATACCAGCCTCGGCTGTCACTGAGTTTCATTAAGAAGCTTTTTGGTTGCCAAGCACGCAGTTGACAGCTGCTGTGCATTTCTGCTTGTGGATGTATTTGAATCGGCTGACTCCGGAGACTGTTCAAATTAAAAAAATTTCTTCCAAAAGGAACAAACCCATTTATATTAAAAACACAGTGATCCTTGTGAGGAGTTGTTAGACAGTGTCAGTAGCAGCAAGCTGCTTGCTATGCATTGGGCGGAGTAGCACAAAGCCTCTGGGATCAGAGCTATTTAAGAAGTTTTTTGTAAACTTTTCAGATCGGCTTGAAAGAAATTCACTGATGCTCTTAGATTGAAAAATGTTCACAATTCAGCTGTTTGAAGAAAAATGTATCTGATGCTAAGTCACTTTCTGTTCTTTTTTTACTTTTTTATCAGATTGTTGCATCTTCTAGACACATGAATTGCAGGTAAGATGATGCCACACAGATGTAAATGCAGACTTTGTCTCATTTTCTTTCGGGAAAAGAAGGACGAACTGGGCCAGGTGGATATGTGGTGGTAACACCCCCGATCACCTTAAAGATACGTACAAGTAAACAGTTTAAATGTTGGAGATGTTTTTTACTTATTTTAAAATCATCAAGCAACATGAAATGGATAAAAACTCAACAGACGATCTTATCTCAAACTTGAAATTTCCTTCTCTATTCCCTGGAAAGGGGCCAAAGCTGTGACGAGTGAATAATATTACTGTTGTTTCTTCAGGATTTAAAAAACCAAAGTCCTGCTTAATAAGTCAAATTGAAAAGGAATTTAAAAGATTAAAATAGAACATCAACAATTGGAGATTATTGAGGTTATTAAAAAAAATACATATTGTATTATTTGTTAAGTTACAGTATAGAGGGAGCAATGTGATTTAATTTAAATTAAAATACTATGAACAGCCATCTGCCATCATGGCTAACCAGATGTGTAAAAGCCAATCTAACAAGATCAAATGGCCAGATAATAACCAGATGTTAACTCATTCAAATGTAACTTATTACAGAAGTTTTCATAAAGAAGACAAATCACATAAACAAGTAAAGATTGCATGAAATCCTATAACCGAATCAACATCATATGTGTAGACCTTGACTTAAATGACGCAAATAGAATCTGGGAAAATGTCAATAATAATCTGAAGTCAGATCCAACAGGTTATGATGATAGCCAACAGGGAACTATATCAGAAGTGCCCTAAACGTACAATCAATAGTGTGCAGCCCACAACCAAAAGTAACCAATACCCCTCTGCACCCAGACAATCATTTATAATCCATTAAGCAGTACAGACCTCAACACTGTCACATGTCAGGGCCTTGTTTCTTGGTTAAAGCCACAGGGAGAGTGTACAAGGGACGATGACAGTTACATAAAAAACCGTACTGTAACACACTATATGCCAATCCTGTAGCCTTCATCGAGCTGCAGAGCAATCCTGATAAGCCTCATTGTGTCTAAGTGACAGAGGTAACTTTCATAACGTTTGCATTTTTCAGAGAGAAGTTCCATGCCGACACTCCGCAAACAGCAAACAGGGGGAGCAATAAAATGCACTAATTACTTCACATCCAGTTAACCAACTATATGTATCATAGCAAGGGCAGAACCAGTGAACCAATAATGGGAGTTTATACCATGGTTCCATAAACTTCAGTGGGTGGTAAAAACCTGTGTTAGAAGGTTCCACCGAGACTTGAACTCGGATCACTGGATTCAAAGTCCAGAGTGCTGACCATTACACCATGGAACCCACTACATTGGCCAATATATGTGTTGAACAGATTTAGGCTATACAGAATGAATGATATAGACGATATAGAAAACTGATGCAACGAGATAAAGTAGTCGAAAAAGCAACACCTATTGATTGTTAGCCAAATGGGACTAAATGCTTCATTGCAGCTCTGGCACCACTCTCACCTATATTAACAGAGACTTGAAATAATGCATTCATTGAGAATGAACAAGTGTTACAAGGGTCCACCGAGACTTGAACTCAGAAGACTGGATTCAAAGTCCTGAGTGCTGACCATTACACCATGGAACCCACCCATGACATATTATATGGATCGATAATATTTAACTTATACAGAATAAATGCTACTGAGGCTGTAAAATACATTTATCTCTAGCTCCGCCAGATGAGAACGGGTACTACCCCCAGCTATCCTCCATAACATGATGCTTTTAGTTTTACATATGATTCAGCTGCCAAAGAGGGATTTAATACAAACTCCATAATCCTCAGCAGGTGATGGAACCAGGTGGTCTTTAGCCATGAAAGCTGCAAAAGTCTCATTGCTTTCAGAGTTGGACAGTTTAATTTACAGGAGCTGAATAGTCATTTGACTCACGCAGGTCCCACCTAGACTTGAACCACTGGATTGAGGTCCAGAGTGATGACCATTACACCATGGAACCCACTACATAATATATGTTGAACATATTTAGGTTATACAGAATAAATGATATAGAAAAATGATGAAACGTGATAAAGTAGTTGAAAAAGCAACAGTTATTGATTGTAAATCAAATGGGATTAAATGCTTCGTTCCAGCTCTGGCACAGCCCTCACTTATATTAAGCGAGACTTGATTAAGTGTTACAAGGTTCCACCGAGGAACAGTTTAATTTCTCAGGAGGTCATAAGTAGTGATGCCGGTAACGCGCTACTTAGTAACGCGCTACTCTAATTTGACCACTTTTTTCAGTAACGAGTAATCTAACGCGTTACTATTTCCAAACCAGTAATCAGATTAAAGTTACTTGTCCAAGTCACTGTGCGTTACTATTTGGGTATTTGTGGTTAAACCGCTGGGCACGTGCCGCGGCTGGGGGAACAGTCGCCCTTCTCTCCGCGCCGCCGGAGGCTCGGTGCTCGGTGTGCGGCACGCCTCGACGTTTTTTTTTGGGGGGGGGATCCTCGTCCGCAGCGTCTCACGGCGTCACTGGTGTGGGGGCTTTCCTTCTCTTGGGCCGTGGGTCGGTGTCCGTCGCCGGTGCAGAAGGCGGGGACCGGTTGGAGGGGACTCGGGATGGCGGTGGCGGCGGCGGCAGCGACTCTGGACGCCCCTTCTCGCGGATCACCTCAGTTACGGCGCCTGCTGGGGGAACCCTCCGTTCGCGCGGGGGAGGGGGGGGGCAAAACCGGTTCTCATTTTTATGTTGAGGCGGCGGGGGTGTTGTCGGCAGCTGCTGATTGTAACTAATAAAGTAACTTGTAATCTAACTTAGTTACTTTTAAAATCAAGTAACTTGTAATCTAACTAAGTTACTTTTATAATCAAGTAACTTGTAATCTAACTAAGTTACTTTTTCAAAGTAACTGTGGCAACACTGGTCATAAGTCATTTGACTCACTCAGGTCCCACCGAGTCTTAAACTTGGATCACTGGATACAAAGAGCAGAGTGCTGACCATTACACCATGGAATCTACTCTCAAAGCAATATTTATGTTGAAGAAATGTAGGTTATACAGAATGAGGGATAGAGAGGATAAATTATACATTTAACACTAACTCCACTAGATGGGAACCCATATGACTGCCAGCCATCCTTCATAATAAGACACTGACTGAGGTTCCACCGAGACTTGAACTCGGATTACTGGATTCAAAGTCCAGAGTGCTGACCATTACACCATGGAACCACAAAATGTTACTTTGCATTGACATCAGCTAAACTACAGACAAAACAATTATAAAGAGGATATAGACTACTGATGAATAGAGGCAAAATATTAAAAAAAGCAACCCCCAATGGCGTCATTCACCAATGGTTCTCTAGAAGAAATGCTTTCTCAAACCCACTTACACAGTGGTTACGACGATTCTGCCATTCACCAATGTTTTCATATCTGGGATTTGTTCGTATGTAAAAACAGAATCCTTGCACAATTAAGAGCCCTCTTAATTGTGGTCTCAACTAGCTTCTTATTACAACTGGCTAATGCCTTAAGATTAACTATTGTACATCTGTGTTTGATATGTTTCAAACCCCAGAGACCAACCACCAGTGGGACCGAAGATAACAAATTGTTGATAATATCATTCGGCACACTCATTTAAAAAAATTAGAGTATTTCCAGAGGCTTCATCTGCATGGTTGACATAAGATATTTTTTCAAACAAAAGATGAAAGGAGGATGAAAGCTGGAGGAAGTGATGGAAGGATGAAAAGAGGAAGTTGGATTTAAGAGAGTGGGACACAGCGCTGTCATTCCGTCTTTACATTATTTATATGTGTATACATCATGTTACACTGGTGTCATTATTGATCTGCAAAGAGAGTCTAACACTATGAAAAAGTTTTACATTTGGCTTCAATGAAAAACACATTTTTTACAGTTTATGGAAGAGTTATATAAATTTTAGCCATTTGCACCCTCTCCACAGTAATGCTGGTGTCTGAGGGACAATCAATATGCTGCAATCTGAAACCTGTAGTGCTGTAGAGCTGCATTTCATGACACTGGTGGGTGTTATTTGTGAGATACAGTAGAGCTGAACAGTAAAACTGGATATGATCCTGAGCCCACCTCAAAATCCACAATGGATGACTGCAAGAGGCACAAGCTGAAGGTTTTGCCATGGCCCTCACGTTCCTCCGACCTTAATATCATCAAAAATAAACCCCAAAAGAGCAGAGCATTGCAATATCTGAAAGAATCTCAGATAAGAGATTTGTGAGCAAGGTATCAACAAGCTTTGATACCAATCATGAAGTGTGCTTAAACTTTAGGTAACAGTCCCTTTATCTTGTAGTTACATGGGAAACATTTTATCTTACAGAAATATGTCACCTTTAAAGCAGCAGTGTGGAGGATTTAGGGATATCTAGGCAGACATGGAACATAATATTCACATCTATCTTTTAAAGAGTGTATATTCACCTGAAACTAAGAATGATTCAATGAATGAATGAGCCCTTTATAATTTAATCAGGACTGGGTCCAATTCCATGGCGTCTACCTACATAATAATCAATGACAAACAAAGAAATTAAGTAGGTCACTCCTCGGTGGAGAGACAACCAGAGTAACAATTTGGGAGCTGTCCAAGGCAGGACAACACACAGGACCTGTGAGGAACCAGTAGCCTCCTCAGGGCTATTTAGTTATTCTAATGACCCCCACTCCCTGTATCATCCAGACATCCATACTTTTATTTATTCATCTGATTTATTTAAGTGCCATAAGAGAACTTAACCGAGTGCAATACTGTGCAATATATTGTGCAATAAAACTGAGTACACTTAATCATCAGTTTTAATAGCTTGCTAATTTCTTATATACCATTAATTCTGTGTTTTATTATTAATTAATTAGATTGTAAGTGTCCACTTGTCTTGTCTTGTACTATTTGTACCACTGGGACACTTCATTTTTGTACACTGTTCATCGACAGTAGAAGACATTGAATTGAAATCCATGTGCTCTGTTATGATACAGGTCAAAATCCTAGGTACTAGTTTAAAAGATACAAGAAGAAAGAAAACTCTATAGCAGTGGTGTACTGAGAAGAATTTGTAGAATTTGTACATGATGACCTCAAGTGTACCTTTGAGGTGACACTCAGTGGGTGTCTGAGATAGAGGAGAATGTGTAATGGTTGCGGGCTGAAGGAGTGGATAAAGGAGGAAGAGGTGGGGAATGGATCTGTAAGAGTGATGAGGAGAGCTGGTGTGGTCTTGTATAACCAGACCTCTCTCTGCTCCATGGTCAACATTTGTATAATAGGATGACCTTCTTGCAAGAATACAGGCTTATTAAAACATGCAGGCAGCGATTGTACAGAAATTAGTGACTTCAAGTGTATCTTTAATTTGGTGTATTTATGAGAAAGTACATGCAGCAATGTTTCGATTCTGAAAGAAAAATAACAAAAATAATGTGAGGGTTTTATGCTTTTTTCTGTTTTATGTGATTGTTAACTACATATGTTTGGGTTTTACAACATTGGTCAAACAAAACAAGCAAAAGCGGTTCAAATATATTGGTCCTAAAACCAGAACAATCTCCACAATAATTTCCATGCCAATATAACAATTACATATTTACATCAAAGAAATTATTGTCATAATACATGTTACTGACTTGACTTCTTCCCCGGAGTCCCTTTGCCTTTTTGATCGCAGATACAGGGCTGCGGCGATGTCGAGGAATATGATGGTGGATCACAAATCAGAGATTGTGATAGTAATGTGGGATCCTATATCGTGTTGGCATCTTAGAGTGGTGGTGGACCATGATCGAGGTGACAGCTGATGGTGGATCCTGATGGCGGCAGTGGATCATGATTGTGGACTATGGTGGCACACGATCATGATGGTGGATCCTGATCGTGGTGGCTGCTGATAGTGGACAATGATTACAACAAGACTGCTTGATATACAATATTTCTACTCAGATACTCTACTATTATTGAAAAGAATCCATCAATTCATTAACCTTCCATTATGCAAAACATTATTTCTTCTGATCAACGTTGAAAATACGATGTTCTCCGTTACACATGGCATCCATTGCACTTCTGTCCGTCCTGGGAGAGGGATCCTTCACATGTGGCTCTCTCTGAAGTTTCTACGTTCTTTTTACCCAGTTAAAATGTTTGCTTCCCCCAGCATCAACCCGCCTCCTCTCATCTCCAACCAGCCTCCTCCCAGCCCCAACCATCCTCCTCTCATCTCTAGCCAGCCTCCTCCCAGCCCCAACCATCCTCCTCTCATCTCCAACCAACCTCCTCCCAGCCCCAATCAGCCTCCTCTCATCTCCAAACAGCCTCGTCCCAACCCCAACTCCATTTCGCCCAGAGGAAAGAGGGCTTCTGGGGTTTTTGTATGAAATTAAGGCTGCACATCAGTGCAGACATGAGGAGTTGAGTGTTTCACAGGCCAGGTGATAAATTAGGAAGGGAGTGAGCAAAGTTTCCGGAGGGAGAGGAGCTCCAAGATGGACTTACGAGCTGTAGACTGAGGCACATCAAATGTATCCTAAAGCTCCCAAAAGGACGTTTGGTTGCCCATTCCGTACCAAAGGAACATTAGCGGATTGTTACGGAGAGGAACTCCGGTCAATCTCCAACATGATAGCCCTGGTTTAACTGTTGCTAAAGCTTTAAGACCAGGAAGTAATATTGAGCCCAGAAGACTTGAAGATGGCGACAGAATGTGTGCTCATCTGTTTCCACACGGAATTGCAGGAGCTTATTGTCTGTGCCTTGGCTGCCCCTCCCTCATCTGTGAGTGTGTGTGTGTGTTTGCGTGTGTGTGTGTGTGTAGGTGTTCTGATTAGTGCGACATGAGTTCACGTTCATAGTTCACCATATAAATTCTGAACTTGTTCATAGTTCAGTTCATTTCATAGTTGTAAGGTGGAAAGTGAGAATGAAAGACTTAACTTGTTAAAGAAAACCTTATCACCCTTAAACCCGTCACTACCCCTTGCCTACAAATCCCTCACATAATAATAAGGTGCATCGGATGTAGTCGCTGAGTCTGCGTCTCTGCTGTTCTCTTGCCATCTATATATGAGACCGAGAGCTGTTGTGTTGCAAGTATGGTCTGCCCCTTTAAGGAAAGTTTGTAGTGTGTGACGTAGTGCACCTGGGTATTGTGGGAAAAGACGCTAAAAGGGTGTGTATAAAGAGAAGTGATACCACCTAGAGGTGATGCAAGTGTTGCTCATCCTGTATATCCGAGAAATAAAGTGGCCGCATTCCAAGTAAAGAAACATCTCTTCCTCCTTGTTCACGGAGCGGTCCTGACGGCTGGTTACCGGCCAGAGAGTGAGCCAAGATAACCCGTGAGCTGAGACACTGGCCAGAGGAGATAACACCTGGAATACGTTGCTTGTTTGGTCTACATATGTGTGCCATGAGTGATGGGTAACGAAGTGCGAAGTCGAGAGTTAGTTGGTTTAGGTTAGGCTACATCGCGGACATTTCACGGGCACTGAGCAACGACATGGTGCAAGCATTCGATTTAGACAGCGTCTCTCCTGAGGAGAAAGTATTGAAATATCCTGAGGACAGGTAGGGGTGGGGCACGGGACAGTTATAGGCCAATGGCTGTAGGGTTTAATGGAATGGCAGGCTATCATTGGCTGATGAGTTGGCATATCAAGGGTGAATGAGGAAGGGGAGTGAAGAATACAGTGGTGGATGACTGGAGTGTCGGAGTTACGAACAATAAGTGTGTCTTGTTCGCTGGACTTTAATAAAGTTACACATAAAGAGAAAAGTTTCCTGTCGTCTATACGTGAGCACGCTACAATATGAACCTGCTCACCGTTCAAATTCATTATTTGTCATTGAGTTGCGTTCAGTTCATCGTTCTCATAAAAGTGAACGTGTTCAATGAACGCGTTCATTTGCGTTTGTTCATGCACAACACTGGTGGTTTCTACCCACAGGTCTTTGGGACTTGCATTTCATCTGCAGTAGTAGATCCAGAGTCATCCCACCACTCATGGCCAGATTATACAGTTTGTCTACATGGTATGGATGTCCTCCTCATTAATTTGAGAGGCGGTGGTCTAGTGGCAGAAACTTGGACTATGGGCAGAGAAGGTCTCTGGTTCGTCTCTGGTTCGATTCCACGGAAAGACAACAAAAAGACGAACCTGGATTGATCTGCCCAAAAATCCAAGAGTCTCTCAGTCTAGACCCTGTCTAGTGCCCCTGAGCAAGGCACCTTACTCCTCCAACATCTGCTCCCCGAGCGCTGTACATAGTCGCTCACTGCTCTGTGTGTCCCGCACACAGATGGGTCAAAAGCAGAGATTACGTTTCCCTACCTGCATGAGTGTGCGTTTGCATGTCTGTGCATGTGTGTGGGATAAATAAAATGCATCTGCATCTACTTAAAAAATTTAAATTGAATGTAAATAGACATTTCTCTATAATAAAAAAATGTTCACTCCTACTATTAATGTCTATACCAAGCATAACAACATTTCTACAGGCCATACATTGAGATTTCCATCCTATATTTCTAAAGAGCATGACCTCATTTTATTGAGATTTCATTTGTCCCCCTCTCAGAGCTAATCATTGAGTCTTTATTTGATCTACTGAGCTGAGCCGAATTATAATCATTACTCAATTTATTACAATGAGGAGTCGATGTGGTAAGGGGCTCGTCCAGTATTTGGAACTAAAACCTCTTGCATCCGAAGCAAGAATCAAACTCCTTGACCAGCAAGCCAAAACCTTAAAAAATGTCCCTTATTTGCCACTTCGGTAAACAGTATATTTACTTGAATTGGTATTTGTGATGTTTGCGATTGTATATAAATTTGGTGTTATTGGTTGTTATACTGTTATACTTGTTGAAACTGTTTTAAGTTGTTTAAGTTTATGATGACTGGTACAATACACAACAAACAAAGGGATTTGATAACTGAATTTATAAAAAATTTTGTCATTCGGAAATAGAGGTGTATTGACCGATGTGGAGCTATAGAAAGGTGATGCAAATTAATATCATAGAACAAAACAGTTTTTTGATGGGAATGCTCAGGAAATATCAACAAGTCATCTTAAATCAAATGATTATTATTATCTTTTTTGGACTGGTACAGATCCAAGGAATTTCATGAAGGAGGAGGAGCACACATGGTGCCGTGGGATTCATCTGTGGATTCTCTTATAGCAAATAGTAAGAGTAGAAGGCAGTGATTCCACATCTTAGCGCCCATGACAGACAGTATTTGTTGTTTATTATTGTGATGGAACCATTCTGGAGCTCCTTGTGACTTGCTGCCAACCTCTATCACACAGAGTACAGGCTGTAATTATATAGTCTACCTTCTCTCTCTCTCTCTCACACACACGCACGCACACACACGCACACACACACACACACACACACACACGCACACACACATACACAAACACACAAAACACATAGGCACAGATAGAGATTTTACTAGATTAACTAGTTATTGGTCTGTCATGCTTTTCGTTGTTTTTACCCTCAGTATAGTAATTATGGACCTAAACATAGAGGCCTAACACTGATGAGGTAAAAGTTTAAACTACTTCAACCGAGGGACAGGCTGGGACACAGGCAGCCACGACAGGTAATGTGCTCTGTGCAAACCATGGAAGCAGTGATGCAAGGCACAGGGAAACCGGATTAGCCATGAAGAAACCCAAGCCCAAGGAATCGCTAACAACCAGAAGTAGGTAAATTGGCACAGCGCAAATACCACTTGGACACACTGAGTTGAGAGAAGGTCTTTATGCTACTGCTTGCAAGGTGGAATGGAGCTGATTAGCTGTCCCTGGCATCTATTTCAGTTGTGAGGAGGAGGAAACTGGACCACCAGTTACACACACACACACTTAAGGGTAAACATGAAGTTACACACAAGGATGAGGAAAGATCCTGTCTACATATGACAGTTTCATAACAGCATCAGTGAATTCTTAATGAAAGAGGAGATCAGGGTGTTTGGTCCACTGATAGATACTATTTCATGTCCTGAGATACGAGTAGGTCAAAGTGCTCATACTAAATACATGCCAGATACATTTCCACTGATGTGACCTGAATGACAGAGTTGTTTAACTTGACTGACTGATGTGTTGTTTGTTTTGGTGGCATCAGTCATCTCTTTGTTCTGCAAACACATAGAGGTGCTCAACAGACACAGAGAATTTAAACATCAGGAACGTATGCTTGCTTTGTTGTGCAACAAAGCCCTATAAGTGTATTTAAATATTCATATCTTTGTTTCCTCACATGGGAGTGGATGGGAGCCAGCTGTTATTTAAGGCTTGGCGCTGCACTTCAGCTTCCGCTGTGAACCCGGCGTTAGTAAATAACTCACAATGAGTCGCTTAACATACGTCACATACTACGTTGCTCTGATTGGTTGTAGGTCTATCCAATTGAGACAAGAGACATTTTTTTTTCTGGTTCGGTTGAAACACGCCCCATAATCACAGCCCAATGGAGCGGTATCAGACTCACATTCTGCCTAGAATTGTGAGTATGACAACGTCAGGCTAGTACATGCCCATATTCAACCACTAAATGGTCAATGCAAAGCAGCTAATGACTGTTAAATGACCTGGGTGACAATAGATTTCTATGATGAATCACTGCATCAAGCCATGAAGAGAAGTGCAACTTTGCAAACTCTGAGGTTAGTGAAGTGTAGGTGAAGAACGAAAGATGGCGTGCACGTCACTGCTATCAAGCAATCAATCAAATTTAGTTTGTATAGCCCATTTTCACAAATCACAATTTATATCATAGGGCTAACAAAGTGTGACATTCTCTACAAGAGTAAGGAAATACTACCCCCAAAAAAACTATTAACTAGCGTCAGAAAGAGCCACACAAGGGATCCCTTTCCCAGGATAGACAGAAAAGGTTTGATAGAGATGAAGGGATTAGCAACGGTAAACGGTACCTCAAATAAATTTATTAAAATAAAATACAAAATACTGTTGCCACAAAATGTTACAAAATACAATACATGTATTATGTATTTAAAAGTAGGAAATACTTTTTGTGGATTTTCTGTTTTCTCACAATTTGGTATAGCAGAGCATTCAGGTTTGGGCCATTTAATGTACAGAAAGCTCTGCTGAACCCCACAAAAATGAACAACAGTCACAGAATGTCAGTGTAACTAAGCAAAGCTATTAAAAGACAACAACTTGATTGATAATGTATATATATATTTTTATTAATGGGACTTAACAGCCCATAAACTTCTGCTTTGTATCAACAAGAAAATATTCATAACATATGAATAGCATCACACATTAGGCCTATGTATACTATAAAAACAAAATATAGAATTAAAACCAGTTTTACACAGGTAAAGAGCCTAAATAAATTACTGTACATCAAGTTCTGCACAGAAAAATGAATATTAATAAAAGGTTAATATTAAATCAATACAAAAGAGAACTGGTAACTTAACAAGTGAGTAGCCTACTTACTACTCTTTTACTGTTCCCTTGCCAGTGGCATGGTAGCCAACTTATTTTCCCTCTTACTTTGGCCAGTGGCATGGTAGGCCACATAGTTCTATTACAGTGTTAAGTGTCTCATACAGGTTCACACTGACATCTTTATGACATAATAATCCTTCCATTTTGGTTCTTGAGACACAACCACTGAGTAGCCAGTTTAGTTGCCTTTAAGAACAACTAACTTTTCAAATATTTCTGTTGTTAACCGCCTCCTGTGCAGATGGAATATTATTCCTGCAAACGACAACAGTCTCTCAACAAGTGCTGAAGAGGGGAGGGTTGTGTTGAGGGTCGAACAAAAAGGAGCTTGATAAGTGGGTACTGCTGAAGAGAGAGCAGGTAGTTTCTGGTGTCCTCCAGAAAACAAAAGGTCTCTAGCTCAGCTTTGATGTGGTTTGTGATCTCCTGTCTTTCCTGTACTTAAGTTTCTTCAGCTGAGAAAACAAAGAAGTCATCTTCCTCATCATCTTGGAGGTTGGAGGAAGCCGTTTCACTCTCTGCGACCAGGCCAAGATCTTCAGCTGAGTGGAAAATAAGCTGGTGGATTCGCCTCCTTTTCTAGATTTTTTATAGGCCCTATCACATACGGTGGCTGTGGCTGAGGGGTAGATTGGTCGTCCTTCAACCTCAAGGTCGGCGGTTTGATCCCCAGTCTGACCCATCTGCATGCCAAAGTGTCCTTGGGCTAGATGCTGAACCCCGAATGGCCCCCCATAGAATAACAAAGTGCTGGGAATAGATGCACTGTATGAATCTGTGTGTGAATGTAGAACTGAACTGTAAAGCGCTTTGAGTGGTCATCAAGACTACAAAAGCACCATATATATAAAAATCCATTTACCATTTACATACAAATAACAAAATACTCAAAAGTATTTGAAAAACGTATTTCAAATACAAGTAATAGAAATACTGCCTGTGTGTGTGTGTGTGTGATAGCCCTGCACAAAGCAAGAGCTGCCTACTATTCAAAATTAATAGAAGAGAATAAAAACAACCCCAGGTTTTTCTTCAGCACTGTAGCCAGGCTGACAGAGAGTCACACCTCCACCAAACCCAGTATTCCTCTATCCCTTAACAGCAATATCTATAAAATCAAACATTTCCTGCCCTCAATTGGCACTATTACTCTACCAACACCAGAAATCTCAGAAACGGCTGAGAATCCTACCTATTATTTATTATATCTCAGGTTCTACGCCAACAACCAGTATCTTAGAACCCATTCCTACAAAATTACTTAAAGAAATTCTGCCCCTAATTGATAGTTCGTTACTGAACTAAATCAACCTGTCATCATCGTCAGGATAATTACCACAGTCCTTTAAAATATGTTAATCAAACCCCTTCTCAAAAAACCCACCCTAGACCCAAAGGTTTTAATTAACTTCAGACCAATATCTAATCTCCCCTTCCTGTCTAAAATCTTAGAAAAAGTTGTAGCCAATCAGCTGTGTGAGATTCTCCGGGAAAATAATATATATGAAGACCTTCAGTCTGGGTTTAGAGCCAATCACAGTACAGAACCAGCCTTGGCTAAAGTCACTAATGACCTTCTTAAAGCTTCAGATCAGGGATTTGTGTCTGTCCTCGTTCTGTTAGATCTCAGTGCAGCATTCGATACAATTGACCATAACACTTTATTACAGAGACTAGAACAGTTAATTAGCATTAAAGGAACTGCACTAAACTGGTTTAAATCTTATTTTTCTGATAGCTTCCAATTTGTGCAAATCAATGATGAGTCATTTGTTCGCACCAAAGTTAAACATAAACATGGTGTTTCACAGGTCTCTGTGCTCAGCCCAATTTTATTCTCATTATATATGCTTTCACTAGGAAACATTATCATGACACATTCGGTAAATTTCCAATGCTATGCGGATGACATCCAGTTATACTTGTCAATAAAACCTGAACAAAGTAATCAATTAACTAAACTTCAAGCATGTCTCAAGGACATAAAAACCTGGATGACCCGCAATTTTCTCTTCTTAAACTCAAATTAAACAGAGGTTATAATACCTTATCTATGATACATTATCTATGATATAGCCTAGGTCAATTCAGTGTAGCTTAGTTGGAAAATGCATCTTCAGGGACAGATTGGAGTTGATGTGGCCAAGGGCTCATGCATGATTTCAATCAATCAATCAAATTTTATTTGTATAGCCCATATTCACAAATTACAATTCATCTCATAGGGCCTCAACAGGGTGTGACATCCTCTGTCCTTAACCCTCAGCAAGAGTAAGGAAAAACAACTAAAACCCCTTTTAACAGGGTAAAAATACGTAGAAACCTCAGAGAGAGCCACATGTGAGGGATCCCTCTCCCAGGACTAAAATAATAAAATAAGTATACTATACCTACTGTCTCCTGATTACTATGTCAGTAAAACTAAACCTCTAATGGCTGTATATTGATATCTCCGTTGTATATCACTAAATTGATTTTATGAGATTTTTCTGTCAACCTCTTTTCAGAGATAACGATTGGGGAGTCAACATTGATCTATAGAATTTAGCAAAATTGAAGTCCTAGGTCAATTAAGTATAACTTAATAGGATAGTCCATCATCAGGGACAGATTGGAGACAATGCAGAAAGGGCTTGTCCGGGATTTAAACCCAGGACATCTCACACCCAATAATGTGACTTATTTTGATTGTTCAATCAACCTCTTTTCAAGCAAACCATTGATGAGTCTTTATTGAACGTAGCGCAACTCTAGACTTAGGTCAATTAAGCATAGTTTAGATGAATAGTCCATCTACAGGGACAGACTGGAGTTAAGGTGATGAAGGGCTCGTCCGGGATTTGAACCCGGGACATCTTGCACACCCGAAGCGAGAATCATACCCCTAGACCAACGAGCCACGTAAAAGAGACCTTTCTGAATTTAACAATTTCAGCAAGCATTTTTGGATGTAGACCAAGTTGGAATAATAAATCCTGGCCTTTCATTTCTATAAAATCAATACACTACTTTCTCTATTATATATCTCTCAAGAGTGTGACTTACTTTGATTGAGATTTTCTGTCAACCTCTTTTCAAGCAAACCATTGATGAGTCTTTATTGAACGTAGCACAACTCTAGTCCTAGGTCCATTAAGGATAGCTTTGATGGACAGTCAATCTTCAGGTAAAGTTGAAGACTGGGACGGGATTTGAACCCTAGACCTCTCGCACCCTAAGCGAGAATCATACCCTTAGACCAACGAGCCACGTAAAAGAGACCTCTCCGAATTTAACAATTTGGGCAAGCATTTTTAGATGTAGACCAAGTTGCAATAATACATCCTGGCCTTTCATTTCTGTACAATCAATAAAATCTCTATACTACTGTCTCCTGCTCACAATGTTAGCAACACTTAACCTCCAATGGTTGAATATTGATAACTCCATTGTATATCTCTAAAGAGTCTGACATGTTTTGATCAAGATTTTTCTGTAACCCTCTTTTCAGAGATAACCATTGGGGAGTCTACATTGATCTATAGAATGTATCCCAATTCTTGTCCTAAGTTAATTAAATATAATTAAGTTGGACAGTACATCATCAGGGACAGGTTGGAGACAATGTGGAAAGGGCTCGTCCGGGATTTGAACCCGGGACCTCTCGCACCCAAAGCGAGAATCATACCCCTAGACCAACGAGCCACGTAAAAGAGACCTTTCCGAATTTAACAATTTCGGCAAGCATTTTTAGATGTAGACCAAGTTGGAATAATACATCCTGGCCTTTCATTTCTGTAAAAATCAACATACTACTGTCTCCATTATACACTCCTGATCAAAATCTTAAGACCAGCTACAAAATTGCATGAATTTGCATTTTGCACTGTTGGATCTTAGGAAGGTTCTAA
Source organism: Pseudopleuronectes americanus (assembly GCA_038501795.1). Classification (NCBI taxonomy): domain Eukaryota; kingdom Metazoa; phylum Chordata; class Actinopteri; order Pleuronectiformes; family Pleuronectidae; genus Pseudopleuronectes; species Pseudopleuronectes americanus. Next base: position 1,339,804 of record CM076737.1, on the reverse strand, counting down.
GTAGAGCTTCAAAATGAAAAAAGAAGAAATGGGAACAAGAGAGCAAAAGTTGTGAGCAGGCAATTTATTGAAAACAACAATTTAACTCAAATAGGCTGTTCATCAGCTGATCAAAAGTTTAAGACCACAGCCTTTAAAAGCCAATATCTGTGCACAAATTTGGATTCCATGTCATTTCCTGTCAAGTAATCACACTGTGAAGATCTCTTGATGGCAAAGGCAAAAAAGCTCACCGTCTTTGAACGTGTTAGGATTGTTGAACTGCATTAACAAGGCCTCTCACAACGTGCCATCGCTGCTGAGGTTGGACGCAGTAAGACAGTCATTTTATATTTCTAAAAAGATCCTCAGGGTTATGGAACAAAAAAATCAAGTGGTAGACCCAAAAAAATCTCACCGGCGCTGAGCCGGAGGATCCGTATGGCTGTCCGTCAAGACACGGGACGATCCTCGTCCCAAATTAAGGCCATTACTGGTGCTGACTGCAGCCCAATAACCATCAGACGGCATCTGCGAAGGAAGGGCTTCAAAAACAAGAAACGTCTTCAAAGGCCACGTCTCCTTCAACACCAAAAAATTGCCCGTTTAGACTTTGCAAGAGAGCACCAAACATGGGACATTCAAAGGTGGAAGAAAGTTTTATTCTCTGACGAGAAAAAAGTTTAACCTTGATGGTCCTGATGGCTTCCAACGTTACTGGCATGACAAGGAGATGCCACCTGAGATGTTTTCTATGCGGCACAGTGGAGGGGGCGCCATCATGATCTGGGGTGCTTTTTCCTTCAATGGAACAATGGAGCTCCAGGTTGTGCAGGGGCGTCAAACAGCAGCTGGCTATGTGGAGATGTTGCTGCGGGCATCCCTCATGACTGAGGGCCCTCGTCTGTGTGGTAACGACTGGGTTTTTCAGCAGGACAACGCTCCAATTCACAATGCCCGTCTGACCAAGACTTTTTTCCAGGAGAATAACATCACTCTTTTGGACCATCCTGCACGTTCCCCCGATTCTTAATCCAATTGAGAACATTTGGGGATGGATGGCAATTAAGGATAGCTTTGATGGACAGTCAATCTTCAGGTACAGTTTGGAGTCAAGGTGGTAAAGGGCTTGTCCTGGATTTGAACCCGGGACCTCTCGCACCCTAAGCGAGAATCATACACCTAGACCAAGGAGCGACGTAAAAGAGACCTTTCCGAATTTAACAATTTCGGCAAGCATTTATGTAAAATCAATATACTACTGTCTCCATTATATATCTCTGTAATTGTGGTATTAAAAGAGACCTTTAATACATCCTGGCCTTTCATTTCTGTACAATCAATAAAATCTCTATACTACTGTCTCCTGCTCACAATGTTAGCAACACTTAACCTCCAATGGCTGAATATTGATAACTCCATTGTATATCTCTAAAGAGTCTGACCTGTTTTCAGAGATAACCATTGGGGAGTCTACATTGATCTATAGAATGTATCCCAATTCTTGTACTAAGTTAATTAAGTATAAGTTAGTTGGACAGTACTTCATCAGGGACAGATTGGAGACAATGTGGAAAGGTCTCGTCCGGGATTTGAACTCTGGACCTCTCGCACCCAAAGCGAGAATCATACCCCTAGACCAGTGGTCCCCAACCCCCAGGCCGTGGGTCATTTGGTACCGGGCCGCACAGAAAGAATAAACAATTTTAAATTTTTTCTGTTTTATCTATTATCCGGTCATTTTTCAAAATAAAACGGTGTTTTATTTTGAAAAAATACCGGATCCTCTCCTTTATGACTCATGCTTTACGCATTTCAAGACGCTTGTCTCGGTCACGTCACTTTTTTCGCTGAACACAAACCAACACGGTATTTGTCGGACCCATTTGTCAACAAACCAGGTGAATCCAGCATGTCTGTTTAAGAAGAAGATCAGCTGCTGGAGGTCGCAAATGACGGCGGCCTTAAAAGTATGTTTGAGAAAACAACCTGGATTAAAGTAGAGCAGAATACCCTGAGATCGCCTCAAAGGCACTAAAAACTCTATTGCCATTTCCGACATCCTATCTGTAGTGACATCGCTGGATTTTTTTTTAATTAACGAATTAATTTTTTTTTAAATAACCCAAAAAAAACTCTCCAAATTCCGTTAAATAATTAAAAAAACTACGGCCGCACCAGAGGGACTCCGTAATGAGGCTCCGTAGACACACCTTAACGGCCGGTCCGTGAAAATATTGTCTGACATCCAACCGGTCCGCAGCGCAAAAAAGGTCGGGGACCACTGCCCTAGACCAACGAGCCACTTAAAAAGAGACCTTTCCGAATTTAACAATTTCGGCAAGCATTTTTAGATGTAGACCAAGTTGGAATAATAAATCCTGGCCTTTCATTTCTGTAAAATCAATACACTACTGTCTCCATTATAAATCTCTAAAGAGTGTGACTTACTTTGATTGAGTTTTTCTGTCAACCTCTTTTCAAG
>CM076737.1:1332340-1334840 GCA_038501795.1 Pseudopleuronectes americanus | reverse complement strand
CATACCCCTAGACCAACGAGCCACGTAAAGAAAACCTTTCTGAAACCATAAACCGGCAAGCGCTGTTGGATGTTGACAAAGTTGCAATAATACATCCTGGCCTTTCATTTCTGTACAATCAATAAAATCTCTATACTACTGTCTCCTGCTCACAATGTTAGCAACACTTACAATCCAATGGCTGAATATTGATAACTCCATTGTATATCTCTAAAGAGTCTGACCTGTTTTGATCAAGATTTTTTTGTAACCCTCTTTTCAGAGATAACCATTGGGGAGTGTACTTTGATCTGTAAAATGTATCCCAATTATTGTCTAGTTTAATTAAGTATAATTCAGTTGGACAGTACCTCATCAGGGACAGATTGGAGACAATGTGCAAAGGGCTCGTCCGGGATTTGAACCCGGGACCTCTCGCACCCAAAGCGAGAATCATACCCCTAGACCAACGAGCCACGTAAAAGAGACCTTTCGAATTTAACAATTTCGGCAAGCATTTTTAGATGTAGACAAGTTGGAATAATACATCCTGGCCTTTCATTTCTGTAAAATCAATATACTACTGTCTCTATTTTATATCTCTAAAGGGTGTGACTTACTTTGATTTAGTTTTTCTGTTAACCTCTTTTCAAGCAAACCATTGATGAGTCTTTATTGAATGTAGCGCAACTGTAGTCCTAGGTCAATTAAGGATAGCTTTGATGGATAGTCCATTTTCAGGTACAGTTTGGAGTCAAGGTGGTAAAGGGCTCGTCCGGGATTTGAACCCGGGACCTCTCGCACCCGAAGCGAGAATCATACCCCTAGACCAACGAGCCACGTAAAAGAGACCTTTCCGAATTTAACAATTTCGGCAAGCATTTTTAGATGTAGACCAAGTTGGAATAATACATCCTGGCCTTTCATTTCTGTAAAATCAATATACTACTGTCTCCATTATATATCTCTAAAGAGTGTGACTTACTTTGATTGACTTTTTCTGTCAACCTCTTTTCAAGCAAACCATTGATGAGTCTTTATTGAACGTAGCGCAACTCTAGTCCTAGGTCAATTAAGGATAGCTTTGATGGACAGTCCATCTTCAGGTACAGTTTGGAGTCAAAGGTGGTAAAGGGCTCGTCCGGGATTTGAACCCGGGACCTCTCGCACCCTAAGCGAGAATCATACCCCTAGACCAACGAGCCACGTAAAGAAAACCTTTCTGAAACCAGAAACCGGCAAGCGCTGTTGGATGTTGACAAAGTTGCAATAATACATCCTGGCCTTTCATTTCTGTACAATCAATAAAATCTCTATACTACTGTCTCCTGCTCACAATGTTAGCAACACTTAACCTCCAATGGCTGAATATTGATAACTCCATTGTATATCTCTAAAGAGTCTGACCTGTTTTGATCAAGATTTTTTTGTAACCCTCTTTTCAGAGATAACCATTGGGGAGTCTACATTGATCTATAGAATGTATCCCAATTATTGTCCTAAGTTAATTAAGTATAATTTAGTTGGACAGTACATCATCAGGGACAGGTTGGAGACAATGTGGAAAGGGCTCGTCCGGGATTTGAACCCGGGACCTCTCGCACCCAAAGCGAGAATCATACCCCTAGACCAACGAGCCACGTAAAAGAGACCTTTACGAATTTAACAATTTCGGCAAGCATTTTTAGATGTAGAGCAAGTTGGAATAATACATCCTGGCCTTTCATTTCTGTAAAATCAATATACTACTGTCTCTATTTTATATCTCTAAAGGGTGTGACTTACTTTGATTTAGTTTTTCTGTCAACCTCTTTTCAAGCAAACCATTGATGAGTCTTTATTGAATGTAGCGCAACTGTAGTCCTAGGTCAATTAAGTATAGCTTTGATGGACAGTCCATCTTCAGGTACAGTTTGGAGTCAAGGTGGTAAAGGGCTCGTCCGGGATTTGAACCCGGGACCTCTCGCACCCTAAGCGAGAATCATACCCCTAGACCAACGAGCCACGTAAAAGAGACCTTTCCGAATTTAACAATTTCGGCAAGCATTTTTAGATGTAGACAAGTTGGAATAATACATCCTGGCCTTTCATTTCTGTAAAATCAATATACTACTGTCTCTATTTTATATCTCTAAAGGGTGTGACTTACTTTGATTGAGTTTTTCTGTTAACCTCTTTTCAAGCAAACCATTGATGAGTCTTTATTGAATGTAGCGCAACTGTAGTCCTAGGTCAATTAAGGATAGCTTTGATGGACAGTCCATCTTCGGGTACAGTTTGGAGTCAAGGTGGTAAAGGGCTCGTCCGGGATTTGAACCCGGGACCTCTCGCACCCTAAGCGAGAATCATACCCCTAGACCAACGAGCCACGTAAAGAAAACCTTTCTGAAACCATAAACCGGCAAGCGCTGTTGGATGTTGACAAAGTTGCAATAATACATCCTGGCCTTTCATTTCTGTACAATCAATAAAATCTCTATACTACTGTCTCCTGCTCACAATGTTAGCAACACTTACAATC